>CAJQUW010016478.1:0-600000 GCA_907163375.1 Prostheceraeus crozeri | reverse complement strand
AAAGTCGCAAAAGTAGACCTACTAGGCCGAAAGCCATAATTTTTTGTGAGGAATGTCTTCAGGTCAATTTCTATCATGTTCATGCACTTTTTATATGAAACACATTCAGATTAAGCAAGCTTCCTATGTCGGAAAAAGCAACATCTTGACCAATTTCAGCCACATTTAGTCGCATTCTCACCTATATCACCCATTACAAATATGATAGTAGCACACCTGCATGATAAGAAATAATATCAAGACATCACATGTACAAAATCATGTTTCTCACTAACTCAGAGAAAGTTTCCTGCAGAAACTCTTTCTGTCTGCCAAACTACAAGGCTCCTGGAATACCAATTACCGGTAATTAGTTTCCGTGATATCTGACGCTCAGCGTGAGCCATAAGCCACGCTGTGTGGATGAACAATTTGTTCAAGGACTTATGGCTTTAGAATTATGGTTGATTCTGAGTACTTCCGTCCTAATGTCAGTATAAGTATATATTAATTTAGAACATGATTTCAAGTGGTCATATGTCTGGAACCTACATTATTCATATGATTATGCTACAAATCCTTGAACCTGAAGGTGACTCAATGATGAATATTCATATACAAATATTCAAACAAATTACAACAAATAATCGTGACACCTGCATGAAAACAGCAATCGTCTGCTACTTAGAGATATTCTATGAGATGAATATTCTACTCACAAAGAGGATTTTTGAGTTTCTTCGACGATGAAATCCAACAATATGAAGCTTAGTCTTAAAAACTTTAAGCTACTTCTCTAAATGGTCGGATTTTCATTTTCCAATTCAATTCATCGAACTTGCTTTGAAATCCCAGATGAACAGAATCTCATTTTTCTCAAAAGTCAAATTATATTTCATCAGCTCTGTTGACCAATGCTTTGAGATGTTCACATAAATGAAAGTTTGATTGCTTTGGGAGCAATTTTTAGACTTTTAGATTACAGTTTGAGAACTTTTGATTAGGTTTTGCGTTTAAACATCCTAAATCCCGCTCAGCAATCAAATCAAGAATGAAGGTATATTTTCATAACAATATTACAAAGTAATGGAAAAGTACACTACTAATATCTTATCACAAGTAAACAGTTATAGAAATTTTATGCAGACAGAAACAACTTTCTGAAACATTTTTCTGACTAAATAACTTCTTAAGTAAACACCATGCTGCAAGTAAGTGACTACGGTAAGCATCATTTACTTCATTCACTTTGAGACCAAAAAATCATGTCCTTTGAGCTGATGTCACTGCATGTTGAGACTCTATTCAGTTATTTCTCTGTTTTGTAATAACACCGGCTGTGAATGGCTTCTATAATTTCAGCATTAAATTCACTGTACTGAAAATGATGTGAATAATCGTTATAGACAGAAGCTGCTTTGTAACAAATGCATATGCCAGTAGGTCTGCAGTTTTTCTAGAATTCTTTTCCTCAAATCATGTGATGGTCTTGTGAAGAAATATCCTTCTTTTATGCTGTTCTGCACATATTATTGCAAAGAACTCCCTGCGAAATTCACGCATATTACTACGGTACTGAAAAATTTGTTATGCGCAATTTTCATGCATCATTTCAGAGGTAAAGATTTATTCTGTTTATTTTGGAGGTTCTCTGAACGCTTTTCATACCAGTGCAGTTAGCAATTCTGAAAGAACTACATTTATTGATTAACCTTACAAATGAGACTGCAACCAGTTTAGAGAAAATTGTTGCTTAGCACATAGGCCTACATGCATATTAGTATGGCAAATTTACCGGTAATTATTCATTCAAAAATTGCTGGCCATTTTATTCAAAATGTGAGAGAAGACAGTTTTGAGAGTAGATAGGCCTAATTTTCCTAATTTTGGTAATTTAGAAAAAATATTCCAAATGCAACATTCTCCGCTATTTCATAGGCATGCGCATTTTGTCCGAGATCGCAATGAACCGCATGGTCAGCATTCAACCTCTACGGCATGCCACGGTAGTGGCATGGGTGTAGACAAGGGGAGGGGCAATCCGATAGCTCCTCCGCAAATGCTGCAAACTCAGTTTTCTCGAGAGGCTTTCTATAGCCTATAATTTATTAGACATAGAGCAATTAAATTTTACTCAAATGCTGAAATTCATCAAAAGCAGACTGCACTTGATTGAATCTGTTTCCGAAATTTTCATCAAAATGAATGTAAAACATTATTTCTGAGGTTCTTTGATGGACAACTTCCATATTTACAGGATTACAATTTAGCTTAATTAAAGCATAGACTAAGAATGAAATTGACAAGTCAGCTCTCATGTGCACAAAAAAGTTCTGAAAGTTTCATTACTGAAAGTTCTGAAGCACCAGGGCAATAGCTGAAAGGCTTGCAGACTGCAGAGCATTTCAAAAAAGTTTCGATAAAATCTAATTGTAATTGATCAAATCATCGAATTTAAATTGGATTTAGGATTAAAATTATGTTTATTATACAAGCATTATTCACGTGTTAGAAAGTTAAGCATATTACTTGCATACACATATTTTTTTATTTGGCCCAGCTTAAGTCTGTCTCTTCTAATTGTCTTTCATTATTAATAAAAATGTCTATATTTTTATATTCATATTCAAACTTATTGCGAAAACAAAGATCGATCTTTATATCGATCTGACAAATTTTTTGAAGAGACTGCTCGGCTAGGAATTTCATAAGAATCTCTACAATCGACAGTGTGAAGTGGTTTCACGCTTATGAAATCGATTTTTTAAAATTATCTCTTCCAACAGTGTCTCTTATTGTCATCGTTTAGCCTTTCACCAATTGGAGGAATCCTTCACAAAATTTCACTAGGTAATTTGATTGTAATGATTGTACTAATAAAAATACTATATTGTGCATGCACAATGCATATACATAATTTCAAGAAAATGTCTACGTTAGTTAGAATACATTTTAATGAGGCAGAACTTATTCCTCATTCTCCAATATCCGCTTCGCGAAATCCAGGCGTTTGAGCTTATCTTGCTCACTTATCGCATGTGTTCTGGATATTCAGCATGGATGCATCCCAACTTGATGAAGGACTCGCATGACACTGCGTTGAGAGATAGCGGTTTCACGCGCGACTTGTCGAGAACTAGCATGAAAAAGTGGATTTACAGCTTTCTGATTGGTGATCGACTTCTCGATAGCAGATGAACGGCCATTGGCTATGTACGGTATACCAGGAGACTTAGATGTCATGGAGAGTATTTGTTATCTCGAACTTGCATCAGTCAACTGATTGTTGAAGGTGGAAAGGGATCATTGTGCAAGGACATCATTCTCTTATATGCACGTAGAGTAGCAGTTGGAGATTCGTTATTTGAATAAAGCAATTTCGCAAGAGTCAATCTTGTTTCTAAATCCATCGTTAGCGGCAAAAACACAATTTAGTTTTTGAAGGCTGAACTTCGCAGATCTAAGTTGAATCGAATCATATATGTGCTAATCGTAGGACAAATTCAAAATCTCCAAACAGCTTAGATTACTTGGTTATGTCCAGATTGTAGGTTGAACAAAATCAAATCGATTATTGAATCATTTTGTTGTAATAGTGAATCATTGAACAACAGATTCAGACTATCAAATCATGCGCAAAACCATGGTAGAATTTCATGAACTGAGATAATATGACAAGATTCAAATTTCAAATTTTAATTGATTGAAGTTCTTGGAAAATTGAAAGATGTTACATGAAACAAAACCCAAAGTCTTAACGAACAAAAAATGACATTATAATGAATGTCGAGTACTCCGTTCAGTAATCATAGGACATCATCAAAGTTTTGCGCACATTGTGACTCACTCACCCTGTACTGTAGTTTGATGAATCACATGCAATCTTTACACAAACTGCGCACTTTTCGATGAGGAATTGAATCATGATGATTTAGGCAAGAATTCGAATATTTTGCAATATTTTGTGTGGGACGTGTTCTGTCAACCATCTTCCCATGAACGAACAGTGTTGCAAAATGAAAGCTCGCTTGCACTCTGCTACAATCAAAAAATAATGAATCATATAATTCCTAATTCATTGTGAAATGCTTCAGTTTCAGGCAAGCTCAATGACATTTTCATGATAAAGTGAACCTATCACTATTATATGCAGTGTGATCGTATTATTAGATATTTTCAAAACTAAAGCATTCTTTCCCGAAGTATTCATGCCACACCTAACTTTGCGTAACAAATTGTGGCATAAATACTTCGGGAGAGAATACTTCAGTTTTGAAAATTTCTTGGATGTGGTCCTCCCGCCTACTGCCATTATGCCATGATCGCATTATTAGATTACTTTACTTCAATGAGCCTGTTAAGGATCATTTTATGAGCGCTTAGAACAGACATCCATGATAATTAGACGTTTAAGATTTTGCATATGTGTACTCGTGCACTTGTTTCTTGAATAATTATTATCAATCTAGCACAGATGATCAGAAGCTTTGGATAATTATCCTTTCCATTGGTGGTAGGTTGACCGCAAAATAACTGCAAATCTTCGCAAAGATACGAGTGCAATGAAGTCTCCGTATTGTTACCGCAGTCAACTTTCGCTCAATTCAGCAGTTGGATCAGGAGAGCCATCAGCAAAAATTAAGAAAAAAGTTTTACCAAAACCAAGTTGGATTGGCGGAAAGTAAAGTCCTGCTTTCTAACAATTGGAATAATCAGAATAATTCTTGTCAAAGTTGCAAGCTAATTACAATTTGCATTGATAATTTAATCAAAATAATGTTTATTCTAGCATGATAAAGTAATGAGCTTTAACTTTTATTTTGTTCTGAAACTTATGTATTTTTAGCGAAGTTACTAAATCAAAAAAAGTGATACAAGTTATCTACTGACTTTGGAGAGTAGGGGCCTATCCTATGGCAAAATTCATTTCAGTGGATTATTCTGCAAATTGAAGCCTTTTATGCTGAGAAACATCATTTACATCGAACAGATTGTCAGTTGGATAGCCTAAGGCTGTTATTGTCTCAATTTCGGAGGTGCAAATGATGACCAATGTCAGATATTGCCTTTCTGGCTTTGTTGGAACTGAGATTATTTACTATTTTACTCTACCCAATATTTCGGCTGTCATAGCCAGTTTCAGGGAAGGCCTACAAAATCTTCAAAAATTTTGTGAAACGGCGATGATGACGCATAAATGACGTCACAAACTGCACATGCGTGTACAAAATTTCAAGGGAAGCGCGATGCACGAGTAGCCTATTTATTGTAGCACTAAGACATGTTAGTACAGCACGAGGAGCTCTATTCCAGAATTGAAAAAAAGTCAAAATTCCATTCTAGTCCGGAGTAAGCTACTAACCTGTGCATGGAAATCCTAGTCACGACTAAATATGAATCATTCACAATCCCATCTGCGCCATGAAACTGTCCAAAACCCAGCACAAGTCGCAATTTGGAAGCTCCTAGTCGCGACTAAACTGTGCATGCCTAACTAACTTAAAAAAAGCGAAAAGTCGGATTTTTATGTTTCCCAGAAATTCCCTATGATCGGCAATGATATCATTTTATTTTTTTTATAATCAAAATATGCCATTTTTAGTGAAATATACGTAGGTCAACACTATAAATAGATCTAGCCATACGAATTTTTCGATTTACACTGCTACCATGCTACTTTTGCTGATCTTAGCAATGAAATTAAAATTAGATTGCATGCAGCATCGATATATTCCAAGTAATGGAAGACCAAAGAAAGCAGTTTAGCCATACAGACCTTCTTGTATAATCAAAACTTGAGCAGGGCCTATGGCCTATACATTAGACATCACAAGTTTTGATTTAAGCTTTATACACTCGAATTACAAATATGCCCGCTATTGCAGTTGCTTAGATCAACAGTAAATAAAGTACGAAAAAGGGCTAACAATACTTAGATTTCAGTCAAGACTTCAACAGCATCAAGACAGTTAGTAATGAGTTCAATGTTCAATCATAGGCCTACTGGAAGTCTGAAGTAACCAGCAATATATGAGATATACACTGTACACATCTGTGCGATAGACAGACTGACAGACAATGGCCTGTTGCTTTTCGTTACATGAATCAACCAGTGGGGAAGGACATGGGTAGAACAAACGAAAGAGACTAAATTTGATTCAATACAAAATGCGAAAATTTTTGATGATATCATTTTATATCATTTTCAACAATAAAATGATATCATTTTTCCTCAGAATAAAATGATATCATTGCCGATCTTTGGAAATTCCTCGGCATTAACCATGAATCAAAACAGTTATTTGTTCAAATTGACAAAATTGACAAAATTTCAGAACTCAAATTTGCGAACAAATCATTTTCTAATCAAATTCATGCTGCAATTTTTCTCTACAATTCTGCTGAGATAAGCCTACACCTCTGAGGCATTATAAATCGCAATGTGGCAGAAACCAGATAAAAGTTCTCCCATCCTCTGCATCGCCTTTGGTTATGAACGCCGTCAGATAATCTCTCCTTGGCCAAACAGCTCTTCTTGTTTAATTCTTATCTCTCTGAGCCAGAATTCGTCCATCTGACAGTAGATCTGAGATCTCTGGAGACGCGTGTGTGTTTCAGGACGACTTGAAGCAAGATGTTGTGTGTAATTCATCAGAAACTGACAATCACTTTCTTCAAGTCACGTCTCGAGAGAAGTGAGCTGCGAATCTTTCCATATTGTCCTCTGATCGCTGTGGATGCAAACACGTCGAGTTTCAGGTGGTGGGGAATATTTACATGAGAATGAGAATGTCTTGTTACCTTAATTAATAGTTTAGTACTGTGTTGTCGACGATATGACATCCTCTGCGGCGAAATTCAATTACATTAAGTCGTATGTAACTGATAATCATCATAGCTTTAGCAAATTACTTCTCGGTATTAGACAGCCAGCTCGCCCTGTCTGCGTTTGTGTTGCTTAGATGGAAACTTAGGAAGTAATGCTGCTGCAACTTGAAATGACTTTGATGACAGCGTAGCGGTTATAATTTCTAATGTTTTTTATTTTAAAGATGAACGCAGACTTCAACTTGCAAGTAATACGCACGAAATTCTTTAGCGGTTGCGGACGCTGCATTTCCTACGACAAGTTCTCGTCACTTCTTCTCGAAAAGGAGGGAAAATAGCGTAATATCTAGACAGCTGAGCACTTGTTTATCCTGGCTTTGCCGTGTGGCTGGCTCTGCAACATGAATGTCAAGGAAATATTGATCTACTTGGACTTCTTGACCACAAAATAGCTAGCCCATATTCAAATGTAATTTCCGGGTTGAAGTCATGGATCAATTTTAATAAACGATATACCATATGAAACCTCATGTTCCACAGAGTATTTTGACATAAAGATTGCTTTCTTAAGTGGCAGTTATGTATATGCAGTACACGAATCAATTATTTTAAAGTGAACTTTCTGAGCAATCAATTAATTGAAATTGGAATTTCTGAGCAACCAATTGATTGAAATTGGAATTTCTGAGCAATCAATTAATTCACATCAATTAATTAAAATTTAATTAATATCTGACAATCCCTGCTCGCCGACACTGGCCTAGTGAAGCCATGTAGGTCGATTTTCTGTCATAGATGTCTTCCCCTTCTAAAATTGCTAGATCTGCCCTTACTCGCCGAGTGACTCGTCGAGTTCACTTTAATTTCCTGGGACACACTTTCTGACCACATGACCCACCATAAACCTACCACTATAAATACCACTATAAACTTTACCACAAACAGCACAAATAATGCGTAAGTCAAATTCCAAAGAGAATTTATAGCATCTGACAACAGTCAATGCTAACTGCTGTGGAGAACTAGGCCCATTGTCCCTCGCTTTCACGAATAACATAAATACACTTACGCCAAGAATACATGGAAGAGAAGATGGGATGACTCTAACCACCAACTCAAGCAGTTTATCGCAAGACCTACTGACAAGCCGCCTGGAGATGACCTGCCGCGATCAAAATGAGTACTCTTAAATGGACTCCGCTCTGGTTACGGTCGATACAAAGCATTCATGAATCGAATAGGTCTCTCAAATAATAGTGCCTGCATATGTGGTGAAGGGCAAACGAACGCTCATGTTCACTCTTGCCAAGTTATTGGAATACGTGGCTATGGCCACTGCGGACAGTGACTTCCGTGACTGGCTAAACCAGTCAACCGTAAAACATTAAATTTTCTTTGTGATGTTTTTTCATGCGAATATATATATATATATATATATATATATATATATATATATATATATATATATATATATATCAAGAATATAATATGATAAAGATGAATGAAAAGATGCTTTTTCCTGACTAAATGTCCTACCGGCCGCATATCCCTTTGCATTGCAATTTGATCTATTGTTTCATTCTCATTGCTGTCTACTGAAAAATATTGGGCCTCATCTGCTGTGAGCAGTTTCAACTCAGTGACATTGGCGCTAGATGATGTGAATATATGCCCTCGGACGACAATGCCACAGGACCATTTATTGAGAACGTCGTTAATCAGGCGAATTCATCTAACTAGTCACATCAGCATTTTCCTTAAGAATGGACAAATTCCGGTAAGACCGCACGTTTCCAGGTCCACTAATCATTATTTAATGAACCGTTATCCAGATTCCTCGCAAGGTTGTTGAGTCGTTGCCTTTCTCCTGTTTCTAAGATTGATTTTTACTTCTAGTGGAAATTGACTCTTGCTTTTTTCAGATGCTATTGTTCAATTAGATTGAATTAGTCGTTCTCCGAAGACTATCGTTCCTCCAGTATTCGTCAGAAAAGTGCACGTGTTCATGTCCTCATCAATCAGATTAGGAATGCTAGAGGATTGCTGATGACTCCCTACGATATTCTCTGACTACAAATTCCTTGTCATCCTCAGTAATCAATTTTAGCACTCAAGTATTTGCAACATTCCAGTTGGGGTTGTAGACAAACATGATGACGATTGGAATTTTGGACACGATGATTTATTGTGAATTAGAGTTGATCTTGAGCATTGAAAGCAGCAGAAACATGAAGCAATTTTGACAAGTTTAACACAATCCACTGATACGAAACTCTGATGACTTGCAAAGCACCTTATTTAACTTGAAATACTTAAGATTTCATAAAGTGAATGGAGAGAGAAACTTCTTAAGTCACTAGAAAGATCTATCATAAATACGCACTTTTCAGTCAGGTCATTGTTTTCTATGCTACTGGTACTATGTAACCCAGTACTACCTGCTTCATACATATCTCTATTACCCATCTCCTACATCATCCCTTCCATGTCATATTTTTATGATATCATTGTATGAAAAAAAAATTTTGAATCTTATGTATAAGTCAATGTTAAAATTCCTTTTCGCCTGAAGATGATCACTGAGTAGTGATTGAAATTGATAGCTTTATAAAATAAATAAGATAACATCAAATTATTCTTGACTCTTCCCTATCAACAAAATATGCACTTAGAAAGTTCATAGCATGGAAATCCGACTTCTAGCTCTTGTTTTAGTCAGGTCACCAGAACAACGTTTGCATGGAGCGAGGCCGAAAATAATACTTTCATACATCCTGGATAATGCGAATCTGCGTGTTTGCCGAGTTCTACCCGGTTCCTCATCTTGTCAGACAAGATCAAAGAAAACACATCCAAATTTAATAGGAAGCCGGTTGAAATGTTCGGTAAAAATGAGATTTCCTACTTTCTCTGATTAAGGGAAAAATACACTTTCTATCTCTAGAGCGGAATGTCAGATCGAATGTCATCAGTCAAGACCTTTTGTGTTCCTGGGCATTTGTCTATGAAGGCAAACGCATTCCGATACAGCAACCCCCCTTATGTTGGCCAACGGATCATCTTGGTTTAATCACAGTTTGGCATACATCGTCCGCCAAATTGAAGCTTAGGTTAATGGAAGATCAGATAAAGATTGAGAATCATTAAGTTAAGTCGATCAATCAGATTTCCTAGAAGATATTTTTCGCAATTTTCACATTCACATATTCTTTTTATAAATTTGTTTCAGTTGTTTCTTGTAAAAGAATACATGTCTGTTTATCGCCTGTCATCACGGCCGTGCAGGAGGATGCGGACTCTTCAAATCCAGTTGTGCAGTTCCTGGGCAAATTTCGAGTCTGAAAGATGACGAAACTATACATTATGACTTCTCTGCAAACCAATTGGTCTTGTCTGTCTGCAGAGCTTTGTGCTAGAATTGGGAATTGTTTGAAAAACTACATCTATTATTTAAACAAAGTATTTTTTCATGGTGAATTGCGAAGAGAGCTGCACGTGGGGATTCATAATTGGCTGTGGAAGCTTTATATATACAGGCATAGAAATAAACTGTCTATCTGAAGTTCGCTAGAATGGAAATTGACTCAAGGTCGCGGTACATCCGGGGGAACTAAGTTGGGGCATGAAGAACCAATTAAAAGCTTCGATTTACTCATGTGACTGATTCTAACCCAATGATACAGACGTTGGCAGGTGCATCTAAGTGAAAATGCGTGCGATTTATGTGCCGTTATTGCATTGCATGAAGCTTAATTTCCATTCTAGAGGCTTTATTGTTGTCAATTTCTATATATACAGACCGATAGCTACTGACATTCTCCTCCAAAATTCGCGCACGAGCCTCTTAAAAATTTTAATTTGTAGACTGGCACCAAGCATCGGTAAAACGACAATTCTTCAGCTATGCTATCAGTCATCTTGCAAGTTGCGGAGCATCAAGCATCGCAAAATCCCATTTGTTTATGTAAATCCATGTGCCTCCGAGTGTGGTGCACTTTATAACGCATGGATCTCACATTCATTTAATCATTCACATTTGTCACTTTTATGATTATGATTGCACTATTAAGACAGATGTCTTCCAGAGTAGGCAGAAATGTGATGTTCCTCGCATTCGGTAGGAATATCGAATTTGCTGCTTAAGATAATGAAAATGTTGTGACAACCGATGCTACATGTATTGTTGCAGATAGACAAGTAGACTGTTCTGATCACAGAATTTACTTTAGGTACGTACACCATGGCTTCAGTAATTTGATTCTTCCAAAAATCGAGCAATATCTACCTACATGTAGATCGGCGTCTGAGAGTGTAGTTGAAATTGCCGCCAACAAACAGTCATTGCCCCTTCTAATTCCCCTAACTAATGCAAAGGGAAAAGTCGGAATTCTATAAATATGACATTAAATACTGAAATAATAGGAATAATAGGATAATAATAATAACAATTGTTGAATATAAATTGAACCGAATGAACCGAATATCACAATTAGCGATGATCTGACGATATGAAATTGCATGCCAGAAACTAAAACAGTAACTAAGAATGACCAAAATACATCACACACGTAAGTGATATGGATATCGTTTAGGTGCACTTTTTGGATAACAATTGAAGCAATATATTGAATGGAAGCTGAAATAAGAATTGTCAATCTCATTTCACGATCTGCTGCTCAACTCACAGTCATTAAATAAAATGTGCTGTACATAGAAGAAATTCTGTGAATATCATTTTTTCTAAGCAGAAACATGTGTTTGTTGAACTACACCTGTATCTGTTGTCATGACACTTTTACAAGCTTTAAAAGCAAAACCATTCCAGCCACCTACTCACAGAAATATCCCATTTCTACGACTTACAGGAGAGATCTACCTTAAAAGTCCAATCACAATCATAAAAATGACAATTCTCATTTTAAGTAATTAAATGAATGTTAGATCCTTACGTTATTATACGTAAATGGGATACGTATAAAAATATACGTATCTATGCGTGTACGTTATATACGTTGCACCAAGCTCGGAAGTACATGGATCTACTTATACAAATGGGATTTGGCGATGTTTGACGACTCATAAATTACAAGTTGACTTGAAGCATAGCTAAGGAATTGTCGTTTTACTTATATTGGGTGACAATCTACAAATTAGAAATACTGAGAAACTCATGCGCGAATTTAAGAAGAAAATGTCAGTGCTTCTCGGACTAAATAAGTATGGCTTTAATCTTGAGACGCTCCTGTGTAAACCGATTTTCTGTTATTTCTCCACTATTGATTTTCCTATTATGTATATTAACTAATTGAATCTCAATCTTCTTTCCTGTCTTCACTTAATTATTTCACGTTCGAGCCGATAATTCTCTAATAATTTCACAATTGTTATGTTCACTGTTTCTGACTTTCATCTGATGAACAGATTACCAACACAGACTCATTTCTTCCCATAATCCCTCAAATTGATAACACTATCATTTCAGGGTGTGTAGGCGTCGATTGTACGAGGGGTTAATCAAAACTTCAGACAAATGATGACTTGTAGTTACATCTCCGCAGAACAAGTCATTGCTTCGTTGTTAACTCGCTCTAGTCGATGTGCACAAAGTCATTTGCTTGTTTCTTGATGCGGTTCACTGAACATGACTCAGTTTTTAATGTATCATCCTTCGTTGTAACAGAACTTTAGATAAATGATTGAAATCGTTTCTTTAGTCGGAAGTCAAAGAGAAATGGAAGATCTAGTTTAGTACAGGGTTGGCAGCAGGGGCGGTCGCAGAAATTGCTAGCGGCGTGATAGGGATCATGTGTGAGATCACGCCATGACGAAATTTCCTGAAATTTTTAAGTACCTTAAAGTCGTTGTTAACTTGCTAGTAGCAGAGATAGCAACCACCTAACATCTGCATTTATACTCATTGGTGCTGTCAAGGAAACGAGCATAGAAATATGCTCAGTAATTCTATTCTTTCCTCCCTCCACATTTTCAAACTTTTCCAAATTCATCAAATTTCGTCAAACTTAGTCACATTGGGTTTAGAATAGACTTCATCTGTCACTGAGTGACAATGCAGCACCACTGAAAAGTCTTACTTGAACCGTGGGATGAAGGATTGATCCCTTGGACACTCAGTTAGAATACAAGGTACAGCTGTGATCATGAACTTCGTGTGATTGTTGTCTGCAGACAAATGACGAGCAGTTGCCGAATTCTGAGGTTGTAAATGTCCTACAAGTCAGATAAGAGGAGTTTTACACACTCAGCGCTATGCGACGTTAGTGAGACTGCCCTTAGGAGCAAGAGAAGATTGTTAACGATGCAACACTTCCGGGTGTCAACAACAGAAATGTGGGGGGGAGAAGACAAGTACCATATCCTCAATTAAAGATGCCATCGAAGTCAGAGTACATGCAATTTATTCACAGCTGATGGTTGCACCTTTACCTCTGAAAGTATCGATAGTCCTACTCGTTTCTTAGACTAAGTTGTGAGTGGATTTTTGATTCGTATAAATGCAAAATATGAATTTTGCTGTAATACTTAAAACTCCGGATGCATCATTTTTTGATCATAGCTATAATCACATGACTCAAGTTTTCATTTTTAATTTTTTATGCCCAGACAGGCCATCCGAACGAAGTAGAGAGGAGCACCAAAATTCTAATTGAAACGTCATCTGGGTCTTCCTACTTCTCACTGTCCAGTCGGCACTACACACATGTTTGGCATTTCTCACGATGGCCTTGCTTTCAAAATTTCCACCAACGTCTCAGTAGCGATTGCTGAAACGTCGAGGTGCTGCCAGAAACGACTCAAAGACCAGCACTGCACTATGTCTAGTAGCCATTAGCTACTGTGGAGATTATAGCACCACTCGCAAGTTTTGAACTTTGTGCATGATGAAGCGCCAAAGTCATTTGATATGCGATTGCAAAAAGCAAAATTTGAATGCTGATCAAATTCGATTTTGTTCACACAGCTTCAGCTGTGAGGTGGGATGCATCCCGGCATCCCACCACCTCTGACCGCCACTGTTTGGCAGAGGTGAAATGAGAAAGAAATATGAAAGCGTAAAGACACAACGACCGATAGTTAGTTACTGACTTTGGAAGATCGTTCATAGAATCTCAAAATTGACGTGTGTATACAAGGGATTGCAGAGTGCCAGTTCTGCTGGGCATAGATTAGAAGGATCTTGACCAATTTAAGCACAAAACTTTCTTGGCAGCCGTAGACTGCGGTTCGCCCTATAGAGTCTCGTTTTGTATACATACAAAAAATGAAAACATTCGAATCTATTATAGCTTCTATAGAAAAAATGAATTAAACAGCCAACCGTTTTCACTAGCTTACTAGCTATTCAAGAGCTAAATGAATGCATGTTGCGTCAAATAAATTCAAATGAGATAAATCAAAAGAGAGATGAAGAATTTGAAGTCATGGACATAAATGAACAGAAGTCACAAACATCAGATGTCACTGTTTAAGAGAGCTTTCAGTATCCTCATTAACTCTTCTTCTCCCTTTATTGATTCACTTGCATGAGGTATCAATTGCAAGAGGGGCATGATATTGAATTGAGAGTCTGGCCTCTTCGGACATGAGGCTACGTGTCGACTCACATTCAATACTCTGTATTCTCTTGCCTTGATCTGTTGTAGGTGGACTCTAACTCTTGATCGTAATGAGTCCCTGGTCTGACCGATGTAGCGTACAATGAAACTGCTGCATTCGATTACATACCGGTAAATTAAGTTATTCGACGAATCATTGCTGACGATCATTGCATATGGACCAAAATTAATTACAAACAAAAAAATTAAAAAGTTTAAAATCAAAACTCTTGACTCTTTCCATCATTCTTAAAATTAACACCCTAAGTCAAGACATCTACAAATTATAATATATGTTTAAACATATTACAGAAGGTATATATAAACATATTTTTATTTATTTTATATTTAAACATATTACAAATAGGAAACATGAAAGAAAATACAAAGACACGAAGACAAGTTAGTCATGGAAGGCATCCGAGGTTGGACTTCTTGAAAGCAGCATGGTAGCGTTGCCGCGTTGTAGCGAAACAGAGAGTTTCTGGAAAATCCAGTCGATCGCTTTAGCCTGCTGCTCTCCAGGCCGGTCGGCCCATCTGCCACCTATCAGCTTGATAGTTTCCAGAGCAACGGGACCCCAAGCATAGAAAGTCTCAACGGATATTGGGAGGAAAACGATCATCTACAAATTCATGATATCTACATGTCAATAATTGCTTCCATTTGTAATTTGCTTCTTAAGACAAAACGATATCCGAAACCAAGCATAATTATGCAAATTATCAAAGCTCGATCAAGTAAAGAACCACTATTTGAAGTTCTTCCGAATTTTTTTAAAAGTCGGGTTCTAATCCGACGCTAATTCGGACAAAAGGCTACTATAAAAAATTACAGAAACTCTGAAGATGTGAGTGGCTGTTTTCATTTCTCCAATGATTTTGTTCAACGCAGCATTGCATCCATCACAAATAATAGTCTTTAGCATATTGACAACTAGACATCGCTGAAAATTTTATGAATTGTTAATTGTATGTTTTTTAAAATTGTAGCTTAGTCCAATATTCCACTGGAATATCGATAGTGATCGATTATTGGAAGAATTCTAATATAAAAAATTTAGCAAGGAGAGCAAATCAAATATCATTATTGCGTCTAAGATAATTCATAATGTAAAAATGCGAAATGCAATGAAGTAAAAAGTGGAGAACAGCATCTGCAATAACGAATATCCAAAGCTTTCGTATGACCGATCCTAAATTTATCCCAGATATTTATAGATATTGTAGATCATCGAATTATTCATAAGCATGAATTTTGCAATATTGAAGTATGAAGACTTTTCAAAATATTTATTAGAGAAATTCTCTTAAACAGTCAGAGAATTGAGGGTGTGGAAATATTCTACTTAACTCATGAAGTATTCCAAATACTGATTTACAAACCACAGATCTGCAATGAGATTCTTATCCAAATTTGTAGGAATGCGATGCTAAACTCTATTATCCGAGTTTCCTTGAGGATTACGTAAAAATCTCATTAATTCTGTGAAATTCTCTTGCCATAACTGTTATGAATATTAATGAGAGAGGCGATTGTTCTTTAAAATCGAATAGTGACAAAATTAGGCGAGTTTCTATTAAGGGATTTCATCATTACGACAGTTGAAGAGAAGGTCGTGCAGAAGTTAGGTGGGATTGAGCATCTTGTAGCTGCTCAAGAAGTTGTTGATGTTTGACACTTAATCAGCGATACTTATCTGGCATGGATTCATAGGCCCATCCCATCCTGCGGGATTAATTAATTATTAACCCATGTCGATTCCGCGGTCTCCCGGATTTTAAAAAATCATTTTCAACAGCTCAATGAGTCAGTAAAGTGTCAACTAAAAAAGTGTAAAGTGTAAAGTTGCTGCCACTTTTTACTGACACTAAGAGAATAATACGCTGATGCAATCATTGCATTTCTCTTTCTCACTATTCACTAAATTTCGATTGTCTGATGACGCACGAAGCACGATTATCGATGACATGCCTTTGCTTCCATTGTTTGTCCATTCTTTTCTGACTCATCATGGATCGAAAATGTCAGCAATCAGGTTGCACGTGTAAACGCACCCCATCATTTTTGTATGTAGGAAATTCCAAGTCTTCTAAACTAACACGGTTGATGGTACACCATCATCCTTGGTTGTAAGTAAAATTTTCATCGCAGATCACCCTAAGTGATACTGAAGTGCCTCGCAGCCATCAAACTCAGCAGATTGTTATAATTTTTGATTTGAGATAATGAAGACATATCCTGACAGAGTAAACCAAATTTCATTTGAAGAAGAGCTTCCAAAAATCATTAATATGACAATCACAAATCTCAAGTTTGTAGGCCTATATTAGAGGCAATGGTGACAGTGCATCCATGCTTTCGAGAATTGACAGAGATGAAGTTTTCTCTTTAACTTGGGATCAGTGTATTCATGACGTTTTAAGGTAGTGCAGCAGCCGCTTATACGCATTACGCGTGGTTCGAACAACCGTGTCTGCACCCATCCTGATGCAAACGTGCCATTTTATTGTTTGAGTTTCATAGACTATGCATCTGAAGTATTCGTTTCTTGGTCAGTTCATCTTGAAAACCAGCTAAATTTTTTTGTAGAACGATGCCTTCGTTTTATACATAAGTCTGACTGTTCTTGTGACAATCTTGAGAATGTAAACATGCAGCATATGCGACTCGTCTGCATGCTCTTCAGTAAGGCTAAAATAGAGCAAGGACATTCCCTACATCTATTAAATCCGAAGAAATTGCCAAGAACTAATTGCTACGTCATCGAATTCGCAAGAACATCTCGGAGGCAAAAACAATTTCAAGTCTTCTTATCTATTTACCTGAATAATTTATATTAAATATCCTGATTTTGGTAGTGTGCACTGCTCATTACCTAGGCAAACACAATGTCTTGCTCATCACTGACAATTGATCCCTTGTAATAATTTTTGATTTTCATTACTTTCCATTACCTACCTACTGTGTTTCGGTCTAAATTCTATGATATTCCAATTAGATTATTGTCACCTATTCGCTTAGTTACAACAGATGATAAACTCAAGTCTGACGCATTTCATTGTAGCGAATTTTCTAGACGAGATTTGGACCATTTAACAGGCGAGTAGGAATTAGAATGAATAATTTAATTCGCCTCAAAACTGATGCAGTCATTTGTGAAGTCTCATAGGAGAGATTTCGACCTCCAGCTCAAACTCGAGACCGTACATTGCGGCGCCATCACAAGAGAATTGTCGTTTGATATGCTTTCACATCAAAACTTTTATCTCCAATACTTGAAAACAAAACCAAGTATCGAGCATCTGTAAGTATGCGAGAGGAATTGGTGTCATAGGGATTAATGTTCGCAATCACTGTTGTATTCAATTCCGTTTGTATAAAGTTTTGTCGACGTTGTACAAAACTTGAAAGTGATCAATATCATGTTTACTGATTTACAAAACTATACGTTTACAAATCGTGCACCTGAATATTGAAAACATAAGACGTTCTACAGATACGAAGAGACATGTTTCCGTCGTTTGGACGGCTTTAGCGTGAGAAATTATGAACGGATGAATACTTAAGTGACATCAATACTTTAAATATACACGGCATTGTGTGCCAAGATAGCTACAGCCAAGTTTTAATAAATCCACCATTAAATATGCCTGCACCTGACTGATGTGTTGTATTCATGGTAATCGTCCGCATGCAAAGAATGCATGTTCAAATTCAAAATTTGAATTTTCTTGGTAAACAATCAATTGATTTGCTTGCTCCTTGTTTCAGTTTAATTACTATTTATGCGCAATTTCGGCGGGGATTCATTGACCCTAGCACACAACTGACGTGTCTAAGTCAGTGGTCCTGAAATAATCAATGTGCGCTGCGCTTTGCAAGTAAAGTGTAAATAGAAAAGCAAAATGTTAAATGTGAAGAAAAAATAGTGCTAGAACTAATATTTGACAAATACCGGCCGAAGGTTCACTTAAATGCTTGTTGGGCATCCTGAAGTTATTCCGGGTATGGCTGCAAGTTTAGATGTTCAAGTTTTGTGACACTGTTGAGAGATGTGAACTAGGCCTGCTGATGAATCCTAACATTGGTTGAGATGACAGTTACCTAGTTCTTTTTTCAATTTTCAACTGACGATGCAACTCTACATTTGATCATTCCATTTGCATTGCAAGTCATAAATCAACAAATGAGAATTCTGAATTGCAATGAGTTGTTTTTCATTACATTGTAACCTGTAAACAATGGGGTAGGTTATGTTGAAACTTAATTGCTTGAATTTTCTCACTAGGTTGTCGACATCGACCGCTTTTGATCCCCAACATATTTTTATGCTATCACAAAACATTACCGCTGCGATAGCACTTAAGATTAATTGGTTACCCGTCTAAACTAAGACTTTTATAAAACTATTTCAGGAAAACTGTTGTCGAAGTTATCTTAGTAGTCAAAATCTTAGTTACAAACAATCTATCATTTTTGTATTGATTTATTTATCTGAATATTTCTATTATAAATCAGGATCCACCACGTCTTATTGACAGAAATCACTGTATCCTAAAACATTCTAACTTTCTAATCAAATCTACCGTTGACAAATATGATAAATTTCATATTTTTCGTGAGGGAAGTAATGTAGATCATTCAAGTCAAAAAGAGAATAAGAGATACGTATTAACTTGCAGTTCTCTCACTGTGTAACTACTTCTAAGATGGCACCTCAAGCTGCACATTAATGGGCTCAATACAAACCAGAATGTGCTTTTCTGAACAAGTGACGATAGGGCAAGTGGACGCAAGCATACCATAAGGTCACCGCGGATTGTCTTTGGACTGTGAGGATTAGCAGCAAGTCACTGCTTTTCATCAACATATGGAGAGCAAATTTCATTTAAAAATAGCATGATGGCGTTCGTGAACACCGCCAAAGGTATTCATGTTGCTGAGCTGCATCATAAAGCATATTGATGGCAAAAATGCGATGCACAAACTAATGTTTGTTGTTATTACAATTATTCATTCTTATTTGCTAACTATTAATGATAATAATGATTTGAAGGTGTTTGCACGTAAATTGATCCACCATAATATTGTACCTTTTAAAATATGCATTTTTACTGATAATAACTGGAAGAACAAGAAGAGCAAGATTACGCAATTCAAATTAAATGGTGTTTAGCGGATCCTACTTTTCATTTCATCCATGCGTGCTGATTTCACTTCAGAATACTCTGCGAGCTCACTTACCTGCAAGAAAAAAAGACAATGCTGCCATTAGTCAATAAATTCAGATGTAATTTTACATAATTGTAGTCACTATTGTTTTACGTAATAAGCACAATAGTTGGTGACAAGTCGGATGCTGATAACCATAGAAGTCCGACTTCACGCTTTGTTTAAGTTAGTGAGACTAGAATGGACAACAGCTGTTGAATGATGGTCATTACAGCCGCTCTTTTAGGCATCGATCTACATAGTCAATCATAGAAATTCATGACAATAAAACCTCCAGAATGGAAGTAAAGCTAAATGCAATATACAACAGTGTCACAAAGGTCACACGTATTTTCACTTAGATACACTTGTCAACGCCTGCATCATTGGGTAACAATCAGTCACATGTGTAAATCTAAGCTTCTCCTTAGTTCTAGATGCCCCAACTTAGTTCCCACGGATGTGCCGCGACCTTGAGCCAATTCTAGTCAACTTCAGATAAACAATATATACTCATTGACAAAATTTTTGAAACATTTACTTCTTTAACTTCTTTCTTTTTGACTGGTATATATGCAATGCATGTATGTATGATACCTTGATAATTTAGTCACAATCTCCACTAAGTCGCTAGCACAGAAAAACAACGCATGTAGCAGATTCAACTTTAATAGCGCGTGTGCTCCCCTCTAGCTCCAATACATTCAGTAATCCGAGATGGCATGGATTCACAAACTTTCTGAATGAAGGATGTTTCAAGGAGAAGCCACTGTTCTGTCAGTCTTGCAGAGAGAATCTTCAGGGACACTTTTGGAAGTGAATAGCGGTTTCTCACTCGCCGCCCAAGCTCGTCCCAGACTTGTTCAATGGGTGACAAGTCAGGTGAGCGTGCAGGTCAGTTTGAATGTTGAAGGGTTTGAATGTTCAATCTCCTAACAGTGGCAATGACAGCCGAGGAGCCATGTGGTCTTGCGTTGTCGTCTTGGAAGACGAGATCCTCCACCCTGACCACTGGGGCAACAACAGGAAGTACAATTTCATTGAGATACCTCTCCAGTCAACGTTCCTTTGATGATGACTGCTGTCGTTCGTCCGCCATGCCAAATGCCACCCCACAGCATAACACTTCCACCACCATATCTGTCGTGTTCTTTAATACAGCATGGGGCAAAGCGTTCACCTGGAAGACGATGCACTCTGACACGACCGTCATTGAAATCCAGAGTGAATCTCGATTCATCGGTCCACAAGACTTTCTGTCAGTGATGGTCATTCCATGAGCGATGGGCATCACACCAGGCAACTCGTCTTCTGAGGTGCTCAAAACTCAATGGAATTAGGACAGCTGGTCGTCGCGATTGAATTCCAGCTTCTCGCAATCTTCGGTAAGCCGTTCGAACGCTACAGTCTATATTTGAGGCACTCTTCCAGTGTACGACTAGCTTTGAGAGTGACACAAATCTATTCCTCTTTGCAGCTAAAACTAGACGTGCGTCTGTCCTTCCTGCAGACTTTCTTGGTCGACCAGATCCCTTCTTCTTTTTAACATCTTCTGCTTTCCATCAACACCACCACCTCCAAACAACGACTCTCGATAGTTGCAGCTCTTCGGCAACACTCGCACAACTTCTACCACAACGAATCATTCCAATAGCCATACCTCTGGTAAACTGATCGTGTGCCATTTTATTTTACAATGCATCATACCTGAGAAAAAAATGAAGCAAACTTCAATTCAAGCCAATGATAGTTTGTTTCATTAATTATGTCAATGAGTATATTTCTATGTAGTCAATACTGTTAGATAATACGAAGAATCAAAGCAAGGCGATCTATTGCAAGTTACATGTATTTTATCGAAGTGATCTTAGATACCAAAGTTAAACAACTACCCTAGTGGAGAATCCTGTAAATAATTGGGCAATTAAAAGTCATGAACGAATGAATACAAATTAATACTAACTACACAGAGTAACCCACTCCAGTACAGAGTAAGAATCGAAATACGAATAAAGGCTAGCCGACCCAACTTAAGACGGAAAGGGAAATAAATCAAAACTTATAAACGATTTAAATTTTTACAATCCAAGAACTAACATGAGAGTTCGTCATGGACTTAACGAGAACTAACTTTAAAAAAAGCAATATCGATGATTATTGCTCGACAGACGATAAGTATAGGATATCACACTGATTTCAGTAGATAAACGCTGAGAATCTTCGAGTAGATTTTCAAGCAGCGTTTATCTTCGGATATCAGTGTGATATCCTAATTTATATTACCGATATCTTAAAGGGAATAGAAATTCATAAAACTCAAGCGTTTAACACTGCAAATGTTGACAACATGAAAGACATGTTTAGTGGAACTTTCTCAAACTGTGTATTCAATGTCAAGTTTGAGAAGTAGTAGACAATGTGACATGACTCATCAAAGTATGATACTTATTGTTGATAAATTATTAAAATTTGTTCAATTTACTAATTTATCATAGTTTTCAATATTTTACAATGGATCTATGTACCCAGTAGAAAACAACGATTTTATTTTTCACCGTGCGTATAATGTAGATATCCTGTCACTTTATTTTACCTGTAAAGCAGATTACTGCACGGGCGTGCGGTAATATTTTCATTATTGCACCGGTTGAATTATAGATTTCTATATAGATATATGTGATTGAATTATATAAAACCCGCTTATTATTTCACCATAGAATTAGATTAGTCATAATGGTCATGATATCGATGAAAAATAAAATTGCCTACACAACTCGTGCATAGATATGTTGACCTCGAAGAAAGCAATAAACATGGATATTTTGCACTAGTTGCGTAAATAACTAATATTCTATCGTTAAATATCTACAATTCTACTGATATCGGTCATATAAATGACCCTCATCGTGCAATAAATTTTATCAAAGAATTTTTCGCTACATGGCTGCTGGGATCTCTTATCGCACTATGGCTGCATGCCATGTATTCGTTGTATGCAACAGGACGCAGAAGTAAGAACAAAGATATTTTGACAAACAGCGCTGAGATAGTGTTCACTTTGAGATTTCTATATTTGGTGAGCCAGCACCTTGTTCTTTTAAGTCATAGAAATCGAATTATTATCGATGGTATTTGTCTACTGTCACTGTCCAAAAGGTTTTACTGTAAAGCTCAGTCCACAGAATTGGACAGATCGTCTCTTCTTTTGTTTGACTAGAAAGGAAGCATTGGAACATGTAACGCTGATGAAATCAATCTGCTGGCATAATACCATAGCAATCGAACAATGAGAAGCCAGTTCAACATTAAACACGCCAAAGTATCAGCGACTGTTATCAACCGGATCACACAGCAAAGAGACATAGTCGATGTCAAGTTCTACAGAGAAGTTTGTAAACGTTTTTTCGTGCGTCTACTAACTTTTTTAGTAATGATCTGAGAGCTCAACATTATCGAGAAAACTTTTGCGCAATGATATGAATTTTTCGAATATGAAGGAATCGTGGCGATCAGTGGATTTTGAAGGAATTCACAGGAATCCGCAAGCGACGCACGACTATTTTTCTTATCTCTGCAAGGTATTAAAAACTACTCTTTGCCCACTTATTAAGTTCCTGTATGTGCCATCGTTTTGAATCAGTTTGCACTTCTAGCAAAGTGATGCACTTTAACAATCTAATTCTGTCTCAGTCTGGTTTGCGTAGCGTCATTTCATGAAGGAGTGCGCTAACTTAGTACTCTGTCAGCATCCCCAATGTATGACAGCGTGCTGAAACCGTGCAATTCGTCGCCGCCGCACTGTCAAGCAATAAGGTAGTTATGGCACATTTACAAAGTACAGTGGTAAACTGCCGGCACCTTCACATTGTCAGCCATTGTAGGCAGTCATCACAGAAATAAGTATTTTGTTCGGTTTGCTAGAAGTGTGATTAATACGAAATTGACGGCACATCGAGGAACCTATTAAGTGGGCAAAAAGGAATTCCTAATACCTTACAGAGATAGGAAAAAAGTCGTGCGTCGCTTGCGGATTAATGTGAGTTCCAGCAAAGTGCTTCGATTGCCAAAATTCCTTCAGATGAGAAGAATTCAGATCATAGCGCACAAGTTTTCTCCATAATGTTGGCCCTTCCGATCATTATTAAAAAAGTAGCAGGCGTACGAAAATTAGTTCACTTGATGTTTTCGCATCCTCTCCTCGGCATTGTTCACTGTATAGTGCAAACATCGAATCGAAGTCACGCATCGATGTGTTTTTTGATGTGTGCGAGGTGATATCACAGCACGCACGCATCCCTCACTGGCTCTACTGTCCTCTGCTGACAGCTTATTGTTTGCCATTTCCAATAGCAAGCGATACACGAATTATCCATTCGAGAAGGAGCAAGTTGTCTAATTCTGTGATGTGCCATTTCGATATTTAGGTCACATACAATTCTTCCTTTCTAGGAAACCGAAGCGCGCGCAGATGAATCTAATTCTGTGGCGGTCATCGTTGGTATCGTATCATGACACGTGTCCATGTCCGTTCTAGTTCTTTAGTACTACAGTCTTACAGAGTGTCGGGTTTCTATGGTCATAATCTCATTTAAGATTTGATAATCATTGTCACATAATTCATGTAATTGTCGCTTGATGGACAGTGATGAATTGCGATTTAATCTGACTGACAGGACTACCATAACTGCCACCTCCTGCTACTGTGGTGACAACATTCTTGCATTGATGAACGAACTCATCTTTGACAAGAGGCTTCTAGAAACTTGAAAGAAAAGGAATTACAGTCCTTGGTAATTGAAATTTAATTGTTCTTCTCTTCCTCATGTCTTCAAATTAGGCAAGAGGAGTGCAGGAGGTGACAAGAAGCTTCCTGCTTTACCCCAATTATCGGATAGTGTCTGACGTGCAGTTCCTCACCAGCTTCCTGCTCAAATTTATTTAAGTTGTGTCTTAAATATTTTATTATCTATAAAATAATCAAGATTTGTTCTCTGCGTTCACTCAGGTGGAGCATGAAGTTTCTCATTTTCTCAGGAATTGAGTGATAAATGAATTAGATGCTTTGTAGCAAGTTGGTTGCTAATTTCACAACAATGCAATTAAATAGCCCATTGGGAACAAATTAAATAGGGAACAGTTAAGTATGCTATGTAGACTCCTGCTATAGTTTGTGCCTTAGAATTCCAACACCGCTGGACAAGAACGGACATGCACATTGAAAATAATAGCACTTCGTGGACATGCGTTGTCGTAACAACGGTACCTAAACGACAATAAGAAGATACCAGCAGCTTATCAGTGCACTTTGCAAAGATTCATCACTTCTCTTTTTATGCGAGTATAAAAGCATTTTGATAAAATACGCGGATCAAGCTTTATTTAGCCAAGAGAGAATATTGACAAGAACTTCCGATGATGATAAAACATAAACTTTATTTCACAATTTCACGTGTTGAAATCGGCATCATTGATTGACACAAATAATCAGATAGACCTCAAATTTGGACATCGAATGTCTGAACGAACTATCTACAATTTTTAGTAATTATCTTAGAACCAATAATGGTTAAACGCTTGAAAAGGTCTCAAAATTTCGCTGCTTCATTCGAGTAGATTCAAGAAATGAAATGTGCATTGATAATTTCTGCATCGCTATCCAGACGTACCAAACCTCGACTTTCAGGTAAGTTACTAAGAACATCTGAAATATAAATGTCATGGGATAAAAGGTTTGGGATCACTTTACCCATCCATACCGGGCTTGAAGCGCATTGTAATCCTGAGGGTCGGATAGCAATCTCCTTAAATTCTAAAGAATATAAAGAAATACGCTATGGAGACTTTTCAAACAAGAAAACTCAGTATCATGATTTTTCTGTGTCCACCTGATGATGTCTCGGGTAATTCACACCTAAGCATAAATGCAATAATAGAGCAGGTTAGTCTCTCCATCATTTGTCAATTCCGTTTTTTTGAACACACGTGACAACTCACAGCTCCGCACCATTGACTGTTGCGTGATCTGACTATCGATGTATAAAAGCAATGCATATGATATTTATTAAGTACTATTTATGAACACACTACTGACATTTCATCCAAATATCTATTCAACTGAGGATGTAACGTAACCTTTATTGAATCCTTTTTTCGCTGTTTCCCCAAAGCAGCATTTATTGATTACTATGCAGTACAACAACTCAGACGAAATGTCAGTAATGAGCTATTGAGCGCAGTATTTATCGAATACCCTATTGAAAAAGTCGTGGATCACTGGATACCTTTTGCAAATGAAAAACCAATAGTTGCCCCATACCCCTCAATAAGTCAAGTTTGATTGACAAACATTCAGTCTTGTTCAATAAATCGTCAAAAGTCTGAAACTAACCACTATCAAAATGCTACCATTCGTCTTTACAATTTTAGGAAAACAAACTCTCTATTAGCAAAGTTTTTCTCAAGTTTTTATGTCTCTCAATTAATGTCTGAGTACATAAATTATGTTGGAAGATGTATTGTTTTCTGTGCATGGATTTAGTTTTGTTAAAGACTATGAATTTCTTGAAAATGGACAATCAAACAGACATCTATGTTCTCACACTTAAAAGCATCACGAAATTGCGAATAATTTCCTGTTACAACTAGATAAAGAGGACTTCAGACAACTCTTGGAATATTGCGCTAACTTGCCAACAGTTCACATATGAAAGTCATTGTGAGCCATTTCCTTTGCATTGAAAACTTTGCATGCTGTGAGAACTATAATCAAAGTTTCATTTCGACCAAGAAGCGACAACTGTTGTTGCTCAGAACTTCTGAAAATTATCATTGACATCAGTCAAAATTGACCGCAAATTGTGCATAAAAGTAAAATTTGTTTAGCATGAACCTCTGAAACTGTCGTCAATGAAAGCATGATTTGAAGTTGAAGGAAAAACTTGATCCCCATCATTTTTCTTGTTCTGTGATGTGTAGCACTGATGTGCAGATTGTATACCAGTAATAATCATTCCACTAATCCCAATTACCGTCTGCTTGCCCTGCTTGTTTGTAGCGTAAAAGACGCATATGTTCCATTTGTAGCATGTGTGCAAATAATGCAAGATAAAAAAAGGTATTTAAATATTACATGAATTCATATATCCCTAACAGAAATGCTTCTGTAATTTCTGGTCAAGATTAATGCTGTTGATTATAGGGGTGATAAGTGGTGTATTATACACAGAAAAATAAGATACAACCATGACATCAACATTTCATATGCAGTAGAAATAACCGAAAAATTGTCGTGAATCATTAGAAACTAACGTGACATCGGAAGTTCAGTTCAATGTCGCTTATGAAAGCAAAATTCAGAAATTTCCGAAAACTGCGAACAGCAATGACGAGCATTTTTGGATTTCCGCAAGGATTTTAAGACAGAAAACTAGAGTATTTCATCATCCATATATCGTTTACAGAATCTGAGTTCACCTGCCTCTCATTACTCATGTTTTGTTCTCAGAACTAAACTTTGAAACTCACAGAATCTCCAAGATTTTCATCAGTACACTCTCTGTAGTTGATGAATGAGAAGTATAATTAACCTAAGAGTAAGTTTGTTATAGACGTCCTTTATAACTGCACGTGTCAATTTCATGTTTAGTAATTAATAATTTGACAAGCGCTTTGCTTCCTGAAATCCTCCTGCATCCCCTAGACTTCCTCTTCACAATCCATTACTTTACCTCACGTTAAGAACACATTGCATTGTTCTCAAATCTGAAACTTGAATACGAAAATCAGACATCATCCTCTGCTTATTTTCTACTAATGACCAAACTCGAAAGACATTATCTGGCTCGACTGAGAACCATTATTGCGCAGACTAGTCTCTGTTTACTACCCCTGAGAGCGTCTGTGGAGCATTCATGCATCTTTTAAAAGACGTGGGAATCCAGTTTGTCATCCATCTTTCTTAGAAATCGGCGAATGTCCTCCAGACGCTGATTATTTTATATGATATCGGATTAACCGAGACAGCGCTGACGAAAGTACTCAACCTGACCCTAGAGAAGTCAAAGAGGAAGGCATCAGATATCTCCCTCAATGGTGATTAGGCCTACTGCGAACAATGTAAAATTTGAGCTTAGAATTATTTTTTCTCAAGATGGTTGGCAAGGTTCAAAGAGGTATAACTCCGGAAAGTTCAAAGGACACAGTAGTTGTGTGATGCTTTGACGTCTGAGATAAATTGAAAGATTGATGTTTTTGAGCAATGGTTAAAAATGCAAATTTCTTGCATTTCCATTTCAAGATGCCGTTGATATTTCATATAGATCGAGTTTCGTTGTCGATGTCGGCACCAGATGGTCGCTTGGATCCGGTCTCTCTTCGCAATCTAAACGTCCATCTATCTGTCTTCACGCAGAATATATTAGAAGAACAACAATTTTCGGGATACAATATTAACACTCTCAGTTGCCTACACATAAACCCTTTACTTCACTTTGTGTTAGTTTGGCAACATTTCGACCCACGTCTTTTTAAACAGCATTGCCCAAAACGGCAAAATTTGATAACCAAAAGAAAGAGGAGATCAATATAATTGACGCAATCTTCAGTGATTCTCCGAAAATGAGGCCGCCCAACCTTCATTATTCGCCTTGAATTTTCGTGCATTTTCAAATCTTAACCAAAAATGGCTGGGTTTGGTCCGCTGGAAGGTAAAATTTGTGACCTATTTTATAGAGCACTTTTTCCGAATGTTTGAAGTTTGCCACTTTTTTCAAACATTTTGTATGATAACCTCCAACGAAGCGCCTCACTTTTCAATATGAGTGCAGTCTTGTTATAAATGTGAACCAATCATAAAAATAAACCAGTTTGGCATCGTAAACAGTAGGTAATCAGCTTTAATTTGTCTGGCTTCTTTTATATCTCATTACATGCAGAAAATTTAGGATTTTTTCCACTGAAAGATTTTCACTTGGATGGACTTAATGCACACATCAACATTATCAATATGATTTTGTACTCGAACGCAACTTCAAAAAAACATGTAGCCTTTCTAATATCATCATCTTCGAAGGTGTAAATGTATAGATGTAAAATTTGAGGATTTAAAAGTTTGATTTCATCCTGCAAAGATGGGCAAGCTGCAGTTGAATAAAGTGTCGAATGTCCACTGCATTCATTCTCAAGTGATAAAATGACAAATTGATGAGAATGTAAAATTCTATCGACGCTGGGCATAACTTACAATGTGTGAAGCCGTCAAGTTATCCAGATTGTACAGATTGTACAGCATGCAAATTCAGTGTTTCCTTAATTACATTTTGTAGAAGGATACTCAACAATACGACACTGTTAAAATTGGTGCATCCAAACAAAAATTCGAATTCAGTAAAGTTGACAGAATGTGCAAATTCAGTACAATGAACAGCAATACTATTGTTAGTTTTAAATTTACACACATGTACCTTATATTCATTGAATCGATTTTGAAAAAAACATCTTAGGGAATTGCATCATAAGCTTGTTTGTTGTTCTGTGATTTTCATGCATTTCTGAGGAATCCTTCCAGAAGTAGGCAAGGATGCCAAGTTCCTCCCCGGTGGCATCTCGATGCTAATTCTATGACTGAGACCGAGCACTCTGCCACACTCGTACGCACCCACCATAGTCATGTTGCCAGAAGAATATAACATAAGTGAAACACGCAATAGTTGCAGGTTCTTGTCTTGGTGTATTTCAAGTCCCATTCAGTCACCATTCTCTAGGTCAGGTTGTCATAGTAGCGCGTGTCAACCAACAGATATTTTTTCAATAAGGGCCTTTGCGCATTAAGCGGCCAGGTCGCAGCGACCATGGCCGCCGCGGCCAAAATAAGTGCGACCATGAAAGCGGCTGCGACAGCGACCAATCGACGCCATTTGTTGAGGAAAAAAATGAATGAGGAAGAGTTTGGAGCAGTTTATTTGTCGCGGGAAGGGTCGCCAAGTGCGCGCTGTCATAGGCTGCAACGTATTTTACTGGTCGCCGCGACATCAACAATGACTAAGCAATCGTGTTGGCCGCCACGACTTGGTCGTCGCGAACTGGCCGCATAGTGCGCGCACGCACTAAGTCTGTTCTTGTCCTTTATCGTTCTTAGATGTCGGTTTTCTGTGAGACAAGAGCGAAGATATCGGTGATGTTGATCTTGATGCATCTGCTGATACAGAGTTTTCCATGATAAGCTGCTCACCAGTCTACATTCTCTGAGAATTATTTGATGAAGGTATTGTTTCAATTTTGCCTTTTAATTTCCTTTCAGAGCAAAATATCAATGCAATGATAATGTCAGTAGAAAAAGCACAAGATTAACATTTCCAAGCTTTCATGTCTAATAAGGTTTTGTTGAAGGAACTGTTTTTAGGAACATGCATTCATTAATTTCCGATTTCAAACGTCAAATGACGGAAGGTATTCACAAAGTTGCTTCCACATGGAAAAGATGAAAGAGCAGCCTGCTTTGTTTGCTAATTAAGAAGAAAATCATTTATCATGGCATTTTGTTTCATGACAGAAACAAGCGGATTTACTTCTTTTACACATTCACGCCTTCTTCTACACATTTCCATCGTTCATCGTCAACAGATAGTCTAGCATATAATGATATTCGTGCGCAAAAGCCTTCATATGCAGAACTTCAAAAAATCTACAGTGCCACTGGTTTTCTGCGCTTTCTGGCTAGCATGACTGACAGATCAGCTAATGGCCGACTGACTGTATGTCTGTTGACGACGTCGGATACTAAAAGAATGGCAAAAGTTAGAATGATCAGTCCATTACATTTGACAACATATTCAGTATAAAGACTTATAAGAAGGCTGCTAAACAACCGTGCTAACTTTCAACGTTGACCTTTTCATTCTTATCTCAACAATCGAATATGCTGATTTAAATATTATAATAAGACAAGTTATAAAGGTTACCCACTGGGAAAAGTAGCGTTGGTTTTTCGTTGGGCCAACGGCAAAACTTTGGAAAACCGTTTTGGGCATTTGCCAATCTGATACTATTCATACATCTCACATCCTTTTACTCGTATGATGCGTAGAATTTCTCTTTTCTGATCCACTAATCGATAAAGCCACAACTTGCGACGACCATTGGTAGCCGTTGGTACGAGTGAAGGGTATTTCCGTCAGTTCAGCGGGAAATCATCGGGACACGCGAGACGTTGGAATAGCGCCATGGATTCCGTTGGATTTTTGCATAGAGATTCTGGTTATTCACATACTGTTTGAAATGATTATTTTTTTGAAGAGATGCGCCACCAGAAGAGATGGCGCATTGTTGTAACTTGATAGGCCTACTTTCGCGCTCTTGCCTTAACGTTTTAAAGTCGCTGCAGGATGCAATTTGAACTTCAATAGGCTCTTTCATTCGTTCAGAAATAGTTTAATTAATATTTATCTTGAGCATTTTCTTCCCAACTTCTATACGTATTACTTTTACGTAGCTTATTTATGCATAGTATGGACTTATGGCATAGTATGGCGCGGAGTCTTTCTTCCTTGTGGCCGAACTATATTTATCTCACTCTCATTCCTTTTGTGATGAATGTTAGACAAAAATGCAATTCACCCTATTGAAAAATCTTTGGTTTGACCCGACGACGGCTTGAACCCAATTCTCCCAGACAAGGAAGGAGCATTCTACCACAAGGCCAGTGTGCTGGTTGATGTCGATTTCGATGCAGATATCCATCGCTATCCGTCAGATGCAATAAGTAATGGATTTCAATGTAACCTAGGACCACTACTCGAACATTTGACATTGGATCGTGGATAATCGTTTGATAAGCTAACGGCACGCTACAAATTTTTATTTGCACTGTATAGAAAGGGACACTCAGTGAAATGAAAAATTGATGACAAGTTTGACGAGCTAATTGTTCCAGACTCCTATACGTTAGCTCAATGTAAACTCAAAAGATCTGAATTTAAGCTTTAGTGGAGAGAGTTATCAATTGATTTCTCAATTGAGAGAGTTTTCATTATGAAGGCGCCGGCCCTGGCCGGTTCCAACCCTGCCTATTTGATTATTTGATTCTACCCTTGATTATTTTACAGATAGATTAAGTGACATCAGGTTTTTGTAGAGAAAACTTTTGTAATTTTAATAATGAAAATGTATAACAGCAGTTTTGCCCCAAATTAATATTTTCCCCGTCATTATTAACTCTTTGCTGAATGTTTTATTGAAATGCATCCAATCTCTTCCACTTAAAGATTCAACTTTTTTAAATCTTTTATCTCAAAAGCAGTCCAGCAATTTCAAGAAGCAGCCTATATTCATGGCAAAGAAGAGCAACTGGTTCAGAAGCGCATCAACAGATGAGATAATGGGTAAGCCAAATTTCATAAAAACTCATGCTGCTCTTTCGAGACCTGAGTTGGCAATGTAATGAAAACTGTTGTGAACTGTTAGCATTTTTCTTTTTAGCAAACTTCAACAGGCTTCGATGGAAAATAATCCAGACTTTTCTTGCAGTCGATCCTTGCAGTTGATCCTTGTAATTCAAATATTCGCTGAAAACTCTCTCTCTCTCTCTCTCTTAAAGCTTCTTGAATGTATATCTGGATTGAAGTTGACGGATATCTTGAATATGTTTTGTGATTGTAAGTTCATTCTGCACTCCTTTAACCGTTGTGTAAGAACGTTGAGTTAGACATCAAGTGCCTTTCAAACTTGCTTTATATATTTCATTACAGCTTCTGAGACAATAAGTTCTAAAATTCCCATTATCTGCTGATAAATAATCTACAAAGTCTCAACATCTGCAAGTGTATTTCTGTAGAACATTTCTCCAAGATACCTGACACTGAATTGAAACGATTTGAATATCGCAATGCTTTCCCTGCGAGCAGGGTGTTTCTTTAGAAATGATCACTTGGATTAGATCTTTGAGGAACTTTTTCGTTAACTTTTCAAAACTTTGAATGGTTTATTCCTTTCCGTTTTTGAAGAGGATGCATTACTGGATTATTTCTAGGAACTCAAAATATTTCTGATTAACATTGACACGTCTAGGACTATGACTGGAAACATTGAACGCTCTAAAACATTCTTCCTTCCTTTGTAGCCTATGTACTGCTGTGCTGTGATCAACTGACCATTAGTACATAATCAGCACGCACAATGTGTCTGAGTTTGAAATCACCATGGTTTTTTCTGTATCACCACTTTGCAATTCTGTTTGTCGTGAAGAAATATTATGTGCAAAGTTCGAACCTGCGGCCCCCTGTCAATGTGGCTTGAGTGTTTTATCAAAACAGAAATCAGTCGCTTAGTTTTAGAGATTAATAGAAACATGCGACATATGCAGTACACACGAATGTTACGACTTTGAAAATCACCTATGAGTATGAAAACGAACTTATGTTATATTTATGATACCCCATTGCTCAATAGACGTGTTACTAAATCAGGAGACTACATCGTTCATTGAACTATGAGGAAAGTGCATCCACTGCTCCTCTTCAACCTGTTTAATTAACGCGAAAACCTCTCATTCGAAGTGCATTTGTAGATAGCTTTCAGTGACAAAGTTACCATCTGTCGCATTGTTTTCGCCAAACATCAAAATAAGACCGATGTAATGCTTTATGCACCGACGGAAGTGAGCTTCTAAGTGAACTAATAAAATCAAATTAATTTCAATGCTATTTTTCTTGATCATATTGTGATTCCACTTTCGTGAAGATCATATTAATTTGATGCGAATTGAAATTGGGTAGAGGATCGAAGTAAGCAATAGTTGCAACATTGCAAAGCAACTGATTTTTGTTGATGACTTTATCAATATGTCAATCAAATGCAATGGTGCCAACTAATAGCTTATTGTCACAACAGGCTTGAATGCAGTGCTTTAGTTATTGGATTCACCGTGCATTTAATTGAGAACATCTTAATCTTTGTGAAGATAAGTGCATCAATATGCTCGTATATTGCATGACGTTCCTCAACGTATATTCATTTCATCATATTCTATTCTGCATGCTCAACAGATATATAACTAGAAAAGCCAGCACAGCCTTAACAAATTACTGGTGCTAACATTGCACAAACCTTCATGCATCGCTAATAACTTGACAGTAAATGAAGACCATATAATAGACTGAATCCAGCATCGCAACAAAGTTTTATTGACGTGGTGTAATCCCAGAATGTGCACAATGCTTCCACTTGACGTGATTTGAGTAGGCCTAGGTTTTGGTCACAAAATGTGCTGCTCTTGATGTGTTGTCGTTCATGTCACTCTTGTTCCTATCTGGCAATTTTTCATCCTACCCTTCTTACCCTTAACAAGACACGATGTCATCCAATAATTAAAACAATTCATTACAACGGTGCAAAAGTTTGTCATTACAACTGATTCAGACTGGTATGTTCAACCTATAAGACACATTTGTTGGTCAATGTACTTTGCGTGATTAGTGACCCAATTGTTACAAGGAAACGCCCATTTATCAAGTGATTATTTCAAGACAAAAATAGATCGCCTGGAATTAATTTAACAATGATTCTATGAACAGACAGTTCGGACAATAATGCAATTCACAAGTGATATTGTGAGGAATGCAAGTGATATCTGCAAGACATAAAAATGTGAAAAGCTTCCACTCGATGGAAACCACGATTGGGGTACCACGGTCTTTGACTTGCAAAAGGCGCGCTCTTCCATCAAGAGAACGATCTGCCTCCGTATCTGACATCCAAGGTCGTGGGTTTAACATCCTTTCCCATCCGCCCTATCCTCCTGATCTGGATCCATCCGATTCTACTCTGTAAACCGTTGACTGACAATTGACAGACATTTATCCTACAAAATCTATTTTGTCGGTCATTGCTAGCTCTTGTAGGATGATTACCACTGAACACCTACAATATCTGACAAAAAGCGACAAAATGAATAGCAATGAATTATAGCTTAAATTTTATCAAAAATGTAGATAATTAATTAAATTATGCCAAAACAAATCATGGCTTTGCCAGAAAATAATGCAGATTGCACAAAAAAGTCAAGCAATCACTAAACGAAAAAATCAATCAATATTCAATAGTTTTTGTTTAGTTAATTTGCATACAAAGCATCTGTTTCGATGTCGGTGGAGAACCAGCAAATTCGTCGGATATCGCAGGATATTGGAGGTGACAATCGTCGGTTGATTTTGTTAGTAATTTTGCAGGATAATTGTCGGTCTACGATTTACAGTGATCTCCACAAAAATTTAATTGAAGGACAGTGGTCTGTACTTCGCATACAACAGTGGCCTCATGAAGGCCGTGGAGGAATAATGAGGCTCGAATGACTGATACTTATGAGATGGGAGTTGGTGGGAGGACCATAATGATTCAGTAAAAATATCCGCTACTCTCCCGAATAATTTAATGCCAGCAAGAAAAGTAATTAAAAATATACACAGACAACGTTTCAGGTACAGACCCTTTCTCGAAAGGCACCGGCAAATGAAAAGACTCATACTTCTATGTGCAAGGGATCCGGCCACTGCAGCACCGCAGAGCAAGGAAGTGTGTTAACTGGAGAAGGATTTTGTCGAAAAATGTCTTTCTATATCGGCCCACGACATTTCCAATCTGCCTGACTTTCTCCATTTTCTGCCGTTTGGTGATACTTAAGCACCTGATGTTTCATTTTCGTCTCTTCAAATCAAACCAACAAAAAAGCTCAACATTGATGCAAATCGCTTTGTTACCGTCATGAGCTTTTCTTGTCTTGTCTCTATACCGTCTTGAGCTATTTTCTCCCCTCAATAGCAGTTTTGTCTAGTTTTGAGTGTTAAGCAATGCCATGAAGCCCAGAAGCTGCTAAAATAAAAGCATTTGATTTGATGATGCAATGATTGATTGTATTTTGGATGCAATTTTGATTTGCAATGATGCTGCAAGATGTACTAATTAGCTGTTTAAGAACCATCAACAATCCGTTGTTTTATTCCCTTTCAAAGATACAACCCATGGCTGGACAGGGATGCAAACATAAATAAAACGACAGCTTTATGTGACTGGTAGAATTTGCTGCTGTATTATTCTCCACATTCATCTACTCCACCTCTGTTTGTGACACCGTCGATCTGTTTTCTCTGTTCCATCAACTTTGTAGATTCTACAAAAACAACAACGTCGCCGAGATTCTGGCGTAATAGCAACGAACTCTTCAACTCATTAAAGGTGACTGTCCATGAAATGCTTAATTTCGGAATAACTGATTCCCAAAAGAAAATTAATTCAATTCAAGCAAATGGCAAAACGAAAATTGATTGGCATATTCATACCGGTACTCGTATATCTCAATAGCTGACAGATAAATGGCTAGTCTCTGAAGGATGTAATTTTTATTGACTTACTTTTTATCACTTGATTACTTGTTTTTTCTAGCTCAAGAGGTTTATCAGAAGCTCTCCACATGTTTTTCAAGAAGTTCTTTTTAATGATGGTACATGTATTTGCCTTGCCCAACTAAATGCTCTTGTTACTGCAGGTGTCAATTTAAAAGTTGAATTTAATGTTTAGGGTTTTTGCTGATCGTCAGTGATTTTAAGATATTAGGATTCAAATATTGTGAAAATGACTTCTGTGCGTTTTCTAATGCTATGTTGGTGTATAATTGAATCAATTTGTTGATGTTGATACTTGATAGTGGAATCGAACATAACTTATCAATGAAGCATTGAAAAATGAACCATAGCCTTTCAAATTGTATAAACTTCATTGGCCTTCTCTTTCAAAGACTAGGATGCATTCAATGTTTTTGAGCAAGGAATTTGTGATGAATCTTATTTGTGGTGCTTCTTTTTGTGCATTCACACAATCTAGACTTTCTTTCATCATGAGATGACTAGTAGATAGATCATGTCATCATTCAAATTTCTTCAAACAAATTCGGTTGTCAGCATGTTAAAATCCGGCGCCTGTGGATCCTACTGATCACAATCAACCATGATTGAAATAAAGGTACATGCCACAATAATAATTCATGGAACATGAGATTTCACATGGTAGGCCTACAAAATTTGTTGAAATTGAACCAGAACTTCAAAACGAAAATTAAGTTTGAAAATGGGTTGACATTTTTGTAGAATAATTTATGAAATGGTATGTGCCATAGAAATGATTGTTAATCTCAAATTGACTACGATGGGAATTGACTCACAGCCGGGGGAACTAAGTAGGGGCATGAACTACCAATGAAAAGTTTGGAATTTCACATGTGACTGATTCTAAGCCAATGATTCAGTCATTGACAAGAGCATCTAAGTGAAAATGCAAGCGGTTTTTGTATAACTATTGTACATTGCATGAAGCTTTACTTCCATTTTAGAGGTTCTATATTTATTGCTTCAGTTGCGCTTAAAGCAAAAATAAATCTCATCAATCTCTTTTTTATTATTCATACGTAACTTCGCAGCATATTCAACTAGTTTGTTATCGTGAATAGCAAGCAGGAAGGTGGCTTGTAGTCACTTTTTTTTCAAAGTAAGGCAAAATTTCAAAATTTTGCTAAAACTGGTGATTTTAAATTTTGAATTTCTAGTGGAAATTTTTCCTTATGAATTCAAGCGAGTTGAACACATTAAACATGTTGCACCGTACATTTCATGTGATTCGGAGCCTAATGTTAGATGCCCGGTATGCACTGTATGAAAGGTAAGAGACCGTGCGTTTTTTAGTTTATTGCTGAAATGAAGGAATACGAATAAAATTATCCTTTTGAAACTACAGTCGACTCTTGATATAAGCGACACCTTGGGACCTGCTGTTGTCATCGCTTCTATCTAGAGCTAGCCACATATATATCAATTCGGCAGGCAACAACCTGCAATGTGTTGCCTACATCGAGAGTCGACTGCAACTCCAGTTTCTAAATCAAGGGTTATCAAACATTTTATATTATTTTATTTCTGCATCTTTTCGGGATGCATTAAATAAGGGATCGGCATGGCCGTCGACTCACACTTCGCCAAATGCTTTGGATTTCTGCTTCCAATGACGTCAAATCATTAAATTCTCGGTGAGACAATCTCTCTTTGATGATTCCCCACACATTTTCAATATGCCAGCAGTCATCAAACTTCGCGGACTAAATGGCGATGGGAATTCGATCACCAAGTAGTCGATCAACTTCCTCGGTTACTTCCCTTGTTCGGTGGATTGAGACACCATAATCTTGTCAAATGCAATTTCCACGGGGATACCGTATCGCTAACGCTGGACATATTACTTCACGCTGAAGAATTGCGGATCGAGCTGCAGTTATTGTTCGGCGTTTACCCATTCGGAATTGTAAAAGCGCTACTCCATCCACTCTTCCACAAAGATCGGTTCATTCACTGGCATGAAACCATTCCAGGAAACGTCTCCCCACTGCATAATGACGCCTCGAGAAAACTTATCAACTCCAAATAAGCGCCAGCCGCTTCCGCATCCTCACAAGATGACGACCAAATAATCTCAATCTTTGTGTTTGGAGGTCTGGTTGCTCGGTATGGATTGGAAAAGTCAGTATTTGCAACACGAGTCAAACACTCTCCACTTGGGTGAAAGGGTTGCGTCTGAAGTGACGAAGCAAATGTCTTGCAAATCGCACGCGGGTCACATGATGCCACTAGGTAAGACTACTTGTCTTTCGGCTATGAGAAGCCCTCAGTCCTGCTTCTTTAAGAGTCCTGCACACGGATGATTGAGAGGTGCCAGAGACTGATGCCAGTACTGACCGAATAGACTGTCCTTTCTTGTCTTTCACTGTGGACACCACTTTTTCAGCCATTTCGCCGGACCTCGCTGTGTGCAGTATGCCAGACTAGTAGTGACTTCGCTCAGCGACTCCTGCTGTTCGAATTCTTTTTAGAGCTCGCAATACACCTTCTTTGATGGATTTAAAACTCATTGCACTAATTTCAGAGTGCTCGCTTTCTTTTAAGTTAGTTAAGTGTGCTAAGCATTATTGTATAGATGCATTATTAGTGACCATCAACTTCATCCAAGCACCATAAGGACACTTATAAAGGCGTGGAATAAGTGAATAAAGTAAATAGTTATTAGTTTGCATAGGAAAATACTATATCAAATGTCATCAAGTATTTGCAAATTTCTAAAAAACATGTTTTAAAGGTTGCTATGATTTTTCGAACCCTAATCGTTCAACACGGAAAGCAAGAAATATAATTTTTTTGATAAGCGAGAACATACATGTACATGCTTCCATATACAATTCAAGACATTAATTGTCATCTGAGTAATGGGCAAAAGACCGTTCCAGGACACCATAAATTCAAAAAAATAGTATCTTTAAAAACGACTAAATTTATCAATTTATGTCATTATTTCAGGTTTTTAAGACCTAAATTCATGAATTTAGACCGTTCCAGGACACCATAAAATTCAAAAAAATAGTATCTTTAAAAACGACATAAATTCATGAATTTTGCCCCTTTTTCAGGTTTTTAAGACCTAAATTCATAAATTTAGACCATTTAAAAAGTACCAATTTTTCAAAAAATGGTATTTTTAAAAACGACATAAATTCATGAATTTGAACCCTTTTTCAGGTTATGAAGACCTAAATTCATAAATTTAGGCGTTTTTAAAAATTCCCAATTTTTCAAATTTTTCAAAATCTCAAATTTGAGAATTACAATTTTTACCTTGAAAATCATGACCGTTCCAGGACACCGAAAAAATCATAAAAGTTAAGAATCTCAAATTTGTGAATTACAATTTTCACCCCCAAAATCATGACCGTTCCAGGACACCGAAAATCATAAAAGTTGAGAATTTCAAATTCATGAATTTTATCCATCTTTCAGGTTTTTTAAAATATATCATGTGACTAAAAATATTTCTTTAAAAATGGAAGAAACAAAAGTGGATGAAACAAAAGTGGAAGAAACAAAAGTGGAGGAAACCGCAAGAATATATCCTTCGTTATCACAGTTAAAAATAAGTGAATTGAATAAAGAAAAACACAAAGATAGAGTACGTTATATGAAAGATAAGGAATCTCAATTATTATTAAGATTAGAGCATTATAAAAAATTAAGAAAGAGATGGACTAAAGTTAAGAATGTAACACAAGGAATTGGCATATTCTTAACAATAAGTTTAGGTGCTTTAACAATTGTTATATCTTCAGGTGTTTTAGTAATTCCAGTAGTTGCTACAGCTTTAACAGGTACGGGTGTTTTTGCAACTTCACTTGTTACAATGTTAGATAAATCTTTAATAACTAAGAAACGAAAATCATTAAAAACTAAGCATTTACATATTAAAAAAGTCTATGATAAACTACATTACTACTTTCAAAGAGTATGTGATGATAATGTTATTACGCTAGATGAGATTGAAAAATTTGATCAAATAGCTAATGAAGTAAATCAAATATCATTTCAATTACAGTCAGAAAAAGTTGATGATAAGAATAAACAGGATGGCAAAATTTCTGGTGATGGTAAAATTTCTAATGAAGAAAATGACAAAATTTTTTTAGAAGAGCTAAAAACTTTAAGCGAAAATTTAAGCAAAACTTTATTAAACAAAACTTAAAACGAGAAACCTTTAAACGAAAAGGTGTCAGACAACAAAGCAATAAAAAAATAATTTGTTCAGTAAAATGTTTTGTTGTATTCCAATGTTACCACAAAATTCAAATATTATATTTTAAAAATGGATAAAATTAAAGGTGATAATTTTAAAAGAATTAAACAATTAGAAGAGTTAATAAAACAAAGAAATATTATGAAAGAAAATCATCTTCAATATAGAATGATAAAAGCTGGTATTCAATCTGATATGTTTGAAAAAATGCAGCAAACCGAGCAAGTAAAAACTGATTTTGAGAAAACTATGAAACCATTTAAAACTCTTGAAAAAGAACTTACAAATAATGATAAACAAATTGATATAACAGATCCAGAGCACAAAACTATATTAGATGACTATGGATTACTAGAATCAAACATTTATAAGAAATTACCAAAATCTATGCAATTTGAACATTCTATTTCATTTATAGATGGAAAAACAATACCTAGATTTTATCTCGGACAAAAAGAAATATTTCCACAACCTTTTCGAGGTTTAATTTTTTCACCAGATAAATATGCTTTTAATTTAGATAGAAATTTTGTTGATCTTTTAAGAGGAGCAGATTTAAATAATTATGCTGTAGAAGATCTCATAAAATATAAAGCTATGTTAGATAGAGTTAAAGCAGGAAAAACTCTTAAACGTTATAGAGAATTAGAAAATTTATTATCAACGGGAGTTAAAGTAGGAAAAGGTTTTAAAACTGAAACAACTGTATTCTTACCAGATGATCCACAAGAATTACTAAATAGATTAAATATTTTAATATCGGCAATAAAAGAAGGACATAATTCTAGTTTCAATGAAATTCATGCTATATTGAAAAGACTGTTAGAAAAGAAGATTCTAAATGAAGAGGATTATAAAAGTATAACGGGACATCAGAGATGTCTTCCAGGGCTTCGCCCGTAGCTGAAATATGTTGTTGTTTTTAATTTTTTTTATAAAAGACATTTATTCAAAATTTTAACTAAAAAATGTGTTCAGCAGATTTAGACAAAATTAATAATCATTTAGAAAATTTGACAGAGATTTTGGGTTTATCAAAATTTAGTACGACGTTAAAAATTATAACAACTACTTCATCACACACTTGTAATTTAAAATCCATTCTACATTTGGAACAAAATAAAAATTATCAAATTGCATTGACTAGTTTCTCCACATTTAACACTATTCAAAACGTTATCAAAGATGTGAATGACCAATTTAGATATTCTACTGATAAAGGAAAAACGTGGAAAATACTAACTTTTCTTCCTGGTTCTTACGAAGTTGAATCAATATCAAATGAAATTAAGAGACATTTAGGTATACCATTTAAAGATAAGAAACAATTACATTTTGCAGTTGAACCGGCAGTTAATAAATTTTCTCTTACTTTAGACGAAAATCATCAAGTTGATTTTAATCATGATAGATCATTGTCAAAGCTATTAGGATTTAATAAACAAACCTATAGTCAAGATTATCATTTAGGTGAGAAGATACCAAAAATAACTGAAATAAATTCAATTGTTGTATATTGTAACATTATTGAAGGAGGATATATAATGGTAAATTGTCAAATTTAATATTCAGTTTTCCAGCTTTTACTGTACCCATTGGTTATAGATTAAATGTAATTCCACAAACATTAATATATTTCCCTATTACAAGAAAAACTATTAACAACATTAACATGAGAATCACTGATGAAAAAGGACAAGAAATAAATTTTGGAGGTGAAGAGATTATGATAGATATTTTGGTTCGAGAGACATAAACTCCCGTTCGGGAGGTATAAACTCCCGTTCGGGAGGTATAAACTCCCTTTCGAGAGGTACAAACTCCCACGCGGAGCTAGAGAAGTTTAATTTTCTTCTTCTTATTCTTCTTCTTTAAAAACAAAAAATTAAAAAATTAAAAATAAAATTTTTTTATTAAAAAATGAGTGAAGTGCCCCCATTAAATAAAAAGAAACTTAAATTTAATCATCATCCAAATTTATCTAATAAAGTTTTGTCAGTTATTTGTGGAAGATCAGGTTGTGGAAAAACGTATCTATTGTTTAAAATTTTAACGACTCCAAATTTTTTGGATTATAACAATCTTATAATTTATACAACAACGGCAGAACAACCCGTCTATCAATTTTTAAAATATGGATTTGAAAATAATCTTAAAAAAACAGCAATTGCTTCATTATTCAAAGAATATGAAAAATCTGAAGATGAAGAAGAAATAAGTTCGTGGTGTGAAGAAGCAGCAAAAAATAATCAGTTAGTTGAATCCAATAAAAATAAGCATATAAAGATACAATTAATAGATGATAGTGGTAATATGCAAGATCCTAGTAAACTAGATAAAACAATGAAACATTGTGTAATTTTTGATGATTGTGTTAATGATAGAAATCAGTCAGTTCAGAGAAATTATTTCACAAGAGGTAGACATAATAACTGTAGTGTTTTTTATTTAACACAAATTATGTTATGTATTCATTAAACGGAAGTGTTATTAGAAAGAATGCAAATATATTTATACTATTTGAAATAAATGCAAGAAACTTAAGTGATTTGTTAAGAGATTTATGTGTAAGAAATAAAGATGAATTTAAACAATCGTGTAACAATGCTTGGTCAAAAGATTATGGATTTATCACAATTAATATTGATAAAAAAATTCATGATAGAGTTATCGAACAATTGTTCTCTGACTAGGCTTCGCCTCGAGGGGCTCCGCCCCGACTGAAAGTCGATAGAAGATTTGTTTACTGAGTAATAAAAAATTTTTATACTGAGTAATAAATAATAAAATTTTTATTCTAGACTGATTTAAATAATAAAAAATTTTTTTCTAGACGCATTTAAATAATAATAAATAAACTTTAAAAAGGTGAAGTAGTTATTCCATCAGGTAAAATTTTTCTTTTATCATCAAATGGATCTAATGCTAATTTATGTTCTTCTTTTAAATACATTTTATGTTTCTTTGAATTAAGTCTATAATTACATGCTGTTTTTATTTCATTATTAAATAATAGATTTTTATAATCTTGAAATGTTATTTGATTAGCCACTGATGCCTTTGAAATTCCTTTTAATGCTTTATGTGTTTTAATAATATTAGTTGTATCATAACAATAACATTTAGATTTTAAAAATATAGCTTCAGTTATGAAATCTTCATTTCCTAACTCATCTTTTACTTTACATAATTCTGAAGGATGAATAAAATCTTTTATTTTATCTATTTCTTCATCAAGTGAAGAATTATACGGTATTGTTAATTCTAAGAAAACAGAATCCGTATCTGTAAAGTGTAATTTATAGTTTTTGCCATAAGCAGGTGCTAAATAATCATATATAAATCTATACATAAATAGTTTAGCTAATTCTAATATAGTGAATCCAATAAAATTAAACTTATCATGTTTTACGGTGATTCGACGTAAATGTACAGCACATAGTTCATCACTAAATCTAGTAGTTCTTTTATATGTAGGTTTCCTTGTTAAATTTTGAAACCTATCTTTATCATAAACTATTTCAATATTTTGTCTATTACGCACATTTTCTAAAGTCTTACCATAAAATACAATATTCATTAATTTGAAGAACACGTTTCCAAAATCATCTTTATTTCTTTTAGTTATTTTACGTTTTTCAATATTAAACTCTATATAATTTTTTAACCATTTAGATTTTTGATAAAATAGTTTTCGATGTATTTTGGTGAGAATCATTCCATGTTCTAAATACCAATCTAGCATTCTTCCTTCAACAACATACTTTCTTTTATTACTTTGTGTTAACATAAGTTTTTTTGTTGGTCTGTATTTTTTAGGCATTATAGATTTTTGATAATCTGAAAAATCTTCTATATTGGGAATTTTGTTTTCGGGACAGAAAGGAAAATATTTTGTTTTATCTTTTATTTCATCAGGATATACTAAATCAACTTCATATATATAACCATGATTATAATTTCCATCATGTGTTTTTTGATAATCAAGATTATTACAACATGACATTTCACCTGTTGGTAATTCTTGTACCATGCAAGAAGAATATAAGCTATTAAAATCATAATATAACAAATAGTTTTCTCTCATGATTTCATCAACTGCTGCTTGACTATCTTCATTTGATATAAGTCCTTCTATATTTTGATTAAACAATTTTATAAACTGATCACTTTCTTCTGGAGATAAAGGTTTCATTATTCCATAATCATCAGGATTTACATTTTTATTGTAACACTGTACATAACGATTACCTAAAACTGATGAAACTCCACCTCTAATTCCAGATTCAAAAAATAATAATTTATCCTATGTATTTTCTTTATAATGTTTAAGTTTAACGGACTTTGTCCTAGAGCCATCGGCTTGAACACCAGTATGTTTTAATCCTGCTAACCATGTTAAACCTGGTGTAGAATAACAATAACATGGATCTATTCCGTAATATTCTAAACACATATCACGAAAGTTTTCGAAAAGATCAGCTAGTATCAATACATCTATCTTTAGATATTTCATTGTATAATCATACATTGTTTTACAATTTAACTCTCTCCAATTTTTTTCAGCTTCTGCATAGTCTTCTTCAGATAATTGTGATTGTTTTAATGTTGATTTAAATTTATTTATTGGAGGAAGTCGTTTTTCTTCCATAATTTTATTCACAGAATTAAAATCTCCAGTTATATATTCATACGGAAATATTCCTCATAAAGGTTTTAAATTATATTTATTTAATATTTTACATTGTTCAGGTTTCAAAGTTTTTCCCATAACATGTAATGAATAAGGAGTAAAAAATCTAAATGCATCTAAAATTCTAATACAACCTAATTGCATTGAAAAATATTCTTCTTCTGTTTTACATAGTACATTTATTTGTTGTTGTTGTAATTTTTCAGATGAAAATAAATCTTTCATTACTAGATGGAAATCATATTTAGAACCATTGTAGAAATATAAAGGAACAAAGTTATATTTAAATTTATTAGCATTAAGATTACAAGAATTATGTGCTGCACCTCCATATAATTCATTTAGATGATCATGATCTTTTACTTTGACGGCAGAGCCGTCGCTTCGCTTATCATTACCCAATTCTTTTCCACAGTAATAACAATTTGTTTTATTAACAAAACTTTTCTTCATCCGTTAATGGAAGCATTGGTATATTTGTTTCAAGCAATTGTGAAAAATAATTTTGTAATTCTTCTACTTTCTTTGTAAACATTTCTGAACTATCTTCACCATAGTATTGAAAATATTCTGATTTAAATAATTCAGGATAATTTGAATGAATGTACATTCCCCAACATAATGGTTTTTGTTCGAATAAATATTTTTCTTTACTTTCTTCAGGTGCACTTTTTTCATATTTACAATTATAAGAATCGGGCGAAGCCCTAGAACCTTCGGTTCGATTTTGTGTCATGTTAACATTATATGCTTCGAAATCACAATAAATAGTAAAGGGTACTTTATTTTTCAAATAATGTCTATCATATATATTAAATAATCAACTTTTGGAAAAGTATTTTCAATTGCTTCATTTTGTTGACAATTCTCCAAATGTCTATTCATTTCTTCTAAAGTTCTAAAACTTGTCATACATTGAAGACAAGGAAAATTTGTATTATCTGAAGTTTTTGTAAATATAGAAACATCTTTACACAATATAAAATGACCCTGATAATATAATATATTCGCTTGTGCTGGTTGCTTTGTTTGTTTCAATTTTTCAAATTTATCTTTATATATTTCATGTGTTTCATCAATTTCTTTTGTAAGATTAAATGTATTTCGATGAAAATTTTGATTTAATATTTGTAGCTGTTGTTCATATTCTTTATCATATTGTTCTTTATATTGCTGTTGACATTTTTTTAAACATTCATTTATTTTTTGATTTGGTTTCATTTTCTTCATTATTTAATTCTTTATTGTCTTCATTTAATTTTTGTATCGTTTCTATCTTATTTTGATATTTATGGCCATATTCTTGTACTAATATTTTTGTTGGTTGTTGATAATCTGTTTTACATTTTTGTAAACTTTCATTTAAATTTTGTAATTTTTGTTGATATTCTAAAGATAAAGATAAATAATCGGAATCATAATCATAATTATAATTACGTCCTTTATAATTATTATGATTAATCATTATTGGTGATAATGGTTTAACAATTTGAAATTTTTCAGTACATATTATATTTCCTTGGTAAAAAATATTATGATGCATGTAATTTCCTCTATCATTATAAACTATTTCTGATTGACATAAATTTTTATTAGTCAAATAAAATTTTTTTGAATCTGAGTAAAATGGAGTAATATTACCAATAGAAACATAATTCACATTTAATTCAAAAACATTTACCTCTATTAAATTTTTATTCTTTTTATGAAACTTTTTTAACCTATTATAATCATATGGAAATTCATGCAAGCCATCAGAGAGATCAAACTCATTTATGTATTCTTCTTTATTGTAATGTCTTAGTCTTTCTTTATGATATTTTGCAGGATGTAAATGTGCTATAATACTCCACAGAAAACAATAATCATCTTCATTTTTTATGTTGATTATTTGTGGTGAACTGAAAGGTAAAGGAACATAACTACCACCAGTATTATTTTTATATTTATCAATTACTATTTTCTTAGATAGTATTTTAACAAATCTAAAACCAGATTCACGTAACTGGGCTTCAATTATACAATTTTCTAATTTAAGTATCATTTGTTCAAATATGGGTTGTATATCATTTACATTATGAATTTCTTGTGAATTTGTAAAATGTCATTGTATTATTTCTTCAGGAATTCCATCAGGTCCATTTTTTGTATAAAGTACTTGTACATTCATATAACATTTGAAAGATTTCTTAAATATATTATAAAAGTTGGATAGAATATCAGAAAAAGTTTTATCGGTTTCATTATGTTCAACGGGCGAAGCCCTGGAAGACATCTTTGATGTCCCGTGTACCGATTAATTATATAAATATTTTATATCTGTCACGGGCGAAGCCCTGGAAGACATCTCCGATGTCCCATGTACAGATTCATCGGTTTTTTTAGTTTCATCAAATTCATCTATTTCGTTAAATTCATCAGTATCGCTAAATAAATAACTTCCATCTGGCACGGGCCAAGCCCTAGAACCTTCGGTTTGTATGGACTCATCTTCACTATTAAAAACTTTTTTATATTCCGAATGTGAATAATCATCAAACATTTTTTTAACTTTTTTATCAGTAGGCAATGTTTCTAGATAGTTTTTATAATTATTTAATTTTAATATATTTCCTTCATCAACTCGATCTACATTTTGTAAATGCAATTTACTATTTAAATGAGATTGATAACTTCTTTTTGTTTGCAACTGTCTTTTACATAAGACACAATAAAACTTGGTATTTTCCATTTTTTTTATTTTTTAAAGAAAAAAAATTGTGTTTTAATTTTAGATATAAACATTCTAATATCAAGGTCTTGAGAGTTATTTTATATTATTATATATTTCACGTTCCTAAGTTATTTTATTTTCTTTATCACATTAAGTTTTATCATATTAAGTTTTATCATATAACGTTTTATCAAAAGATAATTTAAATTCATTTTCACTAACTATTGATTCTTCATCATCATCATCAATTGATTCTTCATCATCATCATAAATTGATTCTTCAACATCATAAATTACGCTTTTTGGTATAGGATGCCATTCCCTGATAGGATACCATTCCCTGATGGGAATATCTAATTCTAAATTATATTTATTATTTGATAATAATATAATAGAGAAAAATATTGGTCTTTGATCTCTTTTGGAAAATTTAATAACACCACCATAATCTGAATCATTTTTAGTTTTTATTAAAGATGATAAAATTTTAAATTGATTAGATGTAAATCCTAATTTAAATTTTGTAGACCCGACACATAGTTGTCTAAATGTATCTTCAACTATTCCTTCATTATTATTTTCAATTGTAAGAAAATGAAATTTAGATAAATTTTGATTATATGTAGTATTAATATCATATACATCAGTATGAGATATAAATTTTTCTTCACTTAAATTTTTATAATTACTAATATTTTTATAATCTTTTTTACCATTTATACCTTTTTCAGATGTTTCAGAATCATCATTTATATTATCATCATCTATATTATTATCATTATTATTAAAAGATTCTTTAAAATTCACATTTTCATGATGTTTAAAATTTTTATTATTTTTAGAATTTTTATCAGTTTCTGAATTTTTATGAGGTGTTGTCCACATATAAATTTTCTCTTGTTGAGCTAAACCATTTATATAAGATTTTAACAAATTAATATTTAAGTTTGAATATAATCCTATATATGTATCATCATCATATCTTTGCGGCATTTCTAATGTTTCTTGTTTATAAATTGTGTCTCTATAATAAACTTGACATAATAATTCTTCGTTATGTTTTTTACTCTCTATATGAATATTTATTGATTTTGTTCGTCAACAAATAATCTTATTTTTTCTTTTGAAAAAGATTTTAATTTTTTAACTAATTCTTTAATATTGATATAATTAGTAATTTTATTTTCTATCTAATCCGTATTACTAATTGGCAAAACTGCTCTAATAAATCCGTAAACATTATTATGTCCAATAATAACCATATTTTCTTTATTCAATTCCACATACGCAACATCATTATACTTACTTACTATATCCATAAATTTAATAAACGGATCTCCTGGGAAAATACAATAATTGGTTTCTATAGATGGTAAGCCTTTAGTTTATTCTCTAAATATTTCGGCTTGTAATTCAAACAAAAGATTTACATCTATACAGGGATTTGTAACAGTAATATTATTATCAAAACATTTATTTTCAGATCCCGTTGATCTCGTCGAATAAGAAGAACAGGATGATGCAGGCGAATATAATTTTTTTAAATTTGCTTATTCCATTTTTTTATTTTTATTAGAAAAAATTTTATTTTTATTAGAAAAAAATTTATTTTTTTATTGTTAAAAAATGATGTTACCAAATGTTGGTGGAGGTGCATATATCTCGAATAATCGTGAATTAGAAATAGAAATAGAAAATTATATCATGAAAACTGGAGACGTTTTATCTGGTCCATTGCATCTTCCTATTCTTCCGCAACAAAATACAGAGTTAACAAATAAACAATATGTTGATACACAAATCAATGACTTAAAAGAAAAATATATAAACGATGTTTTGGTTCCACTGATGAATGAATTAAAGTTGCTAAAACTTAATGACAAATCATTAAACGAAAAATTATTAAAACTTGATAAAAAGGATAGAGAGCTAGAAGCAGATACAGCAAAACTTTTTAAAAAGATTTCTGAACAATCAAAAATTTTAATATTACTTTCTTTAAATTTAAAATCTGCAGTCATTAAAAATAAACATCAGATAAAAATGTTAAAAGAACAATTAGAAGATGAAATAGAAAATCTACCTGAAAGAATTAAAAAAAATTTAAAGCAGTTACAAACTACATTCCAAAAAAGTGTTGATGAATTGAGTTCTAAAATTACTCAACAAATGAAAAAGATGAATAGAATAATAAATGAAGTAAACTCACTTAATCAAAAAGTTGATAAAATGAAAACTCTTAAAATCAATTTAGAAAATGAATTAAAGAAAAATTTACAAGAAAACTTTAAAGAAAATAAAGAACAGTTAGATTCTGTTAAAAGACAATTAGATGTTCTTAAAATTAAGTTAAATGCTCTTAAAACGGCGTTGAAGATGAATCAGGAGAAAATGCAAGTTAATAGAAAAGAAATAAAAGTACATCACACGCTACTTGACGCGATACATAAAGTGCAACGGAAAATTAATAAAGTTATCACGAAGTTGTTGGACATTCACACACGTAAATCTTAATAGAACTTTGTTCAGAGGCTTTAGCCGATCGGACCAAAGGTCCTCAGGTTACTAACCAATCGTAAATATTTTTCCCAAAAGTCAAATTTATTCCTAAAAAATGCCTATAATTTATAAACACAATCTTAAACATTTTGCTTCAAACCAAAAAATTGCTCATGAACCATCCATGAAATCTGTTAACCATTATGACAGTGTAGAAACAATTCAAAAAGAAGGAGCCGGTATATTTTCTGGTATTGGAAGTATCGTTAACTTAATTAAAAATAATAAAGATTTGATTACATCTGCTGCAAAAGGAGAAGCTGCTACAGGTAGTACAGCTAGTGCAATATCAAATGCTGTTAAGTCTCAAAACGAATTAAAACAACTAGAAGCTATTCGTAAACTTAGGAATGATTCTGAAGAACTAAAGAATTTAAAAAAACTTTCAGAGGAAACAAAAAACAAAATTGCTAACATAGCTGTGGGGGAAACCTTGAGGAGCGGAGCTCCGTCTGATAGTAAACATAAGAAGAAATCAGGCGTAGCCATAAAACGTTCAATTGAAGAAATAAGAGGTAATGGCGTGAGCAGCAACCTTCGGTCTAACCAGCAAAGCTGTAGCGGAGCTGGTCTGGCAAAATTCTAAAATTATATTTTAGTAAAATTTTTTTAGTAAAATTTTTTCTGTGTTTGAGAAAAACAAAAAGTCAAATTATTTTTTATAAAAATGTCTTCGCTTATCGAAAATAAATTTAGATTAGACGATCCTCCGTTCGTCAGTTACAATCAAAAAAAGAATGACTATATAAGAATTGGTATGAATCCCGGATCTTCGAGTAGAGTAAATACTGGAGGTGATTTAATTTTTGAAGTTGATAATCAGCAGAGTTATTTATATTTACCTGATTCATTTTTACACTGTGAATATTCTTTATATAGTGATGCAAATTTTACAACACCATTACCAGATACCGATAATGTTGCACTAGAGAATAATTTCTTTCCAAGATTATTTACACAAATGCGTTTAGATGTTGCAACTCAAAATATAGAAACGATAAGTGATTCTCCAGGTGTAATTGATACAATGCTTAGATTTGTAACAATTGGTGAAAATAATAAAAAGTATGAAATCGAAGGTTGGTTTCCTGATACTGATGATGGTATAATTGTTGATGATTTAACTCACGCTGGAACAGATGCAGCAGGAATTGCGAAAGATGTAGAAAATATTGCAAAACATTTAAATAAAACAAACAATAGTGCATATAAAGAAAGACGTGAATTTAACAAGAAAAGTAAACAGACAGTAAATTCGTCATTGTCTCCATCATTCGGATATTTAGATTATGATAAAATATCATATCAATTAAAATTTAAATTAATAATTCATCGTACAGCAAATAATGAATTAATCTTTTTTGGTAAGACTGGAAAAAAGCATATTTAAAAATTGATAGACTTGAATGGTGGATTCAGCATATTACTCCTAGTTTAGAGGTTGAAACAGCTATTGCAAAAAGATTAAATACTAACAAACCAATTCCAGTAAATTTTCTAAAGCGTACTGCTAGTTCAGTAACTTTTTCCGAACAAAGATTTAACTGGCATTTTACTAGAACTTCGAATACTCCAAGATATTTATTACTAACTTTTCAAAGAAATAATTCTCCAAGTTTTCATAAGAACAACAATCTTTTTCATATTAATACAATTCGAAGTTTACAAGTTTCATTAAATCAAACCCGATATCCAATTGATCCATTAAGATTCGATGATACCAATAATCAATTTATGGAAGGATATGATTCTTATCGAAATCTTTGTATAGAATTTGGAGTTGAACCACAATTAACTCCTGGAGATTGGAGACATTTATATCCTGTTTTCTGTTTCGATTTAAGTGCACAATCTGAAGATATTATCAAGACTGGTTGTGATGTAACAATTAATATTGAAAAAAAAGATTCCACAACTTCATTGATGGCTTATGGTTTATTGCTAGAAGATGTAAAATATTCTATTGAAATTCTTAATGGAAAGATGGCTAGGATCGGCTGAAGCCTCTGAACAAAGTTCTATAAGTTAATTATAATTTTTGATAACTTAAAATTTTTCGTAACTAGAATAGATTAAAAATTTTTGGTAACTTAAAATTTTTTCATAACTAGAATAGATTAAAATTTTTGATAACTTAAAAATTTTCGTAACTTAAAATTTTTTTATTAAAAATGTCGCAAGCGGAAAGTAATAATTATAATAAAACTGTTGAATTAAAATTACGTAATATTGTTGACAAAATACACCTAAAACTATTACGATTAACAAAAAAAAGTATTACATAAGTAAACCAATGATAGAGAATATTCAATTACAAGAAGAAAAGAATGGCGGAATTCTCCAATTAATTCCTCTAATAATAAGAGGTATAGCAGCAGCAGGAAGTGTTACAGGCGGGACAGCTGGTATTGTCCAAGCAGTAAATAAAAATAAATCAGAGAAGGCAGCATTAGAAGAACAAAAACGACATAATAGAGAGTTAGAAAAAGTTGATAGGGGAGAAGGAATAGTAGATAATTTCATTAGTAAATTAAATTTGGTTGATGAAGGAAAACGAGTTCTTAAAAATATTCTCCGCAATGTTGATGATTTAATTGAAATTAAAGAAACTAATGATGGTTCTGGAATATATCTAAGTCCTAGTATGATAAGGTAAAACATTTATTTTATCTTTTAAAATGAATTCTACAAATTCCGAAAAATTAATTAAATTAAAAATTTCTAATTTAGATTTATTGAATTATCTATTAAAAGTACATAAAACCTCAAATTGTCAGCATATTGGAGGTGACATACAAAAAGCATTAGAAAACTTTCCTGGATTTATTTGGAGTAAATATTCGAAAGAAAAACATCTTCCTGGTCATTCATATACCGGTCCAGGAACTCGATTAGATATCAGACTAGATGAGAATAATAATCCGAAACCAGGTGAAGAACCAATAAATAGAGTAGATGCCGCCGCTTATAGACATGATTTAGCTTATCGAAATCATGATCTAAGTTCTCGACATGCAGCTGATAAGAAGATGATTCAAGAATTAGATAGTATTCAAAATCCTACATTTAGAGAAAAAATTGAAAGAATGTTTGTTAAGAAAGCTTTACAAGCTAAAATATTATTCGGTCAGGGTTTAAATGAAACGACAGCAAAGCTGTCTGAGAGCAACGCTCGAACCTACGAGTCTGAAATGTCGAATGACCTAGGACGCTATGCGTCTGAAATTCATAAAGAAAATAGAAAGCCTAAATATTTATTGAAAGTAAAAGTATTTAATAAAGATGATATTTGGAGTGCTGATCTTATTCATATGCCGAATGAAAAAGATTATAAATACGCATTGACCGTTATAGATTTATATACACGATACGCTTGGGTAAAGCCTTAAAAAACAAAAGTGGTCTATCAGTTAAATATGCGTTTGAAGAAATCTTTAAAGAAAGTAAGAGAAAGCCAAAAAAATTGTTTGTTGATAAAGGGTCGGAATTTTATAACCGAAACGTTCAGCCACTATTTGAAACTGTTTATTCAACTGAAAATGCAGGGAAGGCCGTAGTGATCGAAAGATTCAATCGGACGTTCAAAAATAAATTATTCAAGAAATTTACTGAGCAAAGAAATCAGAAATGGTTGAAGATATTACCAGGAATTGTAGAGCAGTACAATAATAAAGTTCATTCAGGTATTGAAGAAACCCCAAAGAATGCTTCTGACGACCCTGATTTGATAAGAAAAAAATATTCGAGAATAATTATTCAAATGAGAGTAATCCGAATTTGCAGAAACTTAAGCCGAAATTTAAAATTGGAGATAGAGTTAGAATATTTAAGTATAAGAATAAATTTGAAAAAGGCTTCGTTGGCTATTGGACTAAAGAAATATTTGAAGTTTGTAAAATAAATCAAACTTATCCGATTACTTACGAAATCAAAGATTTAGATGATGAAGATATCAGAGGCCGATTTTATCAAAATGAATTACAACGAAGCGATTTTTAACCTTTAGGTGGCGCTTTATCTACCTAGCTTCGCTTGATTTTTAATTACAGTAATTGGAACTAACGTTTCGGGAATGAAATTCCCTTGTTTAATTCTAACATAATATCAAGAAATGGCACTCCTTCCTGTAATTTCAATAAAACATAAAGACATAATTGACCACAATAAGTAGTTCCCGGTTTTTGAATTTGAAATGTATTATAAGTTCCATTGCCAAGTAATTTTTTAACTTCGTTTGTTGGAGGTAATCCATAAGAGTCGAAATAGTAATTATCTCCATTTTTATTAGACATACATGCAGACCAATGTACATCTTTTTGAATTGACGTATGAAGATTTGTTATGAAATTTATAGTTGGAACTTTGTTCCGGGAACTGAAGGTTCCTGTTGGCTTATTTTTTAGGAATTGTAATTCGTCGCTCATCAATATGTGAAAATTCTTTATTCCCAATTGATTTGCGATTTTCTTTAGATCAAAATTCGTTGTTGTTCGTGTTCCATATAATTTTAAAAACTCATTTATGTTGCTCATTTTATAATAAAAAAATTGCTTATAGGGACTCCTAGAAGTCAGAAGGGGGGTATTGATTTAAAACTGTTCCATAATGATGAGTTTCCTTACTACTTAGTCAGAAGGGGGGTATTGATTTAAAACTGTTCCATAATGATGACTTTCCTTACTACTTATTCGATTTTGAAATGATTTAATTTAATCTAAATTAAAAAGGTACATTTGTAAGGAATCAGTTTATTAGCAGAGTTAGTGTTTCGTACCTCTTTAATCAACTGTAATTCATTTCTCATCAATAGGTGAAAATTCTTTATTCCCAATTGATTTGCGATCTTATTTAAATCGAAATTTGTCGTGGTTTGTTTACCGTATATTTTTAGGAAGTCTCTAATGTTACTCATTTTAAATGAAATAAAATCTATTTCAGAAATTTCTCAAAAGAATTGGCGTGTAACAGCTGCTAAAATTGTGTCAGCTGATACGGGTGAAGGAAATCACAGACAATAGCGCATGATGCGGGTTGTGAAATCTCATTCACACTGAGAACAAAAGAACAAATACAATCTAAACACAATAGACATATGAGAGAGAAGAGAAATGAATGAGCATTTCTCTTCATTTTAGTTTCCATTACAATCATTCATGCGACATTATTTTGAATGGAAAAATATACCGACTCTCGAACCATGTCGACAAACTTTCTGACACATTTTCCGGCTCCCAGAACAATTTTGGTGTAAATTTCCATTAGCGTTCAAGGTCATTCTATTAAAAGCATACGGGAATTATTCTCATTGAAGACAAACAATTGTTTTAAAGAATGCATGTCATTGTGAATACAATATTCCTGTAACAGACAGGATCGAGAGAGAGAGAGAAAGAAAGAAGTCACGCTGCTCCGTAAAAGTTTAATTGAGATAACGAAGGATATATTCTTGCGGTTTCTTCCACTTTTGTTTCTTCCATTTTTAAAGAAATATTTTTAGTCACATGATATATTTTAAAAAACCTGAAAGATGGATAAAATTCATGAATTTGAAATTCTCAACTTTTATGATTTTCGGTGTCCTGGAACGGTCATGATTTTGGGGGTGAAAATTGTAATTCACAAATTTGAGATTCTTAACTTTTATGATTTTTTCGGTGTCCTGGAACGGTCATGATTTTCAAGGTAAAAATTGTAATTCTCAAATTTGAGATTTTGAAAAATTTGAAAAATTGGGAATTTTTAATAACGCCTAAATTTATGAATTTAGGTCTTCATAACCTGAAAAAGGGTTCAAATTCATGAATTTATGTCGTTTTTAAAAATACCATTTTTTGAAAAATTGGTACTTTTTAAATGGTCTAAATTTATGAATTTAGGTCTTAAAAACCTGAAAAAGGGGCAAAATTCATGAATTTATGTCGTTTTTAAAGATACTATTTTTTGAATTTTATGGTGTCCTGGAACGGTCTAAATTCATGAATTTAGGTCTTAAAAACCTGAAATGATGACATAAATTGATAAATTTAGTCGTTTTTAAAGATACTATTTTTTTGAATTTATGGTGTCCTGGAACGGTCTTTTGCCCATTACTCATTTGACTAAAACTCATTTTAGTTTTCTTTCATGGAAATTCTGAACAGCTTCACAGGAAATAACTGATGCAAGAGATTGAGATGAAATATTTCTGTTCCGTCCACTTCCTTCAGGAAGGTTAAAAAAGATTTTTTATTTCCATGGTTTTATATGAGCAGAATTTTGTTTTATTATTTTTATATCCACAAGCAACATGATTTGCCATGATATTTTTGTAGCTTCCAATTTCTCTACCAAATTTTGTGAAGGATGACATGTATGAGAGCTTTATCTATGATATCTTAATTTAGAAATGTGCATGCTGTGCTACTCATTGCTTTCTGCAGGAATTCGTGCACAGACGAGTGCGTTTGAATCTGTAGGCCTACATATTTCGCAGCCATGAAACTCCCCCATATATTGTTCACATAACATTATTTTGTATATTTGAATTGGCTGTGTGCAGTTTTCCATTCCTTCCGTTGAGTAGAAGAGTGACATAATTGCTATACACAAAATGGCATGAAGCAGTAAAATAGCGATAGTAGAAATTACACACTTCCACAAATGCTCCTATTCTACCTCAATTGCGTATAGAACTATCATATTACTTCTTTCAATGTCTTCAACTAATTTACTTTCAACCTGCATTTTTCATGATGAAAAATATCGCAGCTATTGGCAACTAGCAAATACCTAAAAAATGTGAAGTAGGTTTTTGCTCCACGATAGGACACATCGGCAATTTAAATCAATCACCTATGATATATTTTCCGGAAATTTTTCCAAAACACCTAAATAGTCTTCGCTGGACTATGACAGATATTATGACGGATGAAAATATGGATACCAGTACACCTGAAGGATTTTCGCCCACTGTTGCGGTGCGGTTCTCTCTATTGGTTGATGTCGGCGGTGAGAGATCATTTACAATTTATCGGACCATCTTGTCCGATTGAATACAAATAGGCCTAATAAAAACTAATATAGAAGAAATAAAAATATGGTTAAAGGCGTCACAATGACTTAGTTTTACGCACGGAATAGTGACTCAGTTGAATGATTTGGTACCACATTTTCGCGTGTTCAATAGTATGTGAAATAATCGGAAATAGAGTAAATTGATTCATACATAGACGTCATTGTTTAAACTTTGACTCTAAATCATCTCTATATGCATTGTACACTATCAATTGCATTTGAATTAAATCTATTGTTCGTGATGGAAACACAATTTTTATTATCTGATTTGAACTGTTGTTGTAGTCTGAAATGTGGTTGTTCAGAACCACAATTAAATTGATAGATGATCACTTCCTGTTTTAGCTTTCACGTACATTGGTATTTGTTTGCAAATTAGTCAACGAAAATACATAAAACTATAAATGAACAAAAAATACATAATTGTTGTTGGCGAATTTATTTATTTCAAAGCGTGTATTATTCACCTAAATTAGTAACCTTAAAAATTATTCATCAATAAAATTCCTAAAACGATGAAAATATCCATCTAAAATGTAGGTGTCTACGCATAACTATTACATTTTCGCTTCAAAAATCAATAGAAATCATAAAACATTTTCCAGATCTAGCAATCGATTGACACAGCGATTTCATATATTGTGAAAACCGTACATGGTATGAACACTGAACAGCATGCTGACTAAGATGATGACAGGCATTATGCGAACGCTACATACTCGAACATTCATTGTCATGGGATAGAATGAAGACCTGAACAAAGTAAGCACGAACATTTCTTGACAGCCGTAGACGCTGAGCTTCACTCTACAAGGGCTCATCATAGGCCAATGCTAGCTTAAAATATCTACAATGGCTGAATAAGCTGAAGGTCTGGACAACAGGCTGCTCTGCGTTTGTTTTTGATCATTGTCATGGATTATGCGGAAAGAGGTCGATGATAAAGCGTGACTTAATGTGGTGTTAGCGTTGCATTTTGAGCTTACTGTATATGAGGAAATACAGATTGTTTCATAAAAAATGGATCACCCTTAAACATCGCCTTAACTTCAACTTTGTCTAACTCCGCCAAACCTGAACGAATTTCTATGAAATTTGGAAGATATGTCAGTTGTGCTTACTAATATCATTGTTGGAAATTTCAAGCATGAATATTGAGTTGTTTTCCTGTTATAGATAAAAAAGTAGCAGATAGTTTGATCTTCATTTAGCAATGTTACACAAAATCATACCTCACTCTTATAAAATTACATTTGTTTCCTTTGTTATGTAATATGTTGTTCAACAAGCCAAAAGCTATCAAGCAAAACAAAAATAAAGAAAATCGGTCAATCAGAGCCAGTATAGCACCATTATTCATCAACAATAATGTAATTATATATAATATTATAATATGTGATTAACTGGACTTCATGTTCCATAGCTTTGTGACTTCGTTGCGGTAGTGTTGGCAGCACTCCTGATTGCTTTCAGCTAGAAATCTATCTCTTACCGGTTGAAAACAATACAAAGCACAAATGAACAATAACGAGATCGCATTCACAAAAGGCAGAGTGTCAGCCTTGCTAGAACTAGTGTTTTCTTTGCGAGCTACAAGCAAGCGACTAAATGTCCCTTACACAAATGTGCATCGATGGCATAATGATGATTTTCGACTCTGTCGTAAAGAGGGCTCTGGCCGTCCACGCAAAACATCCAAACGTAGAGACCGCCTAATTTTGAGATTTGTTAAAGTTGATCCAAGTCTCTCGTTAACTGAGATGGCTGCACTAGACTCGTCTATTTCTAAGTCCACTATTCGTAGAAGACTTATTGAGTCGAATTTCAAGAGCTGTAAGAGGCTCTCTCAGATCGAATTATCAGATCAGCATACAAAAAGACGTCTCAGATGGGCAATGGCGAAATCAATGGGATCGGGTTGTCTGGTCTGATGAGGCATCAGTCCGTCTGAAGGATAATGGTGGTCGATTGAGATTATGAATAAAATCTGATCAGGAAATTCCGAGACATTTACATCGTCCCCGGGTACAAGGTGGTGCGACTCTATTGATTTGGGCTGGCATTTGGACCAATGGCCGCTCTGAACTTCACATACAGCAAGGAACCATGAATTCTGAACGCTATGTGAATGTTTTACGAATGAACATTGGCCAAATGACAGATCAACTTGGTGATCCATCGACTTGGTTATTTATGGATGATAATGCTACGTGTCACAGGAGTAGTAGAGTCAACTTATGCAAGTCTCAATTAGGGCTTAGGACATTATCTTGGCCAGCTCGTTCTCCTGATCTGAATCCCATAGAAAATGTATGGAGTATTCTAAAACGTAATGTTCGTCGTTCACTGCTACCTACAGATGGCGTATCACAACTTACGTCACTGTTAAAAAGAGAGTGGAGAAAGTTAGATCAGTCAAAAATCAACGATGTCATCGAATCAATGCCTAGACGAATTGGTAATGTCATTGACAATAAGGGTAGGACCACAAAATATTAGCTTCTTAAGAACCGTTACTGTATCATAGCTTATCAGATTATATAAGGACATTTAAATATATTAGGGACATGAAATAACATGAAAAATGCTTTCTGTATCATACTTATGTTTTATTTAGTCAAATTTTAGGATGATCCACTTTTTATGAAACGGACTGTATTTAGTGACTGTTATCAACATTCTGTTGTTGCAAATGAGTTTTGAAAGTTTTTGTTTGAACTGCTTTAATGGATTTTAGGTGTCGTGAATAACAAAAAGATCTTGAAATACATACATCGCTGAACCAAATCCATTATTTAAGTTGGCAGACATTGGAAGAAAAACTGGCATTTACCGTATCTTAGGAAACAAATCTTATTGATTTAAATGACTAGAAACAATTCCACACAACCATGATGAAGACAAATTTTACTTTTCTTCTAAGTTGCAAGCCATGATAGGGTTACAGCTCTCACTTGTCTACCTCTTCGCTATCTGTGACTTCAACTGTCTCGCAAGACTTTGTTTCAGAAAGATCAAGATCGTCGAGTCCAACACTGCTTCAATTCAACCATTTGCACGCGTCATTGACGTCCATAAGACAGAGGACTGCGCCAAACTGTGTGTAATGGAGTCACAATGCGCGGCCATTTATCATCACAAGCAATGCTGCAACCTGCTGCCTCGTTCGCTGTCTCATATCGAAATGACGGAGGCTTCGGTACCAAAAGTCAATATCTGGATGCATCCACAGCGTTTACCCAATCGCTGTTCTTCAAAATATTCAATCAAATGGAGGTCATCAAGATATATGTACAGTAGAGATTTTGAGCTTCCTTGGAATGAGGCGGCTTTGCATTGCAACAAAGACGGTGGAAAATTAGCAGAGTTGACCACAGAAGATGAAATTCGGGCTATTTATGCCCTCTTAAAACCGACTTTGCCTTGGCTTACCTTCAAAAACTACATTCAAGTTGGAGGGATTCAAACCAAAGGAATGAAGAACTCGGCTGATGGTTGGTATTGGTACAAGTCTAAAGTAGAAATTCCGTCGCCTGGCTTTCAGTGGAGAAGAGGTGAACCAGCCGATGACTATATTGACGAAATACATTTGGGATGGGATGTGACCTATGAGAAAACTACGTTCATAGACATTCACGGCAAGGACCCTTTTCTATGTGAATGTTCAGAGATTTAAGACAGACGCACGTACATATATAGGTTGAACGCAGGTTAATCAGCCAATGCTGTTGAGTAAGTAGGTTTGAAAGTCATTTTTCTATGAAAGTCGTTTATATCTCTCCAACTGCAAATTAGAAGGCCTTAATTGCAAAATTAAACTGTTTGGAACTTTTGTCTAGCTTTCTAGTGCGCCCATCTGTATTGCTCGATAAAAATGTAAGAGTTGAAGAATGAAGGAGTAAACGTGTAAACTAATCAAAGGTTGAACAACGGAGCAATTAGCTCTCCAAAGTTAAATTGAGCATAGTCTAATAAATTTTGGAACTTACAATGGATAAATGCAGACTTAAGCGCACTGGCACGATAACGATAAAATCGTGTCGATGCTTCACTTATCGTTCAACTCTGCTGTTTACATTGTACACTTTATCGTTGAGAAAATCGGCCTAATGTGAACAGCAGCTATGTTGCACATGCCCTTATCGTTATCGGTCTAATGTGAACGCGCCTTTAGGCTTTTCTTCACTTCCCGGGTTTATCTCTCACAAAGTTTATCAAAGTCTTGTGTGCAAAGATTTGAACTTTTAATATCTGATAATTTAGAGGTGATTAGGAGCAGTTCTAAGTATTTTGCATTAAGCAGCAAAGGAAAGAAGTTATTCAAAATAAAAATTATCGCGAAACCATTGTATTGCGATGCACTTCCTACGTCATGCGATAACTACGCAAAATAAGAATATGAAAAGAAAAGAGCACGCAGTAGTGTAGCAGCCAGAACAAGTTTCTGCAGGAAACGAGGCCGAAAATGAGACTTTCGCAGATTGATGTACATACTACGCCTATTACGAATCTGCGCGTCTGCTGAGCTCTACCAACTTTCTGTTCTTGCCTTGCCAGACAGAATCAAAGAAAAACACAAATATAGTGGGATGCGGATTGAAGTTTCCGGTAAAATGAGATTTTCAATGTTCTCTCTGATAAAGAGAAAAGTGTTAAGTCTAGAGAAATGAATTTCTGCATGGAGTGGCGTCAGGTGTTTTCCTATCATATTCATATACCTTTGTCTATGAAACTATATGTATCCATATTTAGAATTGAAAAGCCCCATAATTGCGTCAAATGCAAAATTGTGGCAAATTTTATCCACATTTAGACCCATTTATACGTACATCACCCATCAGAAGCATGGCAATTAACACATGTATGTACACACGGCAAGAAATGACATGAAGACACTCCAAGTAAAAAATCATGGCTCTAGACTAAGCACTCTTTTCTTAATCAGAGAAAACACGGAAATCTGCGTTCCACATGATTTGCATTTGCTTGTCTTTGATCCTTTCTGCCGAGAAGAGGAATCAGGTAGAACTCGGCAGACACGCAGATTTGTAGTACCCCGAAGGTGTACGTCATTCTGTCATCGGAACTCAACAGACACATGAGCATAGATATCAAAATCATGAGAAACACAGCTGACCAGAACCGGATGCAATATAAGTGTACATAGACTTCTAAAGTACTTAGCCCATGAAATAGACAACGAGATCAGCTTTGTAGAATTTTCTTGTTTAAGTAATAGATAATGCATAGATTTGAGGTAATTATTGCTATAATTACCGAGAGCCGAAGGCTCGAGGTTATTATGACAAATAATGATCGAAGAAATCTATGCATTATCTGTCATAATGCATGACTTTTTCATAGAAGTCTGCACCAGGTTAATAATTTCCAACCAGGAAAATAATTACCTGCTTCGTGGAACTTATTAACCTGTGGACATAGAAAGCCTTGCAAAATCATGCATTATAGTAACATATTAAATGCAATTCTCCAATGAAGCTCCCCGTCTTGTATAATTTGATGATGATAGAATGAGATTGAAAAGTTATTGCTCAGTTTTTAATTACATTTCTAGGAAGTTGACAATATTAAACAAACTGTTGTCGCTTCTCATTCTGAAAAACAATAGAACGGATAGGCCATCACTTTTCAAAATCAAATTGGATAGCAAGCAAGGAGTTCCAACATAACTTCCAACAGCTTCGTAATATGAAACGGCTAACTAATGTACATTGGAACGTCTTGAACAGGTACCAAAGAATTGTAACTTCAGCGGATGTAAAAGAACATTGAAATGAAAGTCATCCGCTTGAATTGAATGATGCAACTACTATATGCTGCAGTATGCATAGAGCAAGTATATTAAGCAGAGTAACAACTCAGTAGTTCCATTAATTAAATCCCCAATGTGCATGCACTTTCGATTTTATTGAATGAACTCGAGTTGAGACCCAGTAACACATGAGAGATATAAATTTTCACAATTTTGGAGAAATCTACACGGATTTGATCATGATAGCAATATAGAAGGAATAATGGTATTTCACAAATCCTTTGTGTCGTGACAACCTTGGAAATGTGATATAGTTCGTTAAATTAGCTGTTCGATGGGTTACGTCTACTTCAATGCATATCCGCATTAATAAGACTATTTTTATATATCAGTAATGTAGCGTGATCACATCACAAACTGCTGCCAATCAAAGAGCAAAATATCACAATCAAAGACAATGATTATAATTACCTTTAAAAGATGTAAATGGGACCACATTGCTATTCAGATTCAAAAAGTGAAACATATAAGTTAAGTGAATCGTAAAATTGTGCCGATGAACATTGAATTAAAAATTTGATTGAAGTACAATAAGTTTTAATCTCAACTTTTGCATGAAGACTTGTATTATAATGTGGTTCATGAAATTTCCTTGATAATCAGCTCAATTTCCGCTTAATAAAGATACCTGTTAGTAAGTGTCCATTACTTTTGATGTCAAATGAGTTTCATGCTAATAATATATTCACGTCGCTAGTATACAAACACAGGAATAATTTGCTAAACTTATGTTTCTTATAAAGTGATCAAATATTCTTTAGACTGCAAGAACGTAATCTCCGCAAGAACTGAATCTTTTGATATAACATCTTCTACTGTATGCAGACACTATTCTTAGTCGACATTACCTACTATATATTTCCTCCATGACCGTGTGCTGAAACTCTGGAAGCATCCTTTCAAATTCCTTGTATGCTTTACTCGTGCTATATAACTAATACTCGTATATCTATAAGTGTTCTTTTTATTAAACATCATTGACTGATTTTTTTACGCTCAAATTGCCTGTGCAAATTTTACGTGCTACAAGTAATGAGACAATGAAATTAATGTGATTATTGTAATTGAAAGATCTCTGAATAGAGACCATTTTATTTATGATACTAACATCGTGTTTTTTTCACTACGCTGTTGAAATATAGTTTTCTGTAGGGTCTTCTTATCTAACAAAAGATTCAGAGGATTAAAGTGATGTTTAAATGAAATCGATATTATACACCAATATCAATCAATGAATGTATTAAAACTGACCGGCGCACTGGCCTCATGTAGAGTGTTCGCTCTGCGTCCGTGAGAGTAGTCCGTAGAGGTAGATCCCGACCTACCGAAGTAGCCGTGCAAATCAACCCACGTGAGACTAACTCGTATAGAAAATGGATTTATGTACTTTTGTTCGATGGTTTATAGTAGTCCGGCAGCCAGAACGAGTTTCTGCAGGGAACGAGGCCGAAAATGAGACTTTCTCAGAATGATGTACACCCTATGCCTACTACGAATCGCTGAGTCTGCCGAGTTCTAGTGAGTTCCTCTTCTTGTCAGACAAGATCAAAGAAAAACACATGTTAATCCAATGGGACGCAGATTGCAGTTTTCGGCTAAAATGAAATTTTCTTTGCTTTCTCTGATTAAATGAAAAGTACTAAGTCCAGAGTCATAAGTTTTGGCATGGAATGTCTTCAGGTAATTTCCTATGATGTGCATATGCTATCATCATGCTTCTGATCGACAATGTATGTGAGAATGTGGTTAAATGTGGATAAAGTTTCTCAAAATGTTTGTGTTTACCGACATTAAGAGGCTCCCCAAATCTAGATGTGTTTAAATTTATAGAAAGGGGTGCATAAACATGAAAGGAAATCACCTGAAGACATTCCATGCCAAAAATTATGACTCTGGGGTAGTATTTTTCATTTGATCAGAGAAAACATAGAAAATGTTATTTTAGCCGAAAACTGCAATCTGCGTCCCATTGGATTAAAATGTGTTTTTCTTTGATCCTGTCTGACAAGAAGAGGAACTATCTAAAACTCGGCAGACGTGCAGGTTCGCAGTAGACATAGGGGGTATATCATTCTGTGAAAGTCTAAGGTTCGGCCTCGTTCCCTGCAGAAACTCGTTCTGGCTGCCGGACTATTGGTTCAATCATTTGTCGGGTCAAACCTAAGACTTTTAAAATAATGTAGGTACACTTTTCTTGCTAAACACTCAGCACAAATAGAATATGAGTGGGATAAATGACAACTCAGTCAGATAGAGCAGAGGCTCCGTGCTTAATGCGCTTTCGAGTATAAACAAAGTTCATCTGTTAATTACATCTTATTTTATATTTTACATCTATCCTTTCACAACTGGTTTTTGTTCTGTAATTTCGATCCAGAACTGTATACAATTTAACCCATTTACCATTCTTCTACCCTGAATGCAGTGCTAGATTTGGAACTCACTGATATTGCACTGTATATAATATATATTATAACAATATAATAACAATAAATAAAAGTTTTTTTTCAAGAATTGCCCCTGGAAATCGTCTGGAAAAATTCATATTTGAAAAGCAACAGCCAGACCACATAACGAAGAAACTGACATAAACATGTGCGTTATCAGAAGTAGGTCAAAGTAAATGATCATTTCGAAGTAAATCCACAATTTGAAAGAATCGACATGCAAATGACAAGTGAGTTTCGACATAACTGAGTTCAGCATTTTGGTATCTGGAACTTTTGCGTTTCAGTAGGGAGGGATGGATAGTGTAGGGAATGTTTTGAGTCTTGGACAAGTTTGTTAGGCAACTTGAAATTTAGCAAAGTGCGTCTGTAAGACAAAAGTAGGAGAAAATTGCAGTCACACACTCACACTGGTGGTTCCACACGCAACCGTGTGGGCACGTCTCTGAATATGCTCCAAGAAGTGCGATTGCTATGATTGCAAGTTTTAAAGTAATGGGGAACAATATTCCATTGATGAACGAATTCAGACATTGTATGCGCTCACAAGTCTTTCATTACCCAGGAATGGCTTCAACTATCCTAAAACATGAAACTTGGACGCAGCCATCTTCGAGACAAGCTCAATGTCGTCCAGTTAACAGTACAGTAGGGAGCAAATTAATCAGAACACCCCATGTTTTGTGTGCTGTTCAGCTTTTTCAAATGCTTTATACTACCATAGTTCAATAATTTGTTGTCAGGAAGTCTCATGTGCCTAGTGCGTGATTCCTCGACTCTCGTAGGACAAGATGATCCCATCTTCAATATCTATGCCAAAATATTCAAGTTTTATGATGACTCACACATGCATGCGCATGCGTGCTCTAGCTATTCATTTCATCAGTTTTCCTTCAACCATGGACACCTCACATGACAGACTCGTCAAAGTCATCACACTTGTTGAAGACGCAGACATGTCACAACGCGAAGCCTGATAACTTGATATTTCCCTGTCAGTCGTTAACAGCATTGTAAAGCGATACCGAAATACTGGAGAAGCAGGGAATGACCGAGCTGGCAAATGTGGGAGAAAACGTGCCCTAAGCAAGAAAGATGACCGAATGATCCTCAGGACAAGCCTTAAGAATCCTCGGATGACAGCGCTTGACATATTGAGGGAAAATTGTCTGCCAGTATCTGTGCATGCTGTTCATAGAAGGTTGAATGAAGTTGGTCGAAGAGCGGTGAAGCCCATTGTGAAGCCACTGCCAGCGGCTAGGCACAAGCAATGTCGGATGAAGTGGCCTCAGAAATATCGCCATTGGACTGCAGAGCAATGGAGAAACGTGAGTTGAATCAAATATGTTGTCTATCAGTAACAAGCTAGCAGCTTACAAAGCTCAGTAAATGAGTAATCATAACAACTCAGACTCAGCCCAACTTTCTACTGAGTAGGCCTAGGCAGCGAACTTTCGGGATTTTTGATTTGGAATGATATTGTGATGCTTTCCAACATTTCCACATGTTATGTAGTGCTTCAATTTTATAATTTAGACATTTAATCCACATGATGGCTGTGTCCTTTTTAGCTTGAATGTCATGAATCATAAAAACATTCTTTTTCATCGTTGTGTAGGCCTATGCCAATGCAAATCAATAAATTTTCGTATCTTTAATTATTTTTTCGCTTGCATGATCATCCGTCTTTCTATTTCAGGTGATCTTCAGCGACGAATCGAGTTTTCAAGTACAACTTGTACGACCAAGACTGGTAAGGAAGGGTTCAGAGCCTCTTTCATCCCTTCATACAGCTCAGCAAGTCAAGCATCTACCCAGTGTGATGATATGGGGATGCATGAGCTGGCATGAGGTTTGGCCGGATATTCGTGGTTGAAGGCTCGATGAACAGCAAACAATACATGGAGGCAATGCGAACTCGTCCTCTCCCTCAAGCTGCACAGTGGTTCAGCGACGAGGAGTGGCTGTTCCAACAAGACCATGCCCCATGCCATAGTTCAGAGGCCACCAAGGACTTCTTCAATCACAGCAATGTGGAGGTCATGCAATGGCCTGCCTCCTCCCCTGACATGAGCCCCATCGAGACCATCTGGGCAGTGATAAAGGGCAAGCTGCGCAGGATGTCGTTGAAGATCAAGCCGGACCTCATAAACGCACTTCTCAACATTTGTGTGAGGGACACAAGTGACCAAGAGCAACTCGCCGAAATTTGCAAGAAACTGATAGATGACATGCCCAGACGAGTTGCCGCCCTTCTCAAGGCAAAGGGAGGCCACACGAGTTTTTGACTATTCTCTATCGATAGCTATAAATCAGAGATCAGTGTCTTTGAAAAATGCCTACTGCAGCTCCAAAGAGAGTGATGCTGTTTCAATGAACCAAATATAAAGAATGATTTGTAGTGAAAATTTGGGTGTTCTGATTAATTTGCTCCCTACTGTATCATCGCAGATGACTTCAAGTAATTTAATTTGCGCACTTACTGAATACCTTCTACAAGCCATGATGGTGAAATCGGCTCAGCTCTTCGATAATTTTTTGTTGACATTATTGGATCTTCGATCTCAATTTGTTTCTCCTAATCCACCCAAAAATGCCCTGATATTCCGTTTGTAGCGGACTTTTATTGATATTTCTTCATAGCGGACAGCAGAGGGTGATGTCATCTATAAATTTGGTTTCTAGGATATCACCGTTGGAAATACTCAAGTCATATATAAAGAAGGAAAACAGGCTGGTTCCAATAGTAAGGGCCGTGGGGTACTTCACTTAACACTCGTTTTACTCCGCTTCATTTTTCCAGCTAGTTCGTTGTAATCTGCCTGTCAAGTAGTTTCTCACATAGGTAATCAAAAAAGGGATGAAAGAAGTATACTTTCAGTCAACCAGTTTCCGGTAAGAAATTCGGTCACATCCATTTTCCAAATCAATTGTGGGCATGTAGCATGCATCAAAATCACTTTTATCCAATTCATTTGTGATATATTTTATAATATAAGTCATAGCAAAAGTCGTGGAATTACTTTTTCTGTATCAATATAGAAACATTATAAACAACCGTACTTAAGATATCTTTCCTTGTTAAATATATGAAATAGCGGCTACGGTGAGTTGTTTCAGCATGAAAAATAAGTAAAAAGTTATAATATAAAGTATGAAAACGTATCCAATACACCAAAGTTTGTACAGATCGGTCTTTTAATTGACTCCTTTCATTACCTACTATGTTAAGATTTGTATACATATACAACAATTTGACTTTTTGTCATGCTATACAATGTCTATACGACATAAGTCGCTGAATGGAATCTCGTTTCTCCAACGACATTTAATTCATTTATGTTGCTGATTGCATAGTCCGATATAACAATGTACATTTACAGTAAGATAAAGAAAAGTCAAGAAGCATGGCATGGATATAAATAGATCAAGCAACCAAAAAGCGAATGTGACACAATCGTTAAAGCAGCTGTTAGCAAACCCATTCAGCTCAATGGTCTATTTCCGCATGAATATTTTTCAAACGCAATTTGCGACCGTTCTAGGCATTGCACCTATAAATAAAAATATAGGTATTGAATCCTATAAGGAACAAACTTTCCTTTGGATGCATTTTGTTTGTCGTAATGAAGTCTACGTTATTGATGATCGTATGTTCGTTTTAGCGAAAATTGGGCTGTAATGGCTAAAGCGTCTATCATATTTACGTAATTGACCAGTCGTCGAGACCATCATAATGCTTTGTGGATGTTCTTAGCAAGTTAGTTGACATGCAAAATGCAGTATACATTTACATGCATGCTGAGCAGCAAGCATGCGCCGGTACTGATCATCAATGATTCTGACGAGAATCTACCTGGCTGAGCCACTTTGGGATGGTGCACTAACTCAGTTGGTTAATTGAGGACTGCACTTCGATATGGAAATGGAGAAAGTCCAGGATCCGATTCGATCCCCCACCGTTGTCAGCATTTACCCTAAACTAATGGGAGCTACCAGTATATGAAGCCTGCACAATCCCTAACATGCTAATATGGTGGCTTCATGAAATAAGTGCGTAGGAATCATAATATCAGTTAAAATCTCAATATTCGACACAATGAAATTTCGGGAAATAACATGAAAAACGATCTACAATAACATACGTACATAATAAACAATGCTACATATTGTTAGAAAAATGTTTCTCTTTTATGTTTTTAATTATCTGGAGAGTCATTGTTTTGTGCAATCGACAATACTTTCGAAGATGAGCGCAGTGATCTGAGGTACTTTGCAACGAAGCGTGGCATGTGGAAATGACAACCTGTCGGCAAACTTTAGGGTGGCCAATCCGAAGATTTTAGTCTTTAAGTTTTTCATCTACGGCCCGTTTCCGAAATCGTTGCAGTTTTACACCACAAAAAGTTCTTTTATCTTTTGTTTAATCTCATCAAATTTAATCGTGATAATTAATTGTTGCTAAATTTGTTCACTTATTCAATCTGGTCAGCCGAGGCAGTATGCTTAGGAAACAGTGTGGATTGCCTAATAGTCCGGCAGTCAGAACGAGGCCGAAAATGAGACTTCCACATAAATGATGTACACCCTGTGCCTACTACGAATCTGCGCGTCTGCCGAGTTCTAGCCAGTTCCTCTTCTTGTCAGACAGGAATAAAGAAAAGCAGATGTTTATCCAATGGGACGCACATTGCAGTTTTTGGCTGGATGAGATTTTCTATGTTTTCGCTTGTTGCGGTAAAAATACTGACTCAAGAATGTCAACAGGTCATTTCTTGTCATGTTCATAAACATTTATTTGAGAAGCTGCACACATTCAGATTTGGCAAACCTCTTACTGTCGGAAAACAACAACACATTGGTCCACTTTATCCACATTGAACCAAATTTTCGATTAGAAGAATGCTAATATCCCATACACGTGATAGGAAATGACCTAAAGACATACCATGTCAAAAGATATGGATCTAGACTAAGTACTTTTCAGTTTTTCAGAGAAAACATGGAAAGTTTCATTTTAGTCAAAAACTGCATTTTTCTTCCCATTGGATTAACATCTGCTTTTCTTTGATCCTGTCTGACAAGAAGATGAACGAACTAAAACTCGGCAGACGCGTTGATTCGTCGTATGGCATCGGGTGTACATCATTCTGTGAAAGTCTTATTTTCGGTCTCGCTCCCTGCAGAAACTCGCTCTGGCTGCCGAACTATAATTAAATGAAGTAAAAAGTGATTGGAAGCTTATTAATTCATAGCTGATCATGTCATCTGTCGACTCTTGATGCTCCTCCTGTCAACAATGAATGAGCTGCTAAAAATATTCTCGATCCACTTATCAGACGAGAATGTCCCGAAAAACCTCTAAGCAGAAATTAATAGTGTCATGGACAGTTTCGGGCAAATGTTAGTTCAATGTGCATACCCTGTAAATCCATCAACAACACATCCAGTCACCTTTTACTGATGACGCTCAGGCTGGAGCCTTTATCCTTGTTAGTCTTGATCTGTCCAAGCATTCGATACTATAAGTAATCCGCATCTTGTTTGCAAGGCCAGACAAATGAACCAACCATCAGGTTTTCTATTACTGTCAAGGAGCTACATGATGAATAGACAAGAGCAAGTGCGCATAAACAGATAGAAAAGCGCCGTGATGAAAGTTACAGAAGGAGTACTCCAAGGATCCCACCTTGGATCATATCTGTTTGGTCTATACATTTCCTCACTTCAGCATATTGCCCCTTCTAATTAACTGATCAAATACGTTGATGACATCTGCCTCCAATCAAGAATCCGTAAGTCCAACATAGAGCAGGATTTAATTGAAATCAGTCATATTGTGAAAAAATGCTTGGCTCATTGCTAATAATTCAAAAGCAAGGGAATGCCAAATAAACTTATAAAAGTATAGTAACAAGTTATTTCGAAATAATTTATGTCTTCTTCACGAAGCTATCTTCATGGGGGGAACTTAAATATATTTTATTATATTTTTGTATGATGTGGTGTGTATGTGAAATTGCCATAGATATTTTAACCACTATCATATTGTTTGGGTCTAGAGATGATCTTATTCAGTACTGATGGTCACGGCCAGTACTAGTCTCGAGGGGCTAGAAGATCAACTTCCCATTGAAAGTAATGTAAATTCAAGCCTGAATTCTGACGAACTCCATGTAGAAGACTAATACCGCACTCAACGCATGCAGTCAGTAAATTTAGATCGTGAAGAGTTGGGCGGTGTGAAAAATATTTCTATTTGAACAATGTATCAAGGAGGAAAATTGAGTCAAAGATAAGTGCTTTTACCTGACTGCTGAGGTTCATGTGTTCTCGAGATACTTTGACAATGCGCGCGCTTGGCGAATCACACAAGCCAAAGAGAGGCGAATATCTAAATCTATCACCTGCTACCATTACATGCAATGGCTGGGAATGTGTCCTCTCTAGACTAACCCACAAGTAAATGAATCTATCTCAGTATATACGTATACTGAATTTATCGCAGCCCCTAGACTTAAACATGCAAGCGATGATAAGATGGTGTACTCTTACATGCATATTCTGTGAAATATCGATGACTCACTCTTGATTTTCAAAGCACATTTTTCGATATGAAGCTCATTAATTGAGCTACTTTAAGAAAATCATTTCGTCTGAATACCTGCAATTTTGATGACTGATTTCAATTTTAACTGAATAACATTAGTTACATGAAAGAAATGCTCCAGAAGATAGAGATTCTTACAACTTTTTTTACCACAACAGATCAATTATTTCACTCTTTCTACTTTGTTATTTTACGGACGAATATTAACCATCAAATTTCTGTCGATATTTTGGCAACGGTTCAAACTAGAAAGCACCAGTGCATTCGATCGTCCTCTTATGAGATGAGACTCGATTCTGTAATTAAGAATTATCTTAGCAAGACGGAAATGTAGATTACCTGAAAAACAGATGAAGCCATTTTGAATGGTTCGTCAGGTGAATAAAGTCTAATCAAGTTTTATTAGAAAAATGTCATCTATTTCTCCATTTATTCTATAAATCCATGTAGAATTTCAATTAACATCGGAAGATTATCTTAAAGCGGACTGAGGGCACGAGGTACACTCCGCCATTCTTCTCAAAAGGTCACACAATCATTCAATGCGAAATCAGCAAATTTCACTATCGAGATGTCACACCTCATCATAGCCTACATTTGATAAGAATTTGAATGTTTTGAATTAAAATGACGGGGAGAAAGATACGAAATGATGAAAAGAATAAGGCAATGACGTCACCAGCATTTCAAGAAAAGAAGGCGGTGTTTGCAATTAGTAATTGCATAAAGAGACTGTAGCTATTGTCCAGCTTGTTGCACAAATATTTTTCGTGAAGCTTTTAAAGATTGTATTTAATGGCAAATAGTCACAAATTAATCAAAACAGTCATTTTTCATTATCATTGTCTCTACCAAAGCCCTTCAATAGAATCAACTGACCAAAAGTTTTTGGTGGGATTTCCATCGGAAAATCTGTATTTAATTCAGTATTAAAAGTGTGTTGAATATTTATGGACGACTTATTGAACGAAATGTATATATACTAGTATATATATATATATATATATGTGTGTGTGTGTGTGAGAGAGAGAGACGCCTCCAAATGTGCCTTGAGAGCAGCCAGTGTAAATTGAAATTTGGGGATATTGTTTACCGTTGAATCTTGAGAGCGGTGAATGCTGTGAAAGAGAATGGTAATTCTATAAAATAGTACAAGAGAGGGAGAGCCTTCAAAAACTTGCTGTCAGCTAAAATTGTCTAGAATTAAGTCAGAATTCGCATGCGTGCACTGTAAATCGCAGCCCCAAGGGAGCATAATTATGACAAATAGATAATAGAACGAAAAATTATAGCAAATACAGATAGAAAACCGTCAGTGTGGTGGAGATATATAGACAATGTTTTCTTTATTTGGACACATGGGTGGGAAAAGCTGGAAGACTTCAAAAATCACACAAATTCTTTTCATCCAAGTATTGAATTTACTTTTCAAGCAAGTAGCACATCGGTGAACTTCCTGGACACCGCAGTTACGAAGAATGTAAACATATTGTCCACAGATCTATACATTAAACCTACATACAGATGTTCGACAATATGTGCATTACAATTCGTGCCACTCGATAGTACACAGATTGCCTATCGCCTACTCACAAGCATTGTGAATAAGAATACGAATACCCACGGGGCCGTGTACAAAACAAATTGACAAAGCCATGTCAAAAGACAGCGCGAATTTGCTGGAGAGAAGGAAGGCTGAAACAGACAATAGTAAATCAGCTATTTTCATCACGCCGTTTCATCCCTCAATCTATTCTGACATGAGAAATATAGTTTGCAACGAATATCTCCTCCAAGGAAAGCATATTACAATCAAGCTTTGGTGGAAAGTTGGAAACCTCCTAAAAAGATCAAAGATTTTCTAGTGTCATCGAAATTGAAAGACGCTAGTTCTGTGATCACGGACGATACAGGGATTGTCAGAAAATGCAGCAATACTCGCTGCAAGACCTGCGAGAGGCTATCCACCGACACCTATCCACAGACCACTGGACTCTCATACACTCTCAATGCTGCAGAAACAACATACACTTCAAGTAACATCATTTATGGGATACGCTTCCGAGATTGTGGTTACGTTTACAACGGAGAGTCAGGAAGATCTTTGAGGGAAAGGATGAATGAACATCGGTGTGACGTCCGTCATGAAGATGAAGATAAAGTGGTTTCATTTCATTGCTTACAGCATCAGCATAAAGAAGAAGATCAGCGGGTAACAATTATCAAGAAAATTACTGGAAAAGACAATGAAAGATTGAGGAGTTGTGGACTATCAGTCAATTAATGACGGACTGGCCTTATGGATTAAACATGCAACACGTCCTCCATAGAACCTCTTTAGAGCCGAAATCTCCATCCAATTTCTACATGTAGGCCGCCGAAGTAATTTGAACTGATTCTTCAGGCCGCTTATCTCATATATCACCTGTATCTTCTACATCTATGCATTACTTCAAAAACTAGAATCATGCATAATGTATAGATAATATGTATTATGTATAATTAAGTGTAGAAGCATGTACCACACTAGAATTTCGTTCTATGTTGCATCTCCTGAGGAAGATTGTGTTTACTTTACTGTAGATCAATTGAAACCAGTTGAGTATACTATCATATTCATAACGCCTTGGTTCTACCACGACCAATTGTGTCAGAAGTGGGATTCGAACCCACGCCCCCATTCGGGGACCAGAAACCTCTGAAGCATTCGCTTGAGTCTGGCGCCTTAGACCGCTCGGCCATCCTGACTTGCCGTTACAACGCGTCAGCGCTGATTGATAACATCATGTGATCTGCTGCATTATCATCATGTTGACGTGAATTGATATCAATCAATCCGATGAAATGTCAATCGGCATTAAGCAGAAACTCTCTCTGGCTGCCGGACTACATTGTTAACATTGATTATGCTATTTGAATCATGGATTCCTTAATAGTAGTGCATTGTTCATACTAGGTGGTGGGATAGCTCAGCTGGCGAAGGCCCGCGCTGTCCTATCCCTAGCTTCTAGCATGGCTTTGTGCCTTGGGTTGGGCAGGGATGAGTAAAAAAAGCGCGAGAGCAAAATTGAGATAAACTGAGCAATTAATTACAGAATGTCCCTTTTAGATATTATCAAGATTATTTTGCTTATACTGAAAGATGATGTAACTTAGCTACAACAAGTAATGAAGGTTAGATATCAATTATAGACAAAATCATGTACCGCAACTTTGAAGCTATACAGTTTAGTTTAGGTCTATAGGCTGTAGCAGGCTTGTGCCTGCTTAAACAGATCTTTTTTGTATAAACATACGGACTCATCCTTCCGCAGAAAGTCTACACAATGATTTCTTTTATAGGTAACAGTCATTCTAGGCTTATATTTTTGTGCGAATTTAGATCAGCTCTTTTGTTACGTTCTTAAACCTTGCAAGATAATGCTTTCATTTTATAAGTTTCCATCTTTACTTTTCTCTCTTCATCTACCTATTGCTTACCTTTTCATTTTGCTTTTATGCTTAGACTACAACTGTCTGTGAATACGCTCAAACTTTCATGAAAAAGTTATTGACTGGAGCGCTTATAACATGCAATTTTTCAGAATCAAATTCAGACGGCCTATGCCTATACTGACAATTTTACATGCATTTTTATGTAACTGAGTATACTGAGTTTTAGCGAATTATTTTACTGAGTTATAACCGAGTTTTTTTAAAAGTATACCGAGCTTAACTTAACTTGGCTAATTTCCGGTAAACTCGGTTAACTTAGCTCTAACTGAGTTTCTTGAAAATGTCAGTTGGGAACACTGATAACAATTAGCATTGTATAACATATCAATTGTCAATTCCTTTGTTTTGGATTCATTTTTCAATTCACTAAGCGATTTCTTTTATGATTCTGATTGTTTTCATTTTTATCGATAGCCAAGGATAAAAGAATGTATTACTATTATAATTTGAAATTGATCCTGCAAAATTTAGACACGTTTATCCTCTTGAGATGAAGGTCCATTTAATGCTAATAAACTGTTAGCTATGAATTTTTAGTTACTATATTCGTGGTATTGATAATATAAAGGCAGTGATGCGAACAATGTGCTTGCTCTCTCAAGGCAGACAGTGCACATGATTGCTGAAAACAAAGGCGATTAGGTACTTATGCATGTCAAATATTAACTGCGTGTAACCATCCACACCTTTAGCGAGCGAGCGGTAGTGACCCTTCTTCCGTATTTCCCTAATTTCAAGTTTCCCATCCCGGCCATTACTATAAAGGAATCCATGTTTGAATGCATTATCAACACGACAAACGACGGCTGCTGGTCGGAGTTTATTGTAGCGTAGGTTAATGCCTGAAAACATCGCATGATGTCATGTACATGTATGTCCCTGATATATCCATGATAACGCACAGTTTACCTTCTATTCAGAGTGCAAGCCCTTCAAATGAATGCAGACCACAATGCCATTCGAGGAGAGATGTACCAACAGCTTAGCATCTCTCTTGCTAGGTCTAGCAAGGGCTTTGTTGGCCGGAACTATCAAAAACAATTGGTTTCGCTTGTTTTCTTCTTAATTTTCTAGGTTTTAAGTCTCGCTGAACATTTAGTCTTCCTTAATCATTATTTTAGGTATGTCAGGTTGTTAGGTATTGTTTTTTAATAATTATGCTTGTATCATCAATAATAATGTATAATTCATAGATGCAGATATCATCATTGATATATCATACGTATCATATATATCATCATGATATCATCAGGACAAAAAATTCAGAGTGTGATATCTGATGACTTCCGCTTGTTATGTACTCGTACATATATACCTACTTACGTTATACTTTAGACCAGTGGTTCCCAAACTATGGGTCGCGAAGAGTTATGGAATTACACATTAGCTTCGATTAACCGCTGTCTATCGAGATAGTTCAAGACTCACATTTTCAAGTTCATGAGAAAATTCGAGCTTTTATGAAAAAACTTGTTCTGTGGAGAAAATGTATTGACAACCGAAATTATGACTGTCTTGAAATATTTCAAACCTTTGTAATGGAGAATGAAGAAAAAGTTGATGATGGTATAATTATTGAGATATCCGAACATTTGAATAAGTTAAAAGAAAGTTTTGAGCTTTATTTCCATGAAGAGATGAATACTATGCAACAGAAACGATGGATTATGAATCCCTTCTAGCCTGACATGACGACATGGATATCAACAAAAGCTTATGAAGAACTCATCGATTTATCCGAGGACTCTTCATTGGAAATGAATTTCAACACCAGAAAACCGGTACAGTTCTGGGTGTCTCTTCAAACCTCGCACCCAATCATTTACACCGAATCATTAAAAGTACTTCTCCCTTTCAAGTCATCTTATAATTATGAAGCTGGATTTTCAGCAATGGTTGGTATTAAAAGCAAATTTCGAAATAAACTGCAACCCTCAGATTCTTTACGCCTCAAACTATCGCACATTGAAATTGATGTCAATTTCATTATTGAACGTAGCAGGAAACAGGCCCATCCTTCTCACAGGCCTTACAGAAAATGTAATTTGAAATAAATTTGTTTCTTTCACTAATGTTTTTGCTCAGTAAAGTAAAGTGGGTCGCGACTCACTATTAGTGAATTACTAAAGTTAAGTTTGGGAACCACTGCCTTAGACTGTATAGAAGAATACGTGAATTCAGAGGCTGTGGAAAACACTTTCTAACACCATCAGAGCTTTTGCAGGCGTGTGTCGCCTCTCCTTCTGATCCCAAACTTCAAGCAAATTCAAAATTAACCCTTTATTATAACAATGAAGAGTTATTGCTATTCACTGTTTCACTTTATCTGATTTCCATCTCATTCTTAGGTTCAACATAACCAAGAAACTAGAAATATGTCGTTTAGAAAGTGTGACTATACGTAGCTCATTGACTGCATTAGTGCGGCCACCAGCCTAAGATTCTGCAGGGAAAGAGACTAAAAAATGAGGCTTCTACAGAATGATGCACACCCAGCCAATCTGCGCGTCTGCCGAGTTCTACCTAGTTCTTTTTCTTGTCAGACAGGATAAAAAAGCACATGTAAATCGAATGGGAAGGGACTGAGATTATCTTTAAAATGATATTTCACTGTGTTTTCTTTAACTTAGTGAGAAGTGAGTTTGGAATAAAAAGAATAACTCTTTTCGAAAACGAACCATCAGGGCAGCATGGCGAAGAATAAATATTGAAACAATTAATTGATAAATTGATATAAATCAGTGATCTCAATCAAAATGATGTGGTTATGAATGTGGAACCTCTCGTGCTGGTCAAACAAATTAAAAAGTTGATTCATCTTGATTTGGCTTTTGATAATTTCTCAGCTTTTTTGCATAGGCCTACTCATGTCTCACATGTCTACATTTAATGCGAAATGCCTACGCATGCTTAAATTGATGATCACAAATGATAAATGCAGCTGTATATCAATACATTCCCACCGTCCCCTACGTCTGCACAGGCATGGCGCATACCATGCAGGCCTACTTGTAATTACATGAGAAAGATAAGGCCTATCACTTTTATCATGGACCATGGTCTAAGCTTCAATGCCTAATTACTTAAGCCTAAATTAAAATTATGAATGAAACACCGATATATGCATCTTGAAAAATGAACATTTCGATATTAGCAATGAAAACCCGAAGTTTCGTCCGCCAGTGACTGACCAAATAATTTATTTATTGTAACTTTTGCATTTTTTTACTGCATATTCCTATAATTTCTATGATTTCCTATATTATAACTATCACATAAATGTACGGATCAGGTTTGGAACCGGCCGTCGATCTTCGATGTTCGATCTTCTCTTTGATTAGCTTTAATGATATAGTCAACGATAGTCAACTTCGTTAAATGCATAGACAAATAGAATAATGCAGCTGTAATATTGCAGGCGCAAGGCAGGGATGCGGATTCGGGGTCGGAGTCCTATCAAATGATAGAACTTCGGACTCCGGCCTATCATTAGACCCGAAATATAATACAAACAAATTATTTATTTTCGCACATATAGCTGTCACTGTCTTGATATCAACTTTCTCCGTCAAACAAAAGTACAGAGACAGCAGCGCATGCAAAGCTTGAAATAGTTGAGGGAATGACCCGTGATAGTAAAAAGGGATTGTCTTTTCACTCGGTGATTCAGTAGAGAAGACAAGCCTTCCTAGCCTCGATCACACCTGCGCGCCAAAGGTCACATCAGAGACAAAATTTAAATACTAGTTTGTTTGAGAACATTATCCTCTTACCCTCACGTTAATCGTGTTGGATGGGTCCTCTAAAGCGCATATTAAAATAGAAAGTGTACTCATTTTTTTTGAGAAGGATGGGGATTTTCCTGCCTGGTAGAGACTAGAGAAAAATCGTGTGAAGCACACATCAAGAAGATGGGAGTAGCCGAGTCGTATGCATCCAACTGAAAGCGACATTTGATGAACTTTCATCGAAAATGATTGATAAATGAAGCAGCAATGATCCCTGAAAATAAGTTCAGCTAAGCCTATAATGATCCATGATGTAGGTCGCCAGTTAATTTTTCAAAAAACTAGGCTTTATATATTGGCCACCCGGAGTCGGAGTCCTATCAAAATGATAGGACTCCGCATCCCTGGCGCAAGGCCTATATTGAGAACTTTTTCCTAATCGTAAGTTGATCTGACATGCAGAGGCGATCAACTTTGTGATTGAATTCAATAATGCATCTGTTACTTCTGGGGATATCCGTAGCGATAATGATACTACAATAAAGTCACCCCGAAAACGGAAAAGAATGAAGCAAAATATACAAAAAGCAAAACGCCAAAAAGTGTGAATCTTATGTCTACATCGCGACAAAGGAAAACAATGAAAAAGACGATAGCTGCGGAATTCAACTTTACTCTGAAAGTTGCAGATACAAATGCTGTTTGGTAGCTGACAGTGAGCGGAAGAAAATTTTCTCGCACTAGATTAAGTACATCACCAATCAATGACACTTTCATCTACAATTCGATGGAATCAGATCATCCTGCGAGACCTCGTTTCAATTAAAAATATCGATGTATTGCTACAGAATTCAATGTAAAACACATGGCAAGCTTAGCATTTGTAATTAAGCGTTTTGTTTTCTATTGGACATAAGTCCCAGATAGGACTGCGAAAATCCCTTTTGACAAACTCATTGGGCCCTGACCACTTTTCAACACGTACGCATGATAATCGACCATTCAGAATATCAGCTGAGAAAAAAGTGGCAGTGAAAGATCACACCGCTTTTATCCCAACTGCAGTAGAGGGAAAATTTCAAAAAATTAGTGTCCTTCGTTCCCCGTGTTCATCGTCCATTCTACGAGTGGATAGTGTCCACTGAGGACAGTCTGTTACTAAGGATGTTTTGCGCATCACATGCCCAAAGAACTTGGTTTTCCGTACTCTGATATTCTGTAGTGCACTTTGTCTTGCTCTGCACCGACGCAACACTTCGTCATTTGAGACACACTGGATCTACGCATGTGCTATTATATACGCATATAGGAGTATATTATTGTATTGTTTGGGTCATCATTTTGATTATCTGTTTTCAACTAGCTTGTGTTTGATTGACTTTTGACTTTGACATTAAATTATATAAATAAATTATTACATAAATTATCATAAACATTATCATAAATTCCACAGTAGGCTTACAAATCATTGGACTAGTAAATAAGTCATTACGAGCATTACTGTTCATCGAACAAAACATGATATCAAAGTGCGAATAATTGCATTGTATTAGGTAACTCTCGCTTATACGGAGTACCGGTAGGCCTACCATATATGCATTTCATGTATGCTATGTGGAAATTGAATAATGTCTAATGTCGTTGACCAAATAATTTCTGACGATCAAAGCCTAAACCAACCGGTAGAGAGGCGACAGCCACCGGCCGGTTTTGATGACGCCGGCCGCCGGCTCCAACCCTGGTATGGATTAAGCAAGATGAGAGTCTCTTACAAGTATTGACAAAATTAAATTAAAGAGGCCGATGTGGTCCATTTCAAATCGTTTAGCACCAGAGATGTAACCGGTCGCCGGTAGACCGGCGCAGGTCGCCGGTCCGGTCTGAAAAATCAGACCGGCCAATACCGGCAGAGACGGTCACATCGGCATAATTTCATCCGGTGTGATGTGAGGAAGTGCCCTTCATGTTGAATCCATCATGTCAATCAGTAAATTGTTAATTTTAGCAGCCGTTTTCAAGGCACATTTACATACGGTATGCGCTCTCCTCTAGGCGTGAAAACTTCTGTGCAGGCAATTCTGATATGTATCCGTTACGCACTTTCCCGTTCGATGCTTGATGACTTGATCACGTGCTTTCACCAGCAAGCCGCGCGATCTTCTCAGGTAACAGTGGCTGTTTCTCGGTGCTAGGCATCTTTTGACTTAGTTAGGCCCTTCCAGCTTATTTTTTCCCATTGCACTGCCAATGAAATTCTAGAACTTTTAATTGTTGTGAAAAATTAACATATAAAAATGTAATCACCTATGTCTCTTTCCATTAGGTGTAGCGTATGGGGAACTGAAGGATTTTAATCTGATAACTAAGCTTAGACTACATTTTGCCATACGTCTATGTAAAACAAAATCATGCAGAGTACCGCCACCGTTGTGTCCTTCTAAATCTCTAGCTTGTTGTCGTAAAATGTTACAAAGGTACATTCAATAGATGATGCTGCATAAACCTAGCTCTAGACAAAATCAAATTAAGTGTTCCTAGCCTAGGCTAAGAATTGTAACATTCTAACATGTAGCTAGGGCCTGCTAAGCATATAACAGGCAGGTCTAGCCTACTATAAAGGACCTATCTGGTACAAGATGGGCCTATATATAAAGGCCTAAATATAGTGCATCATTGGCCTGTACATTATATTAATGCCTACCTACAGCTATACATCAATCTTATGCTTATTCTACTCTATGAGCCGATAGCCTAGTAGGCTCGCACATCAGGTTTCGGCCTACAGCCTCCATAACTGACCTCACGATAGGCCTATTCGCTTGTAATCTTATGCGGTATCAAGTTATAGGCAACAATGTTTAACTCTATATATTCATCGAAAGATCCGGTCGCCGGTCCAATGCCGGTCGTCGGTCCACTGCCGGACGCCGGTATACCGGTGCCGGTCGCCGGTCCGGTCCGGTCTGGAATATTCCGGACCGGTTACATCTCTGTTTAGCACTACCAAAAGTTTTCGAATAACTTCATAAAATTCGCATAGAAAATATGGTCATTTATTATGAAAGATAGAGACCCCACTTTGAAGATTTTGAAGTCTTGAAGGACAGTTTGGGACATGCACAAATTATATTTAGGCTGTCCTTAGATACGTGCTTCAGTGTTGCGTTTTGAAGTTTTCGGTTCGTTTCCTAACCGGTGCACCGGTGAGAGCAGGTGCGGTTGGTGCACAGCCCTAGTCTACATGTATGTGTCATTATGATGCTTCTCTTCGGTCAGGCATGTGGTTAAAAACATAAAGCTTCAGAAATGGCTTAATCAAACTGATAAAAATGATTCAAAAGTGTTTATCGAATTTATAATACTTGCTAAACCTAAATGTGTTTGGTCTCAGAGACAAGGGGTGCATGAACACATGGTAGAATGCCTTGAATTAGACATTCACTTTATGCCAAAATACGGCTCCAAACTTTTCTACTTTCACTCAGAAGGGATACAACCAAATGTCATATCATCGATAACCTTAGTCTCTTCCTTTTCGATTAGCATGTGCTTTTCTCTGATCATGTCTGACCACAAGAGGAACAGTGTAGAACTCAGCAAACTCACAGATTCGTAGTAGCAATCTAAGAAGTACAAAATTATATGAAAGTCTCATATTTAGCGTCTTTCCCCCAGAAATTCGTATTGTCTTCACTATTTGCCTCACTATGTTAACTACGCAGCTATGCTGTATGCCGCGTCTCTGTGTGAACAGTCTCATAGACTTATTACGGTTCTGAACGAAAATTCTGATGCATGAGGACGCGCCCGTCCGGTGTTAAAGGACTCTTACTTTGGCATTTTTCAAATTCATATAGGTTATGTTAATGCCATGACAGTCATTTGTTCAAAATAATCCGCAGTCAATTTTAGTTACATTACCGTGTGTACTTCATTTTTTGTTAATAAAACTTTATAGTCTTACTTAAAAATTGATAAAGAAATTTTCTGTAAATCAAGATACATGAAATTTTCGATCAAAAGATCTTCCAATTTCCTCACTATCCACCCTATCCACCCTGCCGTTGCTCCACAGCATCAAAGCATCGAAACCGAAACTTGTCAGGAAACCCATTAGTTTGTCAAGAAGTTGAAGTTCCAGGTTTGACGTATCTGCATTCTGCAACGGTGTTGATAATATACGGGAACTTGCAAATATATTTTATGTGATACTCCAAGAGCGAAGCTCGACATTTTCAAAGCAATGTCCTGGAAGTAAAACATTGATTTGAAACGAATTTTGGAAAGTATGGAAATTAGATTTGAATGCCAAAATTGTTAGTAGATTTTTGTGTTTCGGCTCTTGCAGTTGAAGAAATTCTGGACAAAGCACTGAATAGAGTAAGTATATAGTTGGTAGAGTGCCGATTCAAAACAAAATGTCAGCATACAGTGAAAATCGTTATATCAAAAGATTCAGGTTTTTGCGGAGATCACGTTCCTGCGGTCTAAAAAATTGTTTGATGATTTTTTAAGAGGCTAAATTTTTGCAAATTATTCCTGTGTTTATACTAACAGGTATATTAATAAAGCGCAAATTAAGCTGATTATCATGGAAATGTCATGAATCACATTATAATGCAGGTCTTCGTGAAAAAGTTGAGATCTGCTTTTTGGCAGAAATTTAAAGTTTATATAGTTTAATTTTCATCAGCATGATTTCATTATTCACCAAATTCATGCTTAATTTCTTAAATCTGAATGCACTGTGGACCAATTTACATTTTTTACAGTTAATCATGATCATTGTCTTTGATTATTATATTTTGCTCTTCCAGTGGCAAGTAGTTTGTGATATAATCACGCTTAAAAGAATACTCTTGTTAACATGGTTGAGTATTAAAGTAGCCTACGTCGTAATAGTAGCCCGTCGAATAGCTTATATAACAAAAATTACCTCTCCAATGCTGTCATGACACGGAGGAGTTGCAAAATATTATCAAACCTTCTTTTGCTATCATGGTCAGTCAATTCCGTTGTAATTTTTTCAAAATCGGTGGCAATTTTCTTATTTCATATTTGATACCGGATCTCATCTCGACTTCATTTGACATAATCGAAACTGAATACATTTTGGGGATCTAATTAATGCTGAATTGCTACTTCACCCTATACTTACTCTATGAATGGTCCATCATGCCACTTCCTACTATTTCTATTGCAATATCTTGCCAGATGCATTATCAATTTACGCACATCTGATTCCTTATTGAAAAAATGGCGATTTCCACATGGAGCGACTTTTTTGCCATGTAACCATATGATTTGGTCAGCAATAATGCAAGCTGTAAATGTCACTTGAGAGATGATTGTCGCGCTTGTGTAGGCCTACAACTGAAAATATTAATTAACGTTATCACCATAGAGTAGGGATATATAGGTAGAGTGTCGACTCAAAAAAGTATCTGTATGCGGGGAAAATTTTTATATCAAAAGATTCAATTTTTTGCGGAGATTACGTTCCCGTAGTCCAAAAGATTATTTGAGCAGTTTTAAAAGTCAAAATTTTGCCAATTTATATACTATCGAGATGACTCTCTTATATAAGTAGTATGAAACAAGCTGGATAACAAAAGGAATGAATATTTGATAATAAGCGATCCTAACAAGCGGAAATTAAGCTGATTATCAAGGGAATTTCATGATCCGCATTATAATGGAAGTCCTCATGTAAAAATCGCGACATTGTTCGTGCTTTCTTGGCTGAAATTTCAAGTTTTTAATTCAATTTTCGCTGGCATGATTTTATGATTCGCTAAATTTATGTTTCATTTCTTGAACCTGAATAGTGATGTGGACCCATTTACATCGTTTAAAGTTAATTGAAATCATTGTCTTTGATTGTTATTTTGCACTGCAAGTGACAGGTTACCTGTGAAATTATCATCACTCTTAAGAAGATTCTCTTGAGGTTTAGCATGAAAGCAATAACAGGTCAACGAGTTGCCAATTTAACAAACATTGCCTCTCCAAGGCTGTCATGACACGGACGATCTGTAAAATAATATCATTTCATTCTGCTTTGCAATCATGATCAGTCAATTCTGTTGCAATTTCTTCAAAGCTGCATAAATGTGCACACCTCACATTTGGAAACAATTCCGACTGTATCTCCCTCGAGTTCATTTAATAAAATCGAAAGTGTATACACATTTGGGATTTAATAAATGAGGAGTTACCACTCTACCTAATATACTTACTCTATGGTTATCACTCAGTTTTTCTTGAATGTCGTAGAATTATTTCAACCAATGATCGAGCTTTGATCTACATGTAGATCTAACTTAAGACCGCATTCGCAATGTCATTACAGAGTCTGCTAAGATGCTAGCTCAATCTTTCTTGAAAAAGATTGCATTTCATCTTCCGAGTCAGACGATCCTCAAAGTTCCTCAAATTTTAATTGCGATCACAGTTGAATTGAACAGTTTCCGCTTGAATGTTTCACTCAAATTTTAGTGAGGGAATCGAGGTTGAATGAAACCAGGCGGTAAACTTATGACGGCGCCGCTCGCTTCAATGCACATAGTGGAAATGAGATCGTCAGCTTTGACGAAGGTTCAGCAGAGACTACCGATAAAATTGGCAAAAATAGAATTGATGAGATCAACGTCACACGCCAAGTTTTCGACTTTGGCAGCGCACTTTGGCAGTTCTAAGATCGATTTGTGACATCCGCATGCCGCTTCAATGACTCAGCTTCTGGCACGATCAGAGCGAGGGGCCAGGAACAGCTTCTGAAGGAAATGGTCCAATAGAGAGCAACTGAGACTTTTGAAAAATCCTCCCTTTCGGGAAATAAAAAGTTATCAGAGGGAAAATGAAATACATTTCATAGAGGAAGGATTTATCTGAATTAATTAAATTGATTTGTATTAACTTTCATTTATCATCAGGCAGACTGGACGAAGTCCTCGAGATGCAAATAGGCTTGGAAGAGATGTGACCTGCACTGTTGGAAAACCAACAGCTGAGATTCAGTCATCAAGTAATCATTTATCTTTACTTGCTAGTTCCGCTGCGTGAATCACATGGCTGTATAGACCGAATACCCAGTCCATGTGAAATAAATGGCACAACTAAAGAAATTTATGACATATATCGTTTTGAAATTGAAATTGATCATGGGGTTTCCAATTAGTTGCACTTTTCACGAATATTGAGCAAAACACAAATAAATTAATTCTCGCTCTCCTTTTAATAATGGATATTGCGGAAGACGCGCTTGTCAACGGAAGGCCACAGTGATGTTGTAGGGCCTACTGCTACACGCTGTCAGGGCGTCACCACTAACAAATACAAAGCCAAAAATACACTTATTGCTTTAAAAAAGTCATCGAAAAAGCGAGCTCTTGACTATAGCACTTTGTCAAAAAGGTAAGTCTATTCATGCGGTTCCTAGTGCCTGGAAAGTAGGGGTATACATGCACAGTTATTGTAGTTGCAATTTGTATTTGCGACTTGAGGTTTGTGGTTAGATTTCAGCTGATTTTTGGCGGGTTTGGATCGTAATTTCACTATGATGACTTTCTCTGATACTGCGTGATACCCGGAGATCGCTGAAACCCCATTCGACCCTATGATTGTACTGACTCAATTTACATAGGTTCTCCTGCTTCTTGGTGCATCCTTCCATCTTTCCCGACTTTGGAGTGCACCTCAGGCATGCCAAGAATATCTACCATCTTTTATTTCTTTTACAACATCTCCAGCATAGAGTAACTATAATTAGGTAGAGTGGTAACTCCGCATTTATTAAATCCCCAATGTATATATACTATCGATTGTATTAAATGAACATTGTCACCAAATGTGGGATATGCAAATTTTTTGCAGTTTTGAAGAAATTACAGCGGAATTGACTGATCATGATAGTAATGTAGAAGAAATGATGGTATTCTCCACATCCTCAGTGTCATGACAGCCTTGGTTAGGTAATGTTTGTTAAATTTGCAACTAGAAAAAAATGAACGAAAGAATAAAGAATGAGCAAAGATGTAAATGGGTCCACATCATTATTCAGATTCATGAAATGAAGCATGAATTTAGCGAATCATAGCATCATGTCGATGAAAATTGAATTAAAAACTTGAAATTTCAGCCAAGAAAGCACGAATAATATCGCGACTTTTTCATGAAGACTTCCATTATAATACGGATCATGAAATTCCCTTGATAATCAGCTTAATTTCCGCTTAGTTAGAATACTTATTAGAATATTCATTCCTTTTGATATCCAACTTGTTTCGTACTACTTATATAAGAGAGTCATCTCGGTAGTATATAAATTGGCAAAATTATGACTTTTTTTGGAACTGCTCAAATAATTTTTTGGACCGCAGAAGCGTTATCTCAGCAAAAATTTTCACTGTATACAGATACTTTTTAGAGTCGACACTCTACCTATATATACTTGCTCTATGATCTCCAGCTTCCAAAAATCTTTAATTTCATTATCTCCACAGTTACTGGATGACAGTTGAGGGACTTCCGTGCGAGCAACTCTGAGCAACTACCGAGCGAAGGCCTGGAAATATCGACGGGCCCGTCCACGTTGTCAGTTTGCATTTCCGTATTATTCTACATAGCATCATTGATTTTCTTGGCAATAATAAAGCGGTGACTTGCCGTTGTCATTGCCTGCCGTCTCGCAGTAGCAGCTGACATGATTCATGTCTGCAGTCATAGTTTCAGGAAACGGCTGCTCGACTTGATGCAAAATCTCGCTAGAAGGACGTATTTAGTCCTTTCCCGCCGTGTTGCGCTTGGCCGACTCCTGCTGCCAAGCTGACAATTTCAGAGGTTCAAGTACAAGCAGGCGACCTCAACTCACCCTCTCATTGCCAAAGCAACAAATATTGCATGATATTGCGATGGAAAGAAGCATATGGTAATGATGGGGAATACCACTCCACTCTCAAATAACGCCAAATAGCCTTATTGACATTCCTCGCCTACGATGCCGACAAATTGCCTGATACTGGCACCAAGTAAGGAGTGAGGACCATGTCTACCAGCGGGACGCATTAGTCCGACAACTAGAGCGAGCTTCTGCAGAGAACGATGCCGGAAATTAGACTTTCACAGAAGGATGTGCAACCTATGTCTTTTAGGAATCTTCGCGTCTGCCGAATTCTACTTAGTTCCTCTTCATGTCAGACAGGATCTAAGAAAAACATAATTCATTGGGACGAAAATTACAGTTTTTTTGCAAAAATGAAATTTCTATGTGTTTCTTATCAACTGAAAAATACTGAGTCTGGATCCATAATTTTTGACAAGAATGTCATCAGATCAGTTCTTATCATGTTCTTGTGCATTTATCTATGAAGTTACACTACACACATTTAGATTTGGAAGGCCTCCCACTGTCGATGAACACCAACATGTTGGCCCACTTTAGCCACCCTGAACCACAATCAATCAATCAATTAATTAATCAATCACGATTATGTTTCAAGAGGAGTTTCATCAGAATGATTTCAAGTCCTCAGAACAATGGTACAAAAATACAAAATATCAATAACATATTGGTACAGTATGCACGATAAAGAGTCATTTGAGTAAATGAGACTTTAAAAGTCTTTTAAAAACACAAAGAGACTGCACTTCAGTCAAGTGGTCAGGTAGAGTGTTCCAGAGTTTCGTCTCATAAACCGGGAAAGATCGACCGCCGAGTGTTGGATGCTTGTAGGATGGAACAAGTAACTTGTTGTGTTTGACAGAACGAAGACGCTGTCGACTTGGCTGTGATGCGACATCTTTAAGCTCATCAGTAAGGTAGGGAGGAGCTCTCCCTGCAAGACTGGAGTGGACTAGCACAGCTGCTCGATATGCTATGCGATCTGGCACATTGAGGCAATCCAATTCTTTAGGAAATGATGAGACATGACTATGGTAACTACATTTGTAGATTAGGCGTACCGCTGTATGTAGCACTCGCTGTAGACGTTGAAGCAGGTTGGCGGGGGATCCAGCAAGGATTGAAATCTCGCATACATTCTCGCATACATCGCCGATCAGAAGCATGATAATATCACATACTAATGATACGAAATTACCTGAAGACAAGTCATGACAAAACATTAGGGCTCTAGACTGAGTACTCTTCAGTTGATAAGAGAAAACATAGAAAATTTCATTTTTGCCAAAACTGTCATCTGCGTCTCATTGGATTAACATGTGTTTCTCTTTGATCACATCTGACATGAAGAGAACTAACTAGAACTCGTCAGACTCACAGATTCGAGTGGCGTATGTTGTATTTCCTGAAGAAACTCGCTTTGGCTGCCGGACTGTATTCCGCTCTCATCGGGCACAGACCTGGGGTAAGGCACTACATCTTCTCCAAACAAAAGAGATGCAATTTAACATCATGCCCATGAGGGAATGTAGTTTATCCTCATACCCAAAGAATTGTGAATTAACAAGAAGTGTGAACACGTTAAGTTGTCAATGATTCGGTTAACTGGTTTTCGGCAAAGTGGGATAATACTGGAATCAGCGCTGTCATTTATAACATGCCCCAATCGACACGTCAAATCATTTGGCATTCGTGCTTCACTTGATGAGTACCTCAGTCAATAAGATAAAATTTAGTCATAAAAAATCATTCTTTGCAATAAAATCACGTGAAATAGTCTATCACCAACTTATGAGCGCTTCACGTGTCATTTTCAGGTTTTGCGTCCCATCAACGTACCGCAGGGCAAAGGAATGTACAACTGATGCGACATGGTCCTACTCAGCGACACATTCCAATCATCAGTAAACGATGGAGACACGAGACTACGGCGGGCGGGTGAGAAGAGATTCCTGGGAGTACAAGGCACGCCATCCCTTGAGAAACGTAGACGACTTTGAGGTGGAGAATAACATGGCTGGTGTATCGTTGACAACGCCAGAGGGGAGAACATTAAATATTAAGTATTTCGAATTGAAGAATCAAAATAGCAGCCAGCTCAAATGTGAATTCCTACAGAAATGCGATGTAATAGCGAAATAATGTGCTTGTATCCACCATTAGAATTATTGCACTTGGAATGTTTACAAAAATGTAGAAACGATAAACAAAGCATCATTTTAACAAGACGACTAGTAGCGTCCAATAACAACTACAAACCATTCGAATATAATTGATTAAATGATGAGTCAATTTATCGGACTGGATTGTCTGGTAATCATTTATCCATTGTTTTCTGCTACAATGAAAATTAATTGATTCATCATTGAAAACTGAAGGCATCCTGAGAGAGCGGCAACCTATGAGGTATACACACTGCATTAATGACTTATGAGGATATTGTGCATCAGCGTTTTGAAAAAAAGTTTTTTCAGTACGCATTTACCTAACTCAAAAGCTTGATGCTTGATGTTTTGTTAGAATTAGAATTATCTCTGTCTTTTTCAAAAGGGCGATGGACAATGAAGTCTCAAAACATAAAGCAACTGCACGCGTTCCGACGCTATTTCGCACGAATTTCATGAAATTAGAATTTAGCTTTTCAGCAGAAAATATGCCATTTCTCATTATCTGCAAATGGATTCCAATCAAGCTTACGGTCAAAATGAACAATTCATCGTCGGACATTTTGTGACAAAGTTACGACGTTGCGCGAATGCAACATCGGTTTTTTGTTGCTGCACTAATTTATTTTTCTGCGAATTGAGGCGATATTTCCATTTAACGGTTTGACCATCGTTACGACGTGACAGTGTTCCGTTACGACGTTACTTTGTTACTTTGTTGCGCTCGACGTTGCGATTTTCTAAATGCTCTATTAAACAAATTTGTGAACACAAAGATGTCGTTGAAGTTAGCACCAACTTCAACACCAACTTTTTGAATAGAGTTTGTACAGAATAGAAAACCACATGAATAGGTAATACTGATGACGCAGAGTTTGAACAGACAAAAACTTTTCCAAAATTCGAACTCCTTCACCTTCAAAATTCAAATTTAAATTCGAAAAATTGGTGCAAGTATTGGTGCTACCTAGTTAGCGAGTTTGTACAGCAATCCGATGGAAAAATTTAGATACAAGAACAAAAAACTGAGTTTGTACAGCAACTTCCAGCACTTTCCCTACACGAACAACCGCTAAAAACCGCAAAAAACCGATTTTTTTCAAAAAATCAAAAGATTTTCCAGAAAACTTCTTGGTGCTACATGGAAAATGAGTTTGTACAGTGCTCTAACCGGTGGAAGAGTGTTCTGCTGATCGAGTCTGAGTTTGAACACACACTTCTCCGACACTCCAGCACTCCTACGACCGGTAAATACCGGTTATACAGTAACTACAAGAATACTGCCCATTTATGAACAAATCAATTGGTGCTACATAGAAAATGAGTTTGTACAGTGCTCTAACCGGTGGAAGAGTGTTCTACTGATCGAGTCTGAGTTTGAACACACACTTCTCCAACACTCCAGCACTCCTATGACCGGTAAATACCGGTTAGTATACAGTAATACAAGTTGCTGTGTTACTGAATACTGCCCATTTATGAACATAGAATGATAAGTTTCTCTAAGTTGGTCGTGAAAGTAAGCGACCTCAAAGTCTCTTTTGCCTCGGGATTGGGGTAATTACGACATGGTCTTGGGTTATTGCGAGTAAGTACGTTTTCATATTGTGTTGCGAATCAAATTCTGATGATAGGTTGTGAATGTAGTATGAAATGACGGTGATGTATTAAGCTCCTATCCTGGTAATAGAACAACTGATCTTTACAAGAAAATCCTAACCTTGAATCGCTACCTAGAATGAACATTTTCACATATAGAAGTGGATCTTGGTCTATTTGTGATTGCAGAATTGATGCAGTTCATTATTTCGATTATGTGAGATAAAAATGCGAAGTGTTTATAGTATGTATATAATAAGCGCATTATGAAGCTGAATAGGCCTATTTTTAAATAGGATACATGTATGAAATGCTAAAACTGATCTGCGTTCAAAAACAGAATTAGCCTATGTATTTTAGAAATATGCGAGCGTATTGGAGAAAAGAATGTTAGAATTAGGCCCTAAATATCGTAAAGATTTCTCGTTCTTTCTGGACGTAGATCCTTTCGTTTGATTGTCTTGAAATTGCATCTAGCTGTTGTTAATCGAACGAAATCCATGAACTCGAAACAAGCTTGGATCTTGAGCATTGCACCCTATTGTCGTTTTAGACATTTATGCAGAGTTGGAAAAGTCGGATCGGAATTAATTCCATTTTTCGTCGGAATTAGAATTGGAATCGACGATATTTAAATCTACTGGAATTGGAATTGACCTTGAAAAACCTCAATTCCACTTTTTTTCGATAGACTTGTGATAAATGTATTTGTACAAATATTGAAATCACAGTACTCGGTCGTTGTGTTAACTGCACGCAGAGATAAGAGAGAGATAGATCGACAGAGGTAGCTTTATCCTATTGTTGAATAAAGGATATTTTTGTGACTTCGATGGGCCTGCAGCCCCGGACAATGTTATTTCAGCGATTAAGCAGACAATGAAAAGACAATCATCTTTGTTCAATCTGTAATTTAGTTATTTATCAAGTAAGATAATTAATCAAAATAAAGCAATTGTTGAATTTAGTTCTTGATAGGATAAGCACAAAAATTGGAGTTTAACTTAATTGTTGTACACACGATAAACAACTGGTTTGGAAAAAGGAAAATTAACGCTGCGCATTAAAGGGCAGGAACCCAGTCAGTTCAAATCACAATATAGACAGTGTCAATAAATTATTCTAATAATTAATGATTCAATGAAAATTGCAATTACATCAACTATTATTCAACTTCCAATCACAACAATTAACAATATCTATTTTAAAGACTATAGTTATATAGACAAGATGCGCAACGATAAAAAAACTTAACACTTACAGTTCACTTCTTAATGTTGAATTCACTTCAATTCGATCGGACTCACTTATACCAAAATAATATCATAAATATCAGTGTCACTTATACCGTTTATCTTCAATCGCGCTCGCTGATGTGTTGCCGTATACGCTGCTGTGTTGTTCGCTGGCAGGCAGTTGCTGTTACTTCTGTAGTTATGTTACACCGCGAGAGCCCGGAGTTTTTCTAACAGCTACTGAAGATGTCGTATGTAATGTTGCTGTTGGTAGCTGTTGTTGTGTCAATTTCTCATCGTTTCTAATTTATACAAATTTTTTGAGACTTGACGATAAAACCACTTTCTTTTGAAAATTGAAAAATTTTCCTTTAATCTCTGCTCGTTAGCTTTCGACCCGACTACATTTCGTTCTTATCACGAAATTTTTGATCTAATTTTTAAACATAGACCGTTAATCAAATTTCATGATATCATTTTTATCGTCGTTTTTTCTTTCATCAACAATCACGTCATTCGCACACTGAATTTCTTTCATCTGTCAATTTATTAATAGATTTATTCGCATCTCATCTCTCCCAGCGTTTGATTCTTTGCTGACCGTTAACTTTCTTTTCTTTTTTTCGCGAGATATTGAATATCTCGTTTACGAAACGAAAATGCCGTAGGCTGACCGGTTACATACGAGTATATACATGCACACAAGAAATATGAGCTAATAACATATGAAAACGCACATAGGAACGACGCAGGGAACGCACATAGGAACAACGAAGATAGGATAAGGGCACATGGGTTAGATTGAAACGAACAAACGTTAGATACATTAACATAAGACACTATACGCGACTTGCAATTATCGGAATTGAATCTTATTATGGAATTGGAATTGAATTGAAATGCTTCGACTGGAATTGGAATTGGATTTGGAATTGAAATTTCTGCTCCGGAATTGGAATTAAAAAAATTCAGTGGAATTTTTCCAGCTCTGCATCTATGATTTCAAAATATGTTGATGACGATCTTATTGACACAGGAGTGTATCAAAAACTTAAGAGACAAAAATCAAACTTTTGCACGTTGTCGCACCTATACCGATGTGCCATGTCGCACTTACCCCGGACCTGGTTTTCACTACCAAAATCGATCGGGCTACGTAAATAATGAAAAGGTATTCGATCGAATCCTCTGTTTCGTGTGGATGAACTTGACATCTTACTGTGATCTAAAAGATCACCCATATTTAATTCCAGCTTGCTTCTCTTGACAGCAAACAAAATTTGTTGCAGAGTAAAGCAAATAAGACTCAATTTTCAAAAACTGCCAAATCGTTCACCAAGTGCCAGGGTAGTATGCAATACTTTTGCGAAATAAAATACCTTAGAGATTAGCTATCGATGTAGGCACATATGGATGCAAACTGAACGGTCTATTGGCTATGAGTTATTGGCTTTGGCTACAACCTAGTCGCATTTACCTCATGTTGCATTTCCCCAAGCCAGCCTATCGCAATAATAATCCTGCAATATTTTTATACACTGCATGTTCAATATTTTCATCTACAATCAACGATCAAGGTCACTTAACTATCACATGTTGATTTAAAAATTTGGCGGATGACAGAATGGTCGAAATTCCATCTTTTGCAACGAATTGCGCGTATTTGTATTTCTTAATCTATGCGCGGCTGTTTATGTTTATATGGGACAACATAGAATAATAAACTTTCACATAGGAAAATGAAGTAATATGCAAGTTTGCTGGGTCTACATTCATTTATACAGCATCATTTAATTAGTATTAGCACACAAGAAGCACACAATTATTCAAATATTTGACGATGAACAAATCAACAAAAATGATATTAACAATAAATATAGCCCGTAAGTTTTATATTTCAACATTTTATGGCTACTGAACTGAGAGCCTAACTAGCCTGCCTGACTGTGATACAATTTTTGATGCATCCGGTGATTAACATCATCAGTTAAGGTTCAGGAAATGAAGTTCCAATTTCTACCAGTTGGGTTGAACCTACATGCAAGGTTTTAGGATTCATTGCGTTTATTGCAATGTAGCGCATATTTCATTTGAAGAAGCTATACTTCGGGTTGTGCGACACAACGTGAAAATCAGTAGGTTGCCTTCTACACCGCTCGCTATGACATCTGGTGATAGCATTCTTTCATTTGAAATTATTCAAATGATCAACTTAGTGAGTATGCAGTGTATCTGAACATGCGTGACTGATTACAGAGAGCATCTGTTCAACAACTACGATTATGACTCCCTTGCTCTCATGTTTGATCGATAAGTCTTCAACATTTTTTGAGTGTGAACACAAAATTGGAATATTTTGGCCTCTACTTTATTCCGCTTGTCACGAGCATTCATGAAGTTTGTTGTAATTGATCCTATCCCGACCATTTCCTTTTCTATTTTAAAAACTTTATCGCTTGGTCACTTTGTTGGTCATTTAAGGTTCATCGTATAGGCTATGCGCAAGCCTGTACAATTCTTACTTTTATACCTTTGATTGATTTCCTGATTTTACTAAAACCGTAGATTCACATATGTAGACAAACATTTTTCCCTTTGTATTCTACGGATTCCATTGTTTCGTCCTATCAGCTAGACTATGGGCAAGTATATGCAGTTGTTACATTTGTTACACCTTCGATTGTTTTCCAGATATTAGTGATGAATTGCAAGCAACACATACTATCAAGATTGTTGTTTTTGCCGTGATTTTTTTAAGTGCATTTGTAATTGTTTTGACTACAATTTGTTGACACAACTTAGTACAGGCATTTTCAGCGATGTTCCTCTTTTCTATAGCTCGTAGTTGTTTTTCTATATGCGTTTCGAACTGTCCGATCATTATCGCATTTAAGATATTCGGCCTTCAATGCATAAATGTCGCAAGTCATTTTTATCCTATCTGACCTTTCTATGCTGTGCTTCCTACTGTAATAGAGTATGTAAAAGTTGAGAACTCGACATTCATCTGTCGTCCTTCTCCCATGTCAGCATTTGAATTTGGTGCACCTATTCATTTTTGGAGTATCGCCTACATCAAGCTTTCCACACGTGAGTAGTATAGGGTATAGGATTCGGCGCATCGCTTCGCTCAGCACCGAATCCCACACCTAGGTAGATACAAAAAATGAAAAAATACAAAAAAATAGGGTCCTCCTGAAATTTATAAAAAAACAGCTAAAATAGATACAAAAAATGAAAAAATACAAAAAAATAGGGTCCTCCTGAAATTTATAAAAAAACAGCTAAAATAGATGAGAAAATGGGAAAAATACAATGTTTATGACCCATGAACAAAAATATTCATTTAAAAATGGAAGATGTAAAAACAAAAGAACCATCAGCCCCCTTATATCCTTCATTATCATATGAAATGGATATAGCAAAACACAAAGATAGAGTCAGGTACATGAAAGATAAGGAAGCCCAATTATTACTTAAACTAGAACATTATAATAAATTAAGAAAGAGATGGACCATAGCTAAGAATGTGACACAAGGCGTTGGTGCATGTTTAACAATTTCTTTAGGCGCTCTCACTATTGTCATTTCGTCTGGCGTTCTTATAATTCCTGTTGTCGCTACTGCTTTGTGATACAATTAGATTTTAGTTGCCAGCACACTCACATGACGACAAAACAATTGCAAACTGTCATCAGGTTGAAGACCGTTATGGCAACGGTGGCAAAGTTGCTACTAAAAGTTCATTTCTCTCTCTCGTCTGTCATTGTATCGTGTGCGCTAGAAGAAAGTTCTCATTTGCAATGTCCTCCGTCAGCAAACTAGAGAGAGAGAATTTTGTTGCTTCGTGGATCAAGTTGTGCCTCTTATTTCACCAGACCATCTGGATTTCTTCAAAACGATAACAGCAAATTTTATCAATGAATCACTAAGAAAAAAACAGAAGACGAGTGGAAACGAAGAAGATAAAAAGAGAGAAGTGTTTGAAATAATCCGAGATTCATTCAAGGATGTTGACAGCAGCAATTTACCTGTATTTCTCGAGAAAAAGGATATTATAAGTACATCATCGTGCATATCTTCATTGAATAAACTCGATTCATTTTGTGATGAAGCATTTTATATATCTGGAAGATTTCATTGATCATGAGAAAGAAGAAGAAAAGCGAAGATTAGCAGAATCCATATTTGGCTCACCCAATGTGCAACAAACTGAACAACAACCTGCGCAACATATTGGACTCACGCAGGAATTTGAAGACTTGGAAATGTTGGACTCTACTTCATAAGTAACAAGTAGTAACATTTATTGCAACTTATTTGACTGGAGACTGAAAAGTGACAACAGTGTTGACAATTTGGATTTCTGTTTTCATATAAATGTTGGACTCTACTTCATAAGTAACAAGTAGTAACATTTATTGCAACTTATTTGACTGGAGACTGAAAAGTGACAACAGTGTTGACAATTTGGATTTCTGTTTTCATATAAATGTTGGACTCTACTTCATAAGTAACAAGTAGTAACATTTATTGCAACTTATTTGACTGGAGACTGAAAAGTGACAACAGTGTTGACAATTTGGATTTCTGTTTTTCATATAAATGTTGGACTCTACTTCATAAGTAACAAGTAGTAACATTTATTGCAACTTATTTGACTGGAGACTGAAAAGTGACAACAGTGTTGACAATTTGGATTTCTGTTTTCATATAAATGTTGGACTCTACTTCATAAGTAACAAGTAGTAACATTTATTGCAACTTATTTGACTGGAGACTGAAAAGTGACAACAGTGTTGACAATTTGGATTTCTGTTTTTCATATAAATGTTGGACTCTACTTCATAAGTAACAAGTAGTAACATTTATTGCAACTTATTTGACTGGAGACTGAAAAGTGACAACAGTGTTGACAATTTGGATTTCTGTTTTTCATATAAATGTTGGACTCTACTTCATAAGTAACAAGTAGTAACATTTATTGCAACTTATTTGACTGGAGACTGAAAAGTGACAACAGTGTTGATAATTTGGATTTTTGTTTCATTTAAAATGACTGACCTGATTGAGTTTTTTAAATTATATGGAACACAGACAACAACGAATTTTGATCTAAAGAAAATTGCTAATCAATTAGGAATAAAGAACTTTCATGTTTTAATGAGAGACGAATTACAATTGATCAAAAATAAGCCAACTGTAAATTTCATAACGAATCTTCACACTTCAGACCAAAACGGCGTACATTGGTCAGCAGGCGTTAAAAATCATCAGCAGAACTATTATTTTGATTCATACGGTTTGCCCCCTACAAATGAAGTAAAAGAATTACTTGGAAATGGTATTTATAATACGTTTCAAATTCAAAAACCGGGAACAACTTATTGTGGTCAATTATGTTTATACGTTTTGTACAAATTACAAAAAGGAGTACCATTTCTAGATATAATGTTAGAGTTAAACGAACCGTAGGTTCTATGGCTACGCCTAATAATAATGATAATGATAATTAAAGCTCGGTTTTCTGTAATTCGTTTTCATAGAATCTACCTTTGATATCTTCATCATCTAAATCTTTGATTTCATAAGTAAACGGATAACTTTGATTTATTTTAGAAACTTCAAATATCTCTTTAGTCCAATAGCCAACAAAGCCTTTTTCAAATTTATTCTTGTATTTAAATATTCGTACCCTATCTCCAATTTTGAATTTCGGCTTACGTTTCTGTAAATTCGGATTACTCTCATTCGAATAATTATTTTCGAATATTTTCTTTCGTATTAAATCAGGGTCGTCAGAAGCATTCTTTGGAGTTTCTTCAATACCTGAATGAATCTTATTGTTATACTCTTCTACAACTCCTGGTAATATCTTCAACCATTTCTGATTTCTTTGCTCAGTAAATTTCTTAAAGATCTTACCTTTTAGCGTTCTATTAAAGCGCTCTATTACTACAGCCTTTCCTGCATTTTCAGTTGAATAAACAGTTTCAAATAGTGGCTTTACATTTCGGTTATAAAATTCCGACCCTTTATCAACGAATAGCTTTTTTGGTTTTCTAAAACTTTCTTTAAAGATTTCTTCAAACGCATATTTAACTGACAGTCCACTTTTGTTTTTTAAAGGCTTTACCCAAGCATATCGTGTATATAAATCTATAACGGTCAATGCGTACTTAAACCCTCTTTCATTAGGCATATTAATTAGATCTGCACTCCAAATATCATCTTTATTAAATACTTTTACCTTCAATAGATATTTCGGCTTTCTATATTCCCTATGAATTTCAGACGCATAGCGGCTTGGGTCATTCGACATTTCGGACGCGTAGGTTCGAGCGTTGCTCTCAGACAGCTTTGCTGCCGTTTCATTCAACGAAGTTGACGGAACTAAAGTTTTATCTATCCCCTGCCCAAAAAGCATTTTTGCTTGTAAAGCTTTCTTAACAAACATTCTTTCAATTTTTTCTCTAAATGTAGGATTTTGAATACTATCTAATTCTTGTATCATTTTCTTATCTGCTTCATGACGAGAACTTAGGTCATGATTTCGATAAGCTAAATCATGTTTATAAGCGGCGGCGTCTACTCTATTTATTGGTTTACTATTTTCTCTAGGCGTGTCATCATCGTTTAATCTTAAATCTAATCTTGTGCCGGGGCCAGTAAAATTATGCCCAGGTAAATGTTTCTCCTTCGAATATTTACTCCAAATAAAGCCAGGAAAGTTTTCTAATGCTTTTTGTATATCACCACCGAAGTGGTGTGGAACTTTGTTCTTGTCACCTTTTAAGAGATAATCCATTAGATCTAGATTTGAAATCCTTAAGTTATTTAAATTCATTTTTAAATATTAAATCTTATCGCACCATACTAGGATTTAGATATATGCCAGATCCGTCTTTTTTTTCTTTTATTTGAATCAAATCATCAATATTGTGTAGGACATTTTTAAGAACTCGTTTCCCTTCATCAACTAAATTTAATTTGCTAATGAAATTATCTACTATTCCGTCACCTCTAGCAGCTTTCTCTAACTCCCTATTATGACGTTTTTGCTCTTCTAATGCTGCCTTCTCTGCTTTATTTTTATTTACTGCCTGGACAATACCAGCTGTCCCACCTGCAACACTTCCTGCTGCTGCTATACCACCTATGATTAGCGGAATTAATGGGAGAATTCCACCATTCTTTTCTTCTTGTAATTTGATATTCTCTATCATTGGTTTACTTATGTAATACTTCCTTTTGTTAATTGTAATAGTTTTAGGGGTATTTTTGTCAATGATGTTACGTAGTTTTAATTCAACCGTTTTATTATTCACTTGCGCCATTTTTTAATAAAAAATTTATAGTCTTTGGTTTTACTAACCGATCGGAGCGAAGCTCCTCTGGCTTTAGCCTATCGACGAAGTCTTGGGTTTTTCTAACCGATCCTAACCATCTTTCCATTAATAATTTCAATAGAATATTTGGTGTCTTCTAGCAATAAACCATAAGCCATCAATGATGTTGTGGAATTTGCCTTTTCAATATTAATTGTCACATCACAACCGGTCTTGATAATATCTTCAGATTGTGCACTTAAATCAAAACAGAAAACGGGATATAAATTCTTCCAATCTACAGGATTTAATTGTGCTTCTACTCCAAATTCTCGACACAAATTTCTATAAGCATCATATCCTTCCATAAACTGATTATTTGCGTTATCAAATCTCAATGGATCAATAGGATAACGTGTTTGATTTAATGAAATTTGTAAACTTCGAATTGAATTAATATGGAAAAGATTATTGTTCTTATCAAAACTAGGCGTTTCATTCTTTTGAAAAGTGAGCAAAAAAAATCTTGGAGTATTTGATGTCCTTGTGAAATGCCAGTTAAATCTTTGTTCAGTAAAAGTGACAGAGCTCGCGGTACGCTTCATAAAACTTACTGGAATTGGTTTATTAGTATCTAATCGTTTCGTAATAGTTAATTCAACCTCTAAACTAGGAGTAATGTGCTTAATCCACCATTCAAGTCTATCAATTTTTAGGTATGCTTTCTTCCCAGCCTTTCCATAAAATATTGATTCATTATTTACAGTGCGATGAACTATGAGTTTGAATTTTAAGTGATATGATATTTTAGTGTAATCTAAATACCCAAATAATGGAGACAATGACCAATTAACAGTTTGTTTACTTTTATTATTAAAATTGCGTCTTTTCTGGTATGAGCTATTTTGTGTACTGTTTAACTGTTTCACTATGTTTTCTACATCTTTCGCAATTCCTGCTGTATCTATTCCAGTGTGAGTTAAATCATCTTTAAGTATGCCGGTATGGTTATCAGGTAACCATCCTTCGATTTCATGCATTTTAGTATTTTCACCTATTGTTACAAATCGAAGCATTGAATCAATAATGCCAGGTGAATCACTTATGGTTTCTATATTTTGTGTTGCAACATCTAAACGCATTTGTGTGAATAATCTTGGGAAGAAATTGTTTTCTAATGTAATATTATCCGTAGCAGGTAATGGTGTTGTAAAATCAGCATCAGAATAAAGAGAATATTCACAGTGTAAAAATGAATCGGGTAAATATAAATAACTTTGTTGATTGTCAACTTCAAAAATTAAATCGCCTCCTGTATTCACTCTACTGGAAGAACCGGGGTTCATAGCAATTCTTATATAGTCATTCTTTTTTTGATTGTAAGTAATGAACGGGGGATCGTCTAATCTAAATTTGCTTTCAAACAGAGTTGACATTATATTTTTTTATTAGAAAAAATCAGTTTGATACTCGGCTAAAACCTCTGAACAAGGTTCTACTAGAATTTTGCTAGACCATTTCCTCTCATTTCTTCAATTGTTTTTTCATCATGTTTACTTTCCATCTTCGCTAATTTAGCAATTTTGTTCTTCGTTTCCTCTGAGAGCTTTTTGTCTTTTTGCATTTCTTTTGCATCATTCCTAAGTTTGCGAATAGCTTCTAGTTGTTTTAATTCGTTTTGTGACTTAACAGCATTCGATATTGCACTAGCTGTACTACCTATAGCAGCTGCACCTTTAGCAGCAGATGTAATCAAATCTTTATTATTTTTAATCAAGTTAACGATACTGCCGATACCAGAAAAGATGCCAGCTCCTTCTGTTTGGACGGCACCTGCAGTGCCTAGGAAGTTTTGTGTTCCAACAGTTTCTACACTATCATAATGGTACACAGGATTCATACGTGGTTCATGAGCAATTTTATTATTTGAAGCAAAATGTTTAAGATTGTGTTTATAAATTATAGGCATTTTTTTAAGCTTAAATTTGACTTTTGGACCTTTGGTCTGATTAAGATTTACGTTTGTGTATGGACAACAACTTCGCGGTAACTTTATTAATTGCCTGTTGCACTTTATCTATTGCGTCAAGCAGCGTGTGATGTACTTTAATTTCTTTTTCATTTACTTCTATTTTTTTCTCACTTTTCTTTACTTCTGTTTTAAGAGCGGCCAATTGAACTTTAATAGCATTCAACTGTTCCTTATTTCCTTTATCTAAATTCGTTTTAAGGGTCTTCAATTCACTAACCTTTTGTTTAAGTGCTTTAACTTCATTTATCATTCTGTTCATTTGCTTTACTTGTTGTGTGATACGGCTACTTAATTCACCAACACTTTTTTGGAATGTGGATTGCAGCTGTTGTAAGTGCTGTAATAATTTCCGATTCTTTTCGCTTACTTTTTCTAACTCTTCTTTCAGTTGTATATTTTGTTTTGTATTCTTTGCAATGGCAGACTTTAAATTTAGTGATAACAGGATCACAAGTTTTGAATGTTCTGTTATTTTTTTATGAAGTTTTACTATATCTGCTTCTAGATTTCCATGTTTGCTACTTAGGTCTGTTAGCTTTTCTTGCAGTCTTTCATCATTCTGCTTTAGAAGCTTGGTTTCTTTCGTTAGTGGAGAGAGCAGGGTCACAATTCTATCGAACTGTTTATCAACATATTCTTTATTTGCTAACTCAGTACTTTGTTGTGGAAGAATAGAAAGATGTAACGGACCTGTTAAAATGTCTCCAGTTTTCATGATATAGTTGTCTAGTTCTATTTCTGATTCTTGATTATTCGGTGTGTAAGCACACCCGCCAACATTTGTTAACATCATTTTTTTCTAGATTATTTTTTTCTGCTAAAAATATGTTATCCAACAATTCATCATTAAATAAACATATGAGAACATGTAGTGATTGTGGAAAAAGTGTAACATCTAAGAACTTTATGCGTCACCAAAAAACATGTCAATCACCATCACAACCAAAAGTAAAAGATAGACAATGTTCGAATTGTAATAAGTTTTTTACTAGTCAAGGTTTCTTGAATCATTCTAATTCATGTGCTATTAGTACACGAAAATGCACTAATTGTCAAATAGTTAAGCTCAAAACAGAATTTTATGATAGTAAATACCGGTGTAAAGAATGTTTAAAAACACAAGTGAGATGTAACAAGTGCAATAAAGTTCTGTTGGAGAGAAACTTCTCACGTCATGCAGCAATTTGTGTAATTTGATTAATTTTATATCTGTAGTAGTCCGATACTCACTTGAGCTTCCGTAATAGTCCGGTGCTCTTTTGAGTGTTTTTCTTCATTTGAGCCCCGGACTCAATAGTCCGTAGTAGTCCGGAAGTCCTACAGAGGTCAAACACTCAAGAGAGCACCGGACTATTACAGTTGCTCAAGAGAGTGTCGGACTAGTTGAGAGAGTTTGAAACATTTTTCGTATAAAAAAAATAAAAAAAAATGAATATAGAAAAATCGTATTCCGAAATTCCCACGATCATCAATCCACGCAATCAATATAATGAAGAGCAATCTTTATTTTCAGAAAATTCAGATCTCGGTCGTTTCTTTGGGTTTCTAAAATTTCATTGTGTGAAAATTATTATTATATGTGTTCTTATTTATCTTATTTATTGTTTTATAAATTGGTTAGGGTTCTTACAAACAGCAGAACAAACGAAGGTTGCATTTTATAAAGAACAAATAAAAACCTTTAAAGGCTGGAGACCAGTTACTCGTGTCGTAGAGAAACCTAAAGGGCGTGTTACACAAGAGAGCTTACATTTTATAATATATGGCAAAACAGCGAGTGGAAAGACTACGTTTCTTAGAAAGTATATAAATGATCATTATCCTAATGAAACTAATGTACATGTGTTTTGTCTACAGGAAGATGAATGGCAAGGATATACAAATGTTTATAACGAAAAAGATTTATGTATGTTAGAAGATATGAGTACTTTTGCTGGGACATACACGCAAAAGTCTTTACTAGTGTTAGATGATGTAGCTAGTTTAGTGAAGCAAAAGAACATATCAGAAATATTTACAAAAGGCCGTCACCATCATATACAAATTGTAGTATTAGCTCATAAAGCCTGTGACGTGGATAATAAGATTAGAGAAAATGTGGAAACCTTTTATACAACTACTCAAAATAATGCAGCATTCTTTGAGGATATCAAGAAAAATTATAGACTAACTTTACCCTTAGCTAAATATGTACATGTTAAGTACGGTATAATACGGGTTGATACTATTTTGAATCAAATGCAAGTGTATGATAGCGATCTAAATATACTATTGGATACTGAGCATGATTTTTATAGTAATGCAACAGATTTTGACATTAGTCTCTACGCAAGTGCTAAGAACTTGTCGCCGCATAATATAGAAGAAATAACAATTTTTCTAGAAAACGAATCACTTGAACCACTAACAATCATACCCGAAACATTTTATTTCTATTACGATCATTATCTGAATAATGTGTTAAAAATTAAAACCCCTGAACGATTAGAGAATAGAGATACACTAGATGTTATTAGAACAGGCATTAATGATTTCCGTGATGTACTAAAAAATGTACACCCTCTAGTCAGTGATGCCAAAAGTACATTGAGTGACATAAAACCAATATTAAATGAGTTAAATAATATGTAAATTTTTTTTCTTTTTAAAATATGGAGTACAAAATAGAACACGTGCCAGTTTTAAAAGACTATCGTCATCCTACAAACCCTGTAAATTCAAAAAAATCAGTTAAAAGTCAATATCATCGAAAATATATGCAATTCGTGCAAGATTATAAAATAAAACATGGTATAAGAAGTTACGCTAAAACAAAAGACTTTCCACTGTGTCTACGAAGTTTCAGAGTATTCTTAGCGTATAATAATTTATGGTGGTTGGTTAAGAAAGAACATTTAACAGCTTACGATCTAGAGACATTAAATGAACTAAATATTCCTGTGTATATGTAATTAAAAACATAATTTTTCTTTTAAAAATATGAATTGTAAAATGAGTAACAAATCAACACATACACTTGACGAGTTAATAAAGAAACAAATTGATGAGTTTGATGCACAAATTGAACGTAGACGTAAACGTAGTAAGCGCGCACCAATTCCCGACATATTCTCTGATGATAGACTTGGTGATGATCTATTGAATCTGTTTAATCCGAACGCTATCACGTATGAAAATGAACTTTTTACTAATGTAGTAAATGATATACGTGACCTTTTGCGGAATGGGAAAGTTTTAAATTTATTGGGTGTAATAAAAAAAGAAGATGGAACCACAATAGAAAACTTTTACGCTACGTTTTATAATAAAAATTCATTTGAAACATGGTTTCTTAATCTAGAAGAGAAATCCGATGCTAGTGAATGGATTTTTACAGGTAGTATCAAATACGAAGATTTTGGTATGAAACTCGTACAAAGATCACATAGAGGCGCTGGTATTAATATGAAATATAGAATTAAAGAATACATTGGGCAATATTGTTACATTCCTTCTGAAGATTTCTGCTTTATAAAATGTTACAACGCCTTACGTGGGTTCAATCAAGAACAAGCTAAAATTATAATCGAGATGTTTAATGACTTTTTATATAAAGAGAAAGCTACATCTAGAACTGGAGTAATGGCAAACTGTAAATTTTCCCAATTCAATAAATACTTTGGAGAATGTGTACAGTATTATAGTGCTACTAATCGTCATTTAAATCCCAGAGGTATTACAACGACTCACAATTATGTTTATTACAATTATTTTCACGAAGGTTCAACAATTGGGCACTATTGTTTAATAAATAAATTTTACAAAGCAGAAGCTATTAGAGAAATTGAAAATAATTTCAAACCAATATATAAAACTGTCACTGATGAAAATCTAACAACACTTCCGTATAAGACCATAACAAAGAAACCAATTGACTATGGTTCAACATATATATGGGATCTCGAAACTTATCCAGATCCTCGTTGTGCAACAGCTCATCCTATTCCTTATGCTTTAGGTACTATCAATTTCAATAAATTCATGTGTTGCTTACCGAAGCAAAGATTGGAAGAAATAGACGCGCGATTGTTACGCGATATGATTAAAATAAAAAGGAGCAAGGATGAACATGAGATTAAAGAACTTAAGAAACAGATAAGTGAATATAATAACTTAACTGAGCAAGAACTTAACAAACTTCAACGTTGTGTGAAAATCTTTATTAGGAAACATAATGAATGTCCGATCGGGGGAAACCCAGAGGACGTATGTCCGATACATCAATTTTTCAAAAACCTTGGATCTTTTAATCATTCGAAAGTAACTTTAATAGCACATAATTCATCAGGATTCGATGCATATTTTCCACTCAAATCTAATTTTAAATTAACTAAACCACCGCTTAAAACATCACGAGGAATACTCACTGCTTCTTTACAAAATCCTTATACAACTGAAAGTGTTAGTAAGTATATCCAACGCTCCTCTAGATCTAAGCAACTAGGTGACTCTACAAAACGTAACATAAAACCAAGCAAACTTTTACAAACTATTGTAATGAAATGTAGCTTACAACACGTGAAAACAAGTCTTTCCAAATGGTGTGAGAATTTTAAAACCCCTACCAATATGTGTAAATTAAATTATGAAATTGGTGAAATTACACATGAAAATTATCTAGAAAAAGAACATGAGTGGAAACCGTATTTAGTTAACGATGTTCTTTCATTAGCATTTTGTATCTACAAGTATAATAATGTTATGAAAGAATTAGTTGGTGAAGATATAACTACTAATTTAACATCCTCCGCTTTAACATTTAACGGTTGGATGAAGAGTGTACAAGAAGACAACATAAATATTCATTCGCATACTGATTTATGGACTAGAAACTATGTTAGAAAATCTGTTAAAGGTGGAAGAGTGTCAGCAAATATAAGACATTACGAATCTCCATTTTGTAACATCTTGATACCAATATTACAACGATATTTTCCTGAGTGCTACGCTGAGGGGGTTTTGCCCCCTGGTCATAATAATAATTTAATAGATTTAATGAAAGAGTATAATCAGTTGGAAGACAAGAATGCTCTCTGTAAAGAAATTAAACATAAACTACTCGACCAACGAAATGAATTCTTAATGGCTTTTGATGCAACATCTTTATATCCATCAGCTATGTATGACGAACATTCAGAATATCCTAAAGCTGAATCTGCTAGAAAATTTAGACAAGAAGAAGAACAAACAGTATTATATCAATTTAACACTCAATCATTTCGTCCTAAAACTGGAATATTCACAGTTGTGTTTCATTATCCTGATGAGATGTTTTTTCAACCAGTTCCTGCGAAAGATAAGGTAAAGAATGAAAACAATTGCAATCAAGAAATAATAAGGTTTAGGAATGGAATGTGTTATGATGTATTAACTTCTGTAGACATACAGGAAATTGTTAGATGTGGCGGGAAAATATTATCTATTACAGATGGTATAATTTATGAAGAAAATTATCACATTTCACCATTTCGCAAATACATTGAAAAGCTCTTCAATTTAAGAAAAAAATATAAAATAGAAGGAAACACTGTAGGCGATGAGTTAATTAAATTATTAATGAATTCACTATATGGAAAAACCGTACAAAAAGACATAACCACTAAATATCATTTATGGAATGAGAATACATTGAGAAAAAATTTCACTCAAGAAGTAAAAGATTTTGAAAAAGTAAATGATGAACAATTCTTAGTGAAAGTAGAAATGGAAGACGATGAATTTCTTAAAGCTAATATTACAGACACTGAAAAGACGGCCAAAGGCCTGAGCAGCTACGCTACGACGACCAACGGTCTGAGCAGCTACGCTGCGACATCATTCATGCCATCACATTTAGGTTCTTTTATTCTTGCTTACTCTAGACGAATCATGAACAACTTTATTTTAGAAATTAATGGTTTTAAAGAAAAACACATACATTACACAGATACCGATAGTATATACATTTCTAATGAGCTCTTCAATAAATTAGATGCGGCTGGATATGTTGGCGGGGAATTATGCCAAGGGAAAAATGATTATGGAAATGGGGGAATTATATATGGATTGTTTATCGCCCCCAAAATAAAATATTGTATTACTGTAGATGAACAAGGGAGACTTAGTGAAAAGAAAACATTTAAGGGTTATACAAAAACTAAAGTAAAAGTAGAAGATTTCATTCAATTATACCATGGGGAAACATTGACAACAATTGTTAATAAACCATGGAAAAGATCTTTAGAAACTGGTATTAGTATTCCTGATAAAAATAATAACACTGAAGAAAAAAGATTCACTGGTAAAATAAATATTCTTAAACGTCAAGCGCCTAATGCAAATGGTATTATGCTCCCCTATAGCGGAGAAGATGTACAAGACGAAATATTTCAACGAATAAAAAAAGAATGTAATATAATTGAATACAATGATAGTGAAGACTGGGAAGAGGAATTATAATACACTAGTCAGTGAACAAATGTTCTATAACTCTATCATGTACTTTTTTATCAATATTGACTGTGATAAAACCATAGTCGTTTGCCCAAGCATTGTTACACGATTGTTTAAATTCATCTTTATCTCTTATACATAAGTCTCTTAACAAATCACTTAGGTTTCTTTGGTTGATTTCGAAAAGCATAAAAATATTAGCATTCTTTCTAATAACACTTCCATCTAATGAATACATACTTTGTGTCAAATAAAAGACACTACAGTTATTGTGTCTACCTCTTGTAAAATAATTTCTCTGCACTGCCTGATTTCTGTCATTAACACAATCATCAAACACGACGCAATGTTTTTTCGTTTTATTTAGTTTACTAGGATCTTGCATATTGCCACTATCATCTATTAATTGTATCGATATGTGTTTATTTCTATTGGGTTCTACTAGTTGTTTACTTTTCGCTGCTTCTTCACACCAGGAACTTATTTCTTCTTCATACTCCGATTTTTCATATTCTTCAAACAGTGAAGCTATAGCTGATTTTGTAAGATTATTTTCAAAACCATGTTTCAAAAATTGATAAATAGGTTGTTCTGCTGTTGTTGTATAAATGATAAGATTGTTATAATCCAAAAATTTGGGTGTCGTGAGAATTTTAAATAATAGATATGTTTTTCCACAACCTGATCTTCCACAAATAACTGATAAAACTTTATTTGACAAGTTATGATGATGATTGAATTTCACTTTCTTGTTTAGTGGATATTTTTCACAACTGCTTTCATTCATTTTTAAGACAATATTTTTTTAATTATACCTCCCGAACCAAAAGATCTATCATAATTTCTTCGCCTCCAAAATTTATTTCCTTTCCTTTCTCATCTGTTATTCTAATTGTAATTGAATTAATTGTTTTTCTTGTAACAGGGAAATATATTAATGATTTTGGGATTACATTCAAACTGTAACCAATCGGAACTGTAAATGCTGGATAACTGAAGATATTATTTGACAGCTTTCCATTAACATAACCACCTTCTATAATATCACATTGAACGTTGATTGAATTTATTTCAGTTACTTTAGGTATATTTTCACTTATATGAAAACCTTGTGTATAGAGTTGCTTTTTAAATCCTAAGAGTCTTGATAAAGATTTGTCAATATTAAAATCAACTTGATGATCTTCATCTAAAGTAAGAGAAAATTTATTTACTGCTGGTTCAACTGCGAAATGTAATTGTTTCTTGTCTTTAAATTGTATGCCTAAATGTCTTTTTATTTCATTGGAAATCGATTCAACTTCATAAGATCCAGGAAGAAAAGTTAATTCTTTCCAAGTTTTACCTTGATCATTAGAATATTTAAATCGGTCATTTACATCTTTGATAATATTTTGTATAGTGTTAAATGTTGAAAAAATAGTTAGTGCTACTTCATAATGTTTGTCTTGTTCTAAGTGAATAATAGGATCTAAATGACAGGTATGGGATGAAATAGTTGTTATAAATTTTAATGTCGTACTAAATTTTGATGAGGTTAAAATCTCGGTTAAATTTTCTAAATGCTTATTAATTTTTTCTAGTTCTGCCGAAGACATTTTTTAACTAAATAATTTAGATAAGCTTTTGTAGTCTTTTTCACTAATAATTTTCTTTTCCGTTAGTCTTTTTAAGATTGCATGTATTTCGTTAAAACTAGAGTTATGTCCTTCTTTTGTTGCAGCTAATAAAATCTCTAATCTGTTTATTAATTCTTGCGGATCATCGGACAGGAAAACCGTTGTCTCTTTTAGTCCTGTTCCTGTTTTTGGGTAACTAGTCGGTGTTGAATAACCAGTCGGTGTTGAATAACCAGTCGGTGTTGAATAACCAGTCGGTGTTGAATAACCAGTCGGTGTTGAATAACCAGCTGTTGGCATTGATGTTGATAATAAGTGTTCTAATTGTTTATAACGCTTAAGATGTTTCCCAGTTCCAACCTTGTCTAACATAGTTTTGTATTTCAGTAGATCATCGGGGTGATAGTTATCTAACTTCGCTCCTCTTAATAAATCCACGAAATTTCTGTCTAAACTGAAAGCTGTTTTGTCTGGTGTAAAAATTAAACTTTCTTTAGTATTTATAGATAATTCTTCTCCACCTAAGTAAAATCTAGTTTCTCCTTTTCCCTCTATAAATAAAGTAGAATGTTCAAATAGCATAGATTTGGGTAATTTCTTTTCTATGTTTGCTTCTAACAAACCATAATCATCCATGAAGGTTTTCTGCACTGGATCCGCGATATCAATTCGTTTATCATGAACTACTAGTTCTTTCTTAATATCAGATTTAACTTGTTCAACTAATTTGATTTTGTCTTTCATATCGGATTGAACGCCAGCTTGTAGCATTCGATATTGTCTATATTTTTTCTTCATAATATTTTTCTGTTTTATTAATTCTTCTAGTTGTTTTATTTTTGTCTCATTGCTCTGCATTATTTTATAAGATAATATTTGAATTTTGTGGTAGCATAGAGACACAGCAAAAACATTTTACTGAACAACTTATTTTTGTTCTATGGAACTTTGTTCTAACGTTTTTAATAAAGTTCTTATTTCTTCTAAAAAAGCTTCATTGTTTACTTTGTCTTGAGGTTTAACAGGAATTTTAGTTGCTTCTCTAGCTATTTGGTCAAATTTTTCAATCTCATCTAACGTAATAACATTGTCATCACACACTCTCTGGAAGTAGTAATGTAGTTTATCATATACTTCTTTGACATGTGCATGTTTCTTAGTTAAGGATTTTCGTTTCTTAGTCATTAAAGATTTATCTATCACTGTTGCAAGTGACGTTGTGAAGACACCTGTGCCTGTTAAAGCAGTAGCGACAACAGGAATTATAAGAACGCCAGACGAAATGACAATAGTGAGAGCGCCTAAAGAAATTGTTAAACATGCACCAACGCCTTGTGTCACATTCTTAGCTATGGTCCATCTCTTTCTTAATTTATTATAATGTTCTAGTTTAAGTAATAATTGGGCTTCCTTATCTTTCATGTACCTGACTCTATCTTTGTGTTTTGCTATATCCATTTCATATGATAATGAAGGATATAAGGGGGCTGATGGTTCTTTTGTTTTTACATCTTCCATTTTTAAATGAATATTTTTGTTCATGGGTCATAAACATTGTATTTTTCCCATTTTCGCATCTATTTTAGCTGTTTTTTTATAAATTTCAGGAGGACCCTATTTTTTTGTATTTTTTCATTTTTTGTATCTATTTTAGCTGTTTTTTTATAAATTTCAGGAGGACCCTATTTTTTTGTATTTTTTCATTTTTTGTATCTACCTAGGTGTGGGATTCGGTGCTGAGCGAAGCGATGCGCCGAATCCTATACCCTATACTACTCACGTGACCTTTATGACGTACACGGCCTTTTTCTAGAGTTTTGTGCACCACTCTCCATAGATTTCATATTTTGATGGATAATAGTATTTCTTGAAACAATATATTGTTTTAACGGTCGCTTCAGTGGTGGAAGTTAGCGATTCAACCGACAACAAAATTTTGAAATAAAGCCATCGCATCGATGTTGCAGTCAGTGTACAATAACCGGTATTTACCGGTCATAGGAGTGCTGGAATGTTGGAGAAGTGTGTGTTCAAACTCAGACTCGATCAGTAGAACACTCTTCCACCGGTTAGAGCACTGTAAAAACTCATTTTCTATGTAGCACCAATTGATTTGTTCATAAATGGGCAGTATTCTTGTAGTTACTGTATAACCGGTATTTACCGGTCGTAGGAGTGCTGGAGTGTCGGAGAAGTGTGTGTTCAAACTCAGACTCGATCAGCAGAACACTCTTCCACCGGTTAGAGCACTGTACAAACTCATTTTCCATGTAGCACCAAGAAGTTTTCTGGAAAATCTTTTGATTTTTTGAAAAAAATCGGTTTTTTGCGGTTTTTAGCGGTTGTTCGTGTAGGGAAAGTGCTGGAAGTTGCTGTACAAACTCAGTTTTTTGTTCTTGTATCTAAATTTTTCCATCGGATTGCTGTACAGACTCGCTAACTAGGTAGCACCAATACTTGCACCAATTTTTCGAATTTAAATTTGAATTTTGAAGGTGAAGGAGTTCGAATTTTGGAAAAGTTTTTGTCTGTTCAAACTCTGCGTCATCAGTATTACCTATTCATGTGGTTTTCTATTCTGTACAAACTCTATTCAAAAAGTTGGTGTTGAAGTTGGTGCTAACTTCAACGACATAACACATAGCGGATCTGAATAGACAAAGTGATATGAATCACTTGTCTTGCTTTACACCCAAATTTTGGAAATATTATGGGTTTGGAGGATGGTCGTGAGACGAAAAAATCTCATTTTTGCACATGTGAGCTCAGATCCATATGTCATTTTTTCAACCAAATAAAAGAGAGTGTTTTTGGTGTTTTTGAATATGCGCTCGATTAATGACTCGAATAAGTAGCTAACATATGCTTTATTTGAATAAATTTGAAATGTGTTAGTCTAATAAAGAGCGAATTTTAAAAATGACAATTTTCATTTTTTATTGTTTTTAGCAGCATTCATTCAATTAGTTTTTGTGATGAAAGTCAAATTTCCGTGGTAAATTGAATGTTTTTTTGAAAAATATGAGTGCCAAGGATGATGTTTGTACAATCAAAGATAATGTATGTTGTTAGGTGCTTCAGAAAATTACCCAAATGTTGACATACGCCTAGAGTTTCCCTATAACAAAAAATTGTGCAGCAAATTGGGCAAACATAGCTGAAAAATAAATTAAAATCATGGATAATATCGAAAATGTGACTTTAAAAAACGCTTTCTTCTTATTTTTGGACACAATATGTGATTCTCGTTTCTATTTGACCTCAACATCTTTTCACAAAAAAAATTTTCACAAACAAACACTAGAACATTCTACAGAATGCATCCCAACAAGGTCGTCAGGCGAGGACCACCCGCGAATTTCGACCCCTTCATCGAAACTCGCTTGCCTGGGTGGCGGGGTCCACTAAGGATGGTCAGTCCTTAGCCGTTGTTGAGTGAAAGCTTTGCACGGCTCCATATCTACACAGATCCTATCATCGCTGTTTCACTCACCTCTTTCTCTTCTCTCGTGACCTCTCTCCCTAATCCTAAGCTCTTCAAAAACCGCACCATCGGGTGTCCGACAATAGGATTTCGGACACATTATTTAAAACAAGACAGATAAGGATTTCACTCAATTTGGTCGAATATCTTTTTCAAGAAACATCTCGAGCTTTTCAGTGTGCAAAACTCTTCCTTACACTGTTCAATTATCCATAAGAAAAACTTTGTCATTGATGATTAGTCATTGATTGAATCATTGATTAATCATTGATCTATCATTTACTATGTTTTATAGCGGATTTACCATCAATTGATAAAAATCCTTATGTCTTACAAAGCCTATGGTGATACATTGAATTGTCGTCCTTAAAATACCCCTCTATCCACAAACCAACACTAATGAAATTACATTTAAAGCAATTTTAAAAATTTCGTGAAGATCGCGAACATCCTGGTGCTTGTAGCACAATGCATTTTTGCACGCAATTCCGCAATTAAGTGTTTCGTATTGGGAAGCAAAATACCAGTCAGTTCTAACGAGAATTCCTAAAATAATTTGATGTGATTATGGGTTAATTTGATTGTCTCTATCATAGGAAATAATTCTAATTGGAATGATTATTAAAATGTAGACAAAATTTAGACGCGAGTCTTGCCTGATGGCATTCGACAATAATTCATTACAATAATGCGTACATTCTCTATGGAATACTGCAACCAAATCATGTAATTGTCTTCGTCATAAAGATGAATTTCAAATTGAAATAATTCCTAAAATGTAGACAACCTTTCCGTTAACCTGGGACATGGCGCGCCATTACCTAATAATGTAGTAATCCTCGATCGTGAGCTGTGTAGTAATTAACAATGCCCCGAATAGCTACCATTTTACTTCAATATTTTGACTACGATTATAATGACCAATGATAGTCTGACCGACTGACCGAGCATTAGACTAATCACAGAATGATGAACAGTGTGCACTGCTCACTCTACCATTGTACCACTGTATTTGCCAGGGACAATGACTTGTGAATTGTCTTGATTTCTAATTTTGAAGAAATATGCGCTAACTATACTTTACTTTACTCTATGGCTACTATTAACTGCGCGTCAACCAAATTGCACTCGATTATTGTGCTTGTCCGACAGAATCAAAGAGAAACAGTAAACTGAAGTTTTCGATAAAAATTAGATTTTTATGTTTTCTCTGATTTAGGAAAAGGCACTAAGTCTCGAGCCACAAGTTTTGGCATGGAATGTGATCAAGTCATTTTCTATCGTGTATTCATGTACTTTTGTCAGGGCACAGTGACATTTAGCCGATCAAAAGCAAGACAACACAAACACATGATAGGAAATTACGCGAAGACATGCAATATCAAAGTGTGTGGCTTCAGACCTAGTGCTCTTTCCTTTATCAGATAAAACATCAAAAATTTCACTTTTGCCGAATCTTTCGATGTTTCCCATTCAAATTAACAAGTAATTTTCTTTGATCCTGTCTGACAAGAAGAGGAGCCGAAAAGAACTCGGCAGTTCTTCTGTAAAAGTCTCCTCTCGATCCCGTTTACTCCATAAACTCGTTCTGGCGTCAAACTCCAGCAGTTCGACATAGCTGTCAGAAAAAATCATTTTATTAGACTCATTTTAATTTGCATAAATGTTCAGTTTCAAAATACTGTACATTTAATGAGCACTGTGTTCTAATTTTTCTGTTATATCTACAAACTAGGAAGCACTGAAAACATTGAACTAGGCCTATTCGTAAAGACGCTAGTGTTGTGTGGCTATTTGGTGCCACATGAAACCATAGAAATTGAATCAATAAGATTCACCTATTTACCTATTGATCGGAGCACCACGTCTGACTTGAAAATTTTTGTGTGGTGCCAATCATCAACCAAAGATGGAAGATGCACTCATTAACACTTCCGAAAGTTGCTGCGATCCTTGTTAGTCCATTTATTTCATTTTATTGAAATGTTATATGAAACTTATGGATGGTGAGAGAAGTTGGAAAACAAAAAGATTGGAAAAATTAATTGCTATTTAATTGGTCTCACATTTTGCTAAAAATCAGCTAATTTCATCGGATCCCATGAGCAATTTATTGACAATTAATTGCAATCATTTTTTGTCATCGCCAAATACAGAAAGAATTTTCCACAAAATGATTGCATGATTAACACTAGATTGATAAATACTTAGAAAGTTACTTCCATAGCACATAGGTCTACGAAAGTGCATTGAATAACTTGCAGAAGTAGAATTTACCCATCCACACGCATGCATTTTCTTCAACACCATGTTCGTTGAACTAACTTCTATGACCAAACATGTAAATGTATTGATAACAATACTAAAGCAATTACTGATGATTGATATTTATATCCTCCTCTATTCTGCGAGCGTAATATTTTCCTATTCAAACAGTGAAGCACTGTCACTCTGGCCATCGCGATAGTGAGCTTTTCATTGAGCTACCATAATTAGAATTTATCCAAGATTATTACAAAATATGAAGCATAATATGTTTCGTATATTCTGATATCATATGTTTAGTTAGAGACTTTTAAATTAAAGTTTAAATAGAGTATAATCGCCGTTTTGACTTGTGAATAATTGCAATTAATTGGAAAAATTGGCACCTGATACAATTAATCAATTTTTCTAGCCCCTAGGAGAACACTTTCTATGCCCTCGTGGGTGTACATTGCTTATCCTTTCAGAGTCTTAAAGTATTATGAGCATCGTTCACATCGTTAGCCATATTTGGATACATTATCACACATAAATGATCTCACGATATATAAATAACAATCTCACACAGCTTCATCGATATCACACATGGCACGAGATGGAAACAGGACGTAGCTGGGAGTATAAAGCGGCAGGGCGGTAACGGGAAGAAGGGAGGACTTAACTTCGTTGATAACTTGACTTCCCATTCTGAGAGAAGGAAGAAAGACGCCATTCTCTTGACAACCATATTGTAAGGATCAGCATGCACTGAGTATCTTAACGCACCGGAAAAACCGGAAAACTGTTTCTACTGCTTTCACAAAGTGCATGTCAGGTGCTGACAGAGGGTCTGAATTTTAAATGAGTTAATTTGCGACGTAATTGTTCCTTTGAAGGAAAGTTCGTGTGAAGTAACAGATAGGCAATCTTGTAAGGTCTTCTGAAATAACATTAGAACAATCTTGAGATCATATGGAAGAGGATGTGGATCAACTCACAAAGTCGCATGAGCATGCGAAAAAGAAAATCTTGCAAGTCGTACTAAGAAACATAAAAAATTTTCAAGGTCATATGAAGAAGCTATCAGAAGATCTTGTATCCTATTCTGCAATAGCAGGGACAACCTCGAAAGATGATTTTGAATAGAATGCAAATGACATCACAAGATAGTATTAAGAAACATTCAAAAATATCTTATGATGAAATGCTGACAAAAAGCTTGTAAGTTCTTTTTAAGAAACTGTCATAAAATCGTGTGCGCATACAGAACATCTTAAAAGGTCTTACGAAATACGAGTGGTATTGACAACTTCGCAAGATCTTACCTCAGAATGGAAAATCTTGCAAGATCTTCATATTAGCTGCCTTGAAGTGTCTCATTAAGTAGAATACGCACAATCCTTAAGGATTTGGATTAGCCAGCAACATACTGGCTATATTACAAAGAAGAAGGTGCTCAACGAATGTGTTCTTCCTACTATGACATATGCAGCGAAACATGGTCGCTAAATGATACACAGTTGGAGAAGCTCGTCACAACTCAAAGGGAAATGGAGCGTATACTGATGGGTGACAGGAAGAGAGCCAGTTGGATCCGTCAGCAGACAGGAGTCACGGACATCATCCAGTGTATTCGAGAGAGTAAACATCGATGGTCAGAACATGTGGCGCGACGAAATGACAATCGATGGACAACACGGGTTGCAGAGTGGACTCCGCGCAACTACAAAAGATCACGTGGACGACCAAGATCAAGATGGCGCGACGATCTAGAACGCAGCATTGGACGCACATGGAGCCGCATGGCTAACGCTGAAGGGAGAGGGGTTTCTCCTAAGGGAGAGAGAAATACCCTGATGATGATGATGAATTACGTAGCATAACATTCGGGCAATATCGTAAGAACCATAAACGAAGCATTCAGATAAAACTTTATTAAGTAGACCTACATCTCTTATTTTATTTCCGATGTTTAATTGATAGGACGAATATCGGACATTGATGTCAGTGTTATTATACATTAACGAGTCAAAATGCTCACATCAATCCGTGAGCCTTTTGAACTCCATAGTATAAAGCTGCTCTTAGGCTCATCGGTGGCTTTCTGGATGACCTTTATTTCTTCAAAGGTGTGTAGAGCTGTATAGTGAATGCGTTTTCGTAAATTTTGTAATTGATATTTTATTTCAAACTATGCCATCATGAATACTGAGTTGAGTGCTCATAGTTCTATGACGCAATTGAGTTGCAATTTATAGAGTAAACATTGTTTGGCTCAATTGCTTGTTCAACATTGTTTGGAAACATGATAATCCCAAACATTTCGAGTGAAAATTCCTATCAATTCAAATGTCAAATTTAGAGTCAATTTTCTTCTCCATTTTCGACTGACAGAATGTCAACAGCAGAAGAACGCAAATAATCTTCGAAACAATGTTCAAGTTCTAAAAGCATGATGGAATTTAAAGTTTATCTTTCCTTCAGTTTTTCAATTGATGAAAACTGAGAAAAATCATCAGTTCAACAAATTAAGAAACAATTTTTCACTCACACAAAATTCTCTTGGATTAAATTAATTTGAATTTCAAGAAGACAAACAAACTCTAACGTCTGCGTCTCAAGCTCTGCGTCTTAATGCCGCAGTAACAACTGAATTCAATTTTCAATTTCATTGGATTTTCACGAAGACTTCATTATCAATTGAATTTCAATCCCAAGGGAATTATATCTTTCTTTTTGCATCAGTTGTACGAGGAAATTGATTTACTCTTCTTTTTCTTGATGGACAGATCCCTGGAAGGAGAGTCACCAACGGGTGCCTTTTTCCAATGTTGGTGCTTATTTGTTCTAACTCCTTTTTTTCGCAATTTGAGTGTGGCAATTTAACATTAAATTGCTCAATTCTTGCTGTTTTGAAGTGTTAAAATTGCCTAATTGCAATCGTGAATTTGTTAAATAAACTAAAAACCATTTGAGTAAACAGAAACAGTTTGTTGAAATTAATTTGTGGATGTACTCAAGTGCATATCTAACCGTCGACATATCAAAGCATCGTTAACGCATTAACGCCCAAATTTTTATTTTAAGCGCATTGAAGCGTCGCTTTAAGGAACCGCTTCCTTTAGCAAATCAACTACATCCCTAAAGTCTCAAAAGCTGACGACTCATAGTTTAGCCATATCTTCCACGCAGTCCTGACGTGGGCAGAGACATCAGTCAACCTATTATTTTTGATTATCGAAAAGTCATTGCTACTCGCATAAATAAATTCAAACCTCTTTATGGTAATTGACCACGGCATTCGACTCCAGGATCACCAACATTGGAAGGTAGTATAAGCAAATGTAAGGTTCCATTAACTGCAAGAAATGGTAGTCCACATCTAAAAAAGACAAACTGTTCAAAGTGAAGAAATCAGGAAATCAGGAGATGAAGCAGTCAACATCACATCTCACGTTCGATATTTGGGTTTGATTCTTCTACGACAACAAAGGCCCCTCATAACAGAATCCACTCCTCAATCAACATTCAAGTAGGCTACCTTGCAGCTGAAATGAAAGGTCCGCGGACATTTCTTGTTGAAAAGTATTCGTGGAGCACATCGACACGACGCAGAGAGTATAGAAGCAGGGTCCTCAACCGTTGTAGGCTAAATTCGAACTCTGCAATAACTGAAAGCTTGGACAAATAGATCAACGTCTTCAATGCATTGCTTGTATGAATTAAGGAAAATAGAGTTTCTGTATAGCAGAAGTGTTCTTTGCAGCTTCCATGCCTACAATGCCGTGAAGATTTTTTATGGTTTTTGTGCATATTGTAACAGCTCGCAGAAGATGTCTACATTCAAATTGAGAGTTAATTGATTTTCTGGCTAAAAGCTTAACTGAAATATAGGCTATAAATGTTTATAGGACGTTTTTTACGAAACTTTTATTTACATTTTATTATTTGAATCTGTAAATTGTGACATTCTTATCAAACCCGAATCTTTTTACTTGACATGCCTACATTGAATTGAACCTACATGCCAATATGCTTGAATTGTCACAATTATGGGTCCATCGAAATAAAAGAAATACCTGGCTTTGATCGCATGAAATGTATTCGCGAATGTTTTAGATGGAAATTTCTTCTTCCTCCCTCAATTCGAACAAACTTCTCCTACATCCTTCGATTAAAGAGAATATCAAAATAGAAATTCAATCCTAATTGATTGTTGGAATTTTCATCACAAGACCTATCATGTAGTCAGTAAACTTCGTGATCTTGGTGTTTCTCCCAGAAGGTGCAGGATTCAATATTATGAATCCTGATCGGAATCGCTTAGGCCTACCTGGGGTTTTTTGCGCTCACTACGAATAATAGCCACAGATGACCTTCACGTTTTGTTCATATCGCAGATTTTCATATATTCATATAGGCGTGCATACATATTTTCATATATGCACGTATAGTGCACACAATACACATTTGCTATATATGCACATGCAGAGAATCCTCTGGACTGCAGACCTTAATTTGTAGATGACTCCAAAATGTGCAAGTAATAGGTGCAAATCAAATGCGAGTATAGTATAATAGCATGATCATATAATATCAATCACAACAACGACTTCATTAAGAAAACTGCATATCAGCGCAACAACCGAGAAAGTTCATGAGTTGTGTTGCTAGTTCGCAGGATGCATTGTTTCGTTAAGCAATTTCTTTGAAAATTATCCAGAACCCCATTTTAAATGCCCTAAGGTCGGTCTAAATCATGATGAAAGGAAAGAAAGCATTTGGTAGCACGCATGCCATCGGTTTCGTAGCGTATGATCCACAGTTCAGTCTAAAGATGGACCTATGCCATGGTCCTACCAGAAGCTTAAGTCGGTCGCCGGACAGGCCGGAAATCTCGACCGGCTTCTGTCTCTCATCAATGGTGTGCAAACATATAAAAGCACTGTAAATAATTAGGAACCTGGGAAGTTTCGAGATTCGATTCGAAAAAGTTGAATCGGTTCAGCTGGCCAAAATTGCTCCAATTTTTCTCACTTGATCTATAACCTCCTTCGACACGATTAAATCTTTAACTCAAACCCAAGATCTTGTAGCGGAAATTCAACACCTCAAAAATACGACGAGGAGGTATTCTTTTGAGTTATGGGTGTTGAATAGTGATTATCTTTATTTTTCTCAATTTTTTTATTTTCTTTTTAAGTGTCATTTTGTTGTTAATTTCTTGTTCTTTTTTATTTTCTTTTTATTTCCATTGCGGCAATTTATTGCATTTCTTGTCAGATTCCACTATTGTTGTACAATGATGTTTAAGAAAAGGACGAACATCGATTCTACATGGTATTATTTGGTTGTCTTTAAGTTTGAGTTCTTCAATCAATGACTGCATGTTTTAATGTTCGAATTTTTCCATGTCTTATTCAACTATTTTTATTTTTCTGAGTAGTATTCAAATGCATTACACGCATGTGTAAAAATATCACTGTCGCATTTGGGCATGAGTAAAATGAGACTTATGAATGACACTACATACGAATACTGAAAATGCCTGGTGTGACGCAAGAACCGGTGAAAATCAAGTACTGTGGATAAATTTTGAGAAGAGTTGGTATAGGACGTGATGATGGGCGCGCAAGATCTGTGCTTGTTGGGTAGAAAAGAACCAAACGTCTGTCACATTTTTGTTGATGCGGCCCATGGAGCCAAAAGAAGAAAACTGAATGGATACAAAATCTACGATGGAGAAAGAAATATATAATACAATTCATTGATAAAGATTTGTACAATTTCACCGAACCGACGACTAATTGCTCTTTATCTAAAGATCACATAAAGAGCAGAAGAGTACAAATCAGTGACAGATAAACTAAAACAGAGAGATATTAACGAATATTGTTTGAAACGGTAAAGAAACCTGTTAAGAATCAAGCAGACATTCACATTCAGTTCCTGAATGTCTAAGACAGATATAATATAATTATGATTGACAAGGAGTCAGAATGAATAGACTGACTTCTGTCGAAAACAGAAAGAGGTAAAGAGAATGAAGAGAGATAAAGTAAGAATGAAGTCTGTCGTGTAAGTGCAAAGAATATCATCTCATTGATAGAGTTTTTAAGAGTCCTTTCATACAAGGTACCGTACTCACGCAATCGATCAGTCAGAAGCAACCATCACTTTCCCAAACTTCATCGAATTGAAATCAGATAGGAAAGGGACAAGCTTTGTCGATGTTAGACAGTGAGTATCATGTTTAGTGTGACAGGAAGTAATAGAAGTATGATGCTATCGAAAATATTTAACATGAAATATTGGTCTGGCCTAAGCAGATTGTTTCATAAAAAATGGATCACCCTTCAACATCGCCTTAACTTCAACTTTGTCTAACTCCGCCAAACTTGAACGAATTTCTCTGAAATTTGGAAGATATGTCATTTGTGCTTACTAATATCATTGTTGGAAATTTCAAGCATGAATATTGAGTTGTTTTCCTGTTATAGATAAAAAAGTGGTAGATAATTTGATCTTCATTTAGCAATGTTACACAAAATCATACCTCACTCTTATAAAATTACATTTGTTTCCTTTGTTATGTATTATGTTGTTCTACAAGCCAAAAGCTATCAAGCAAAACAAAAATAAAGAAAATCGGTCAATCAGAGCCAGTATAGCACCATTATTCATCAACAATAATGTAACTGCTACATGTGATTAACTGGACTTCATGTTCCATAGCTTCCTGACTTCGTTGCGGTGGTGTTGGCAGCACTAGTCCGGCAGCCAGAACGAGTTTCTGCAGGGAACGAGGCCGAAAGTGAGACTTTCACAGAATGATGTACACCCCATGCCTACTACGAATCGGCACGTCTGCCGACTTCTAGTGAGATCCTCTTCTTGTCAGACAAGATCAAAGAAAAACACATGTTAATCCAATGGCACGTAGATTGCAGTTTTTTGTTAAAATGAAATTTTCTATGTTTTCTCTGATTAAAGGAAAAGTACCAAGCCCAGAGTAATAATTTTTGGCATGGAATGTCTTCAGGTCATTTCCTATGATGTGCATGTGTTTTTATCATGCATCTAATCGGCAATGTATGTGAGAATGTGGTTGAATGTGGATAAAGTTGCTCAAAATGTTTGTGTTTGCCGACATTAAGAGGCTTGCCAAATCTAAATGTGTTTAGCTATATAGACAGGGATGCATGAAAATGAAAGGAAATGACCTGAAGACATTCCATGCCAAAAATTATGACTCTGGGCTTAGTACATTTCGTTTAATCAGAGAAAACATGCAAAATTTCATTTTAGCCAAAACTGCGATCTGCGTGCCATTGGATTTACATGTGTTTTTCTTTGATCTTGTCTGACAAGAAGAGGAACTGACTAGAACTCGGCAGACGTGCCGATTCGTAGTAAGCATAGGATGTAAATCATTCTGTGAAAGTCTCACTTTCGGCCTCGTTCCCTGCAGAAACTCGTTCTGGCTGCCGGACTACACTCCTGATTGCTTTCAGCTAGAAATCTATCTCTTACAGGTTGAAAACAGTAAAAAGCACAAATGAACAATAACGAGATCGCATTCACAAAAGGCAAAGGCATCAGTCCGTCTGAAGGATTGTGATGGTCGATTGAGATTAGGGATAAAATCTGATCAGGAAATTCCGAGACATTTACATCGTCCCCGGGTACAAGGTGGTGCGACTCTACTGATTTGGGCTGGCATTTGGACCAATGGCCGCTCTGAACTTCACATACAGCAAGGAACCATGAATTCTGAACGCTATGTAAATGTTTTACGAATGAACATTGGCCAAATGACAGATCAACTTGGTGATCCATCGACTTGGTTATTTATGGATGATAATGCTACGTGTCACAGGAGTAGTAGAGTCAACTTATGCAAGTCTCAATTAGGGCTTAGGACATTATCTTGGCCAGCTCGTTCTCCTGATCTGAATCCCATAGAAAATGTATGGAGTATTCTAAAACGTAATGTTCGTCGTTCACTGCTACCTACAGATGGCGTATCACAACTTACGTCACTGTTAAAAAGAGAGTGGAGAAAGTTAGATCAGTCAAAAATCAACGATGTCATCGAATCAATGCCTAGACGAATTGGTAATGTCATTGACAATAAGGGTAGGGCCACAAAATATTAGCTTCTTAAGAACCGTTACTGTATCATAGCTTATCAGATTATATAAGGACATTTAAATATATTAGGGACATGAAATAACATGAAAAATGCTTTCTGTATCATACTTATGTTTTATTTAGTCAAATTTTAGGATGATCCACTTTTTATGAAACGGACTGTATCAACACATGAATTCATCTGATTCGCTATTTGGAAGTGATATTTTTACAAACGCATTTTTGAAACGTAGATAATCATTTTCAGGATCATCATTGTAACTTGCATTCAGGGATTGCGGAATCCTCATATTTTGAAAAGCTCCTTATCCGGGCTCCGATAATTGTCTTGGATTTGATAGGACTCTATGAAGTTAGAGTAAATAATTTTTGATTAACATCAATATCAAATTGCAGTGGAGGTCTATCCGCTTGCATTTTGAATGACATAAATTCCGTTATTCAAATAACAATATGCGATGAAAGACGAGCATATAAATTCATTATTATTCCACTCAGACTAATTAAAGATATTGTCGTCTGATCTGTATTTACAATCCATCAATTCTCATCAGTGTGCATGTAGTCTGTGCAAAATGTCACCTACATACACTTGTATGTTCTGAATAGCAGTGAGTCGCAGCATGTGCTGCAATTTTTTTGGATGATGTAACACTGTGCACATTTTTCAGAGTTTTCCTTGCCTGCTTCCATCTACACTTTCAATTTCACCTGATTTATAACAATCGAATTAGAAATGAACTGAAATGAATAGCTTAGAATTAGAATTAGTCATATAGTCATATACCTGCATAACAGTGCTACTAAGTCAGAGCCCAGAATCTTATCACTTTATGGGAGTCTGACTCCGGCCAAAATGACGTAGGACTCCGATTCCAAATCTGAAACTCTGCTGTCAACTCCAGCATTTTCCTTTTATTTCCGTTTGCTTTTCTTTTACAGTTTTGCATACTTTTCGCATGTTTTAGCCAACATCAAAAATTACATTCTCAGCTTGACGCTTCCACCTACACAAATTTTGTGAGAGATGTAACAGTTAACATCCAAGCATCGATAGTCACTTAGGAGCTGAAACATGAATTGATGTGGTCACTCTGTGTTGTTTTATTTTGAGAATATGTGTGAAATTTCCGTAAATGTCTATTGAAAAATAGGACAGATTCTCATGCAATTATTTCGTAATGAAGGCTTACTGGTTTCACATCCGGTGAATATTAAGTCTGAAACGGCATTGGTTGAACATAAGAAACCATTAAGAGATATCAGAGTGCAATTTTGTCTGCGCATGCTTGAAATTGTTCTAGAAACGTGGCAGCCATAGAGTAAGTATATTAGGTAGAGTGGTAACTCCGCATTTATTAGATCCCCAATGTGCATAGACTTTCGATTTTATTAAATGAACTCGAGGGAGATGCAGGTGGTATTGTCACCAAATGTGAGATATGCAAATCTTTTCAGTTTTGCAGAAATTTCAGCGGAATTGAGTGATCATAATTGTAGTGCAGAAGGAACGATGGTATTTCACAGATTCTCAGTGTCATGACAGCCTTGGAGATTTAATGTTTGCTAAATTATCAATTCGATGGGTTCTTATTACTTTCATGCTCAACCTCAAGAATATCTTCAAGCGTGATTATATCACAGGCAACCTAGCTGCCACTGGCACAGCAAAATCACATAATCAAAGACAATGACTGCATTTAGCTTTGAAAGATGTAAATGGGTGCACATCACTATTCAGATTCAAGAAATGAAACATGAATTTAGCGAATCATAAAATCATGCCGGTGAATTGAATTAAAAACTTAAATTTTAGCCAAGAAAGCACGAATAACATCGCGACTTTTTTATGAAGACTTCCATTGTATTGCGGATCACGAAATTCCCTTGATAATCAGCTCCATTTCCGCTTAGTTAAGATGCTTGTTAGCAAATATTCATTCCTTTTGATATCCAACTTGTTGCATACTACTTATATAGAGGAGTCATCTCGGTAGTATATAAATTGGCAAAATTATGACTTTTTTTGGAACTGCTCAAATAATTTTTGGACCACGGGAACATAATCTCAGCAAAAAACTGAATCTTTTCATATATAAAGTAAAAATTTTCACTGTATACAGATACTTTTTTGAGTCGACACTCTACCTATATATCCCTACTCTATGGTGGTAGAGTAGGCGATGATTGTGGTATTAGTAAAACGCGACAGACGTCGGATACTTTAGTATGTGTATTTTAAATTTCCCTTTGACTTGCACATGAAATCCATACTTGAAGAGATGCTTCATAGTCCACAGCGAGGCCGAAAATGAGATTTTCACACGATGAGATGCATCCTATGCCTACAATGAATCTGTGAATGTGCTGAGTTCCACTTGGTTCTTCTTTTTGTCAGACACACAATCAAGGAGAAATACGTGTTAATCCAATGCGACGCAAATTGCAGTTTATGGCAAAAATTAGATTTTCTATGCTTTCTCTTATCAACTGAAAGCAGTAAGTCTAGAGCCATAATATTTGACATGGAATGTCTTCAGGTCATTTCCGATCATGTGTATGTGATGTTATCATGCTTCTGACCGTCGGCGATGTATGCGAGAATGTGATTCAGTATGGATAAAGTTGTCCAGCATGTTGGTATTTATGTGACTTCATAAATAAATGCACATGAACATGAATAGAACTGATCTGATGACATTCTTGTCAAAAATTATGGCCCTAGACTTAGTACATTTCAGTTGATAAGAAAAATTAAGAAAATATTTTTCCGAAAACTGCAATAACATGTGGTCTTCACTGATCGTGTCTGACACAGAGATTAGCGGTAGGATCATCACACCTATTTATCATTATTCATTATGCCTATACATTATCAGTACCTATACATTATCATCAGAGAGGAGTTGATCTCGGTCTCCCGTAGTATCTTCGCTGCTACCTCTCTGGGAGCCGTTCATGATGCATTAATTTCGGTTGATCATCCAGTTTACTGGAGAGGGAGCTGACCCTTGGGTTGGTGTGGTACAGTGAAGGTCTTACCTGTCCTTTGACAAGGGAGACTTATGTCGTTGTAACATCATGCTACTACCTGTCAGATTTTACGATGATGTTTCGGTTGATCATCATTGAGCTTCTAGTTTACTTTGATAGGGAGTTGACTTTTGTCGGTGCAGGCAAAGAGTTGCACCTGTCCTTCAGAGTGAGAGGGAGGCGGGTTCTCGTCTGCCGTAATGCGTGAAGGGTTGGCTGTGATATGAATCCTTTTCCTTACACGACGTACATGCACGACGACCAGTAATTACCTACTCATTCACTGACGAGTAGGGAGTTGTGTGGAAGATATCCTCTTGAGATGGCGAAACGGAAGCCCAAAACCGAGTATTTACCTTTCTGACCGGATGCAACCTACCCCTGTATCTCAGGGCAAAGGTCACTAAACGAAATGAACTCTCGTCCCGTAAGCACACTGCCTTTTAAGGAGGAAGAGCTATCTGGGAAAGATAGTGGGGAGAACTAACCAGACTAAAGGTACTGTACATACCCGCGGAGGGTGGCTTAAAAGATGACAATTTGTTGCAGCTTTAATGGTGGGCCCACATGTTTCCTTAAAGGGTACCAGACGACCGTTGAGTGTGTGAACAGCGTCGCACTTCAGAGGCTTAGGCCTCCGGCGGGCTTGACGGACTTCGTTGGGTTAGCTCACTTAGCTCCGAGCCTTCGGCTCGTCGCACGATCGCGTCGCCTCTCTTCGCCGTCAACTATCAGGGTTCGCTCAACCTGGGCATAGGGTGCACATCATACTTGCAGAAACTCGCACTGGCGGTCGCACTGTTACCTTTCCGCAGTGATGATCAACTTAAAATCGTCTACTGTCAATTTTTGATGACAAAAACTTGAAAATAAAAATGGCTCGGGGTTAATTGCCCATCTAATTTGTATTGCTTTCAATGAGTTTTTATTTCAGTATATTTTCCACAATCAATGCAATTTGATCGTAACGAGAGCTTGCACTGCGTCGACCCTAATCATTGGATCGTCTATTATTTATTCATTTCTTGTGTCTTCGCAACTCTCTCCCTTTGCTCCACCACCTGCAATCCATTCTCAAAACAATGCTTCTTCTTGACTGGATAAATTCCGAATCATTTGAATGCTCTTATAATCACATTCACGTTCCATTGAACAGTTCATCAATATTACTAATTCAGAGTCTACACCATTGAAACAATGTTTACTTTTTCGACTCCTATCTTGTGCAAGATCGCTACTGCATTCCCGCAGATATCTGAAAGCATAACTATCAAAGATGTTGCTAAATTCGTGAAAATTCACAAATTTGCAATGAACTAACAATGGATGATATGAGACAAACGATGGATCAAATTAGTATGAAAAAGATGTGTGACTGGTAGGACTCGAACCTACGACCTCATCTACGTCCCTTATCTGGACTGCTCTACCTGATGAGCTACGAACCGCTTGCGGGCGACTGTGTCCATCATTGGAATCCGACACGCTATAATAATAAAGGACTAGAACGACCATGGACATCGAAAGCAATAGAACGTCGTGAACAAGGGTTGTCATGACAACGGTGCGTAAACGATGGCGGCTTCCAGTGGTTGACAACAAGAACATACCGGCAGCTTATTAGTGCACTTTGCAGATATTCATGGCCATTATCATTCTCTTTATTGTGAAAAGCATTTTGATAAATTAACTTACAATAAATCGCCCCGCGGCAAGAATCTACAACTGTCGCATGTTTCAGTAACTTGCTTCTCCTACAGATCTAACAATCGGCGCATAACCGAGTAACAGAAATTGCCATCAACAAACAGCCGCTGTCCATTCTAGTCTCATTAGCTTAAATAAAGCGAAAAGTCGGACTTCCATGGTGTCATTTAACAGAATGAAATCTTCATCATCACGCATCAGTTGCCATTGCAATTACAATCAGTGAATAAATACTTCGTCACAATTGTGACTATTAGGATCAGTGGAGGGGATTGATTGTCCACCAAAGCAGCTGAAGTTATATCGAATATGCGATTAACAATAAGAAAGAAATAATATAAACGACCGACAGAAAATTAGAGTGAAGATAGAGTGTGATAGCTGATATTGGTATTTAACATTATTCACTACAGGGAGATCAGCTAGAATTTGCGATTTTCATGATTTCTTTGCTTGTTTTCAAACTTTTCTTCAAAAATTTGAATTTGGATCATGGAGAGTTATACATGCCATGACCTATTTTAATAAGTACGTTTCGCAATATTTTGCAAATTTGACGAAATGCATCGGTGAAATGAATGTTATATTAAAGCTGTGATGGCAAATTTTAGCAATGCTTTTGTGTATTTTTCTAATCTCATTGAACTTTCGGCATCTTCCGGTCGTTTTTCTTCTTTATCATTTCATTTGACACTAAGGATACTAATTCACTACCATTTCACAGAATATTGAAGCGGATAATTTTGAAATTAACTCTTTCACAAGTCATTCAAGTATTTCTTGAAATTTCATTCCATGCGCAATTACAATTCACCAATCTATTTTCAAACTCAAATTTGACCTGACGGTGTATATAACCATTTTTCCATCAGATCTAGGAATTATTGTGAGATTTGCAAATAGCAAGCTAGTGAAATTTCGACGGAACTTTAAACACACTATTGACATGTCACCTAGTTAGTGCGCTTGTAGTACTTAATAAATGCTGCTTTTTGTAAAGAGAATAATTGAAAATTGAGCTGCATTCTCAGTTGAAAAATTGGAACAGACCTGAATGGCTGCAATTTCATCCAATATCAGGAATCATCAGCAGGATACATCTTCATAATCACAGCATAGTTCATATCTCCATCGACACAACTCCCTGCTGATGATTCCTGATATTGGATGAAGTGGCAGCTACTCAGGTCACCTGCCATTTCTCAACTGAAGATACAACTCAATATTCAATTATTCTATTTACATAGCAATTATTATAGTTACAATTTTTCTGCGACCAAAGAAATATAGACATTTCAAATTGTCCAAAAATTTATGAAAATATGAAATTTTGAATTGCTTAATCAGCGAGTCATAAAGTTGACATGCCTAGTGGTTTTCATGTAATTCTGAGCATTATTCTAGGAATAGATAACTCTTCCACCCTCGGATCACGATGTTTCAGAGATGCATAAACGTTAGATCAAATCGCCTTGCGGAAGACGTGCATCTGATAGGACCCACGATCGCTATCTTCATCTGTTATTGTAGCCAGCGGAGCATGTCATTCGGAGCATTGCTGTGGGAATGAGCAGGTGGTCGAATCGCCTTCCCACTCCTCGATGTGAGTCAGAGCCCGCCCGGTGAGGAGACTGTTAATATCCACTGCATATGAGATAGGTGCTGTCAGGTAGCCTCAAAGATGCATCATCAGACATCATCTGAGTTGTTGTCCGGTTGGTGTGCTCTACGATGACAGCATTTACTCAGTTAACAAAATTTGGTCGGAATGACCAAGCTTCGTCGATGTGATATCGAAGCGATCATCTTGCAGTGAATCAGAGTACACCCGAATAGTCGTAGTGACGATCCCGTGTATGCGACCGATTAATTCATTCAAATGCATCATGAGGATCAAGGATTTTAGTGTTCGGACCTCCTGTGTTCATCCCTCTTACACCCAACCTTTCGCCCTAGAAGCTGTATAACCATTACATCAATTACATTCATCTACAATTTAATCAGTTTACATACTATGTATAGTCTCCTGATACATAAATGATAACAACAGTTATAAACATTTGAATTACTTGAATCATTTCACAGTGATTTTTGACAATATTTGCAGTGTATAAATGCATTTTCCGTCAATGCATTTGAGAATGAAAAAGAGCTCAGACTTTTTAAATGATCAAATTTCGTTCAATGTATTTCAGACTCGTCTAAAATACATACCGCGCTACTTGTAAATGTACTACCATTTCCTCGATGTACGACGTAAATACAAAACCTCGATGATAATTAAACCTCGCTACAAATCGACGAATTGCTGACAAAAGCAAAAAAATGTTTCCGGGTATAAAACAAAGAATTCAGATGATCATCCATATCAAATTTTGCTTCAATTAAAAATAAACAAACATCTTCCGATTTTAAGAAATGTTTCTCTGACAACCCGTCGTGGTTGGCTCGCGGATGGTTCGCGGCTGGCTCGTGGTCGGTCCGACGATGAATTTTTTACTGGGACATCAGAAGAGGGGAGATTCTTCAGATAATACCCACGCATGTGGAGGTGCAAGTTTGATGTGTTCTTAGATGTCTAGGGATGTCAATCTCAAAAAGAACTCTGTGCACTTAATGATGAAGTCAGACGGGAAACGTCAGAAGCGATGTAACTCGAGAACTTATCAAGCCATACCTATACAGTGCATTAAAGAAGTCAATAAGTAATATAACAATTCGGAGATGAAAATTTTTCCTGTCTAGGAAACTTGAATTAATGGAATTCCATGGCTAAGTTGATGTCACAATTCAATTAATTAATGATATGATTAATTTCGATTAAAAACTGAAAAAGATGGAAAAATAGTAGAATTTGCCTCTCTCCATGAAATAATTTTACAATATAAGTTTTCTTTAATCATTCATATTTTAAAATTTATTAACACATAATTTACGTAATATGTATTACGCATTAATATTCGTATTATGCACTATTACCGTAAATATTATAGGGCCTAAAACATTCTCACGAATGTAATTCTAGCATGAATTATCTCATCACTAATTAGTAGATAAATGCATGACGATAAGTTAGCTGCGATTAAATCAGGTATAATGGCCTTGTTTATCGAGCAATATTTGAATTTTCTCTGATTTAGTTTGGAATGATCAATGCATGACTGGTTATGCATCTTGTCTGATTCAACAATTCAATTCTTATTAAAAAATATTTTTATCTCGTTCAAAGAGCCGATTAATGAGCAATCAGTAATCAGTAGCCGATTAATGAGCAAAATGCCGCAGTTTGATGATTTGTCCACGCGGAAGCACATGTACTGTGCGCAATGATGCAAAAAACAAGAGTAAACCGATGTATCTTCCTTGCAATCATCGTTTGACTTGATGGTCCGCACAAATGCATCAACAGAATATACAATTGCTGGCTACAATTGCTTTTACGTCGGTTAAAGGCAAGAAGCTGATTAGGTCGACATACCTTAAAATTTCAAGATGATGGCTTAATGCACTATACATGTAAGAACCTATTGCTATTTTTTTAAAATTTTCTTGCACTTTCATTCCGTATATAAAATAGTACATGGAAAATATCGAAATCAAATGCCAGAGCATAACTTTCATCAATTTTGGCTCTGCCTTATGCATATTCATGTCAGATATCTAAGTTAAAATTAGGAGAAACAACTTTTAATTGAAATTGATTTCATTTCCAATAAAGACTGCTTTGACGTAAAGGGAATTCTTATCTTTGCTTTCAAATAGGACAAAACTTGAAATTCATAGTATAAGACATTTATATTTTTGGATTTATTGATTTATGGACCCGATGCCTACTTGGATTTACAGATATGCTATCCACCTTCTTTACTCAGCATCATCGCTGACTTTTTTGTCAAATTGTGATTGCAGCTCATAATCCTAAATTGGACTGTTTATTCTCCACCGATGGTTATCTTTAAACTTCTGCAACATAATTCGCATTGCCGGCGCATATCACAAAGATGGTAATTATCCATTATTTGCGTTCAAGAGCGATCCCTCCGAAATCCTTATCAGCACGAGTATTTACAACTAGTAAGATTATCGAAAGTCACGAATGCGTATAAGAAAACTTGGAACGCCTTGAAATTCTTAATAATCTTATTCACCAGAGCGGTGAAATAGATGTTCATCCGATACCTCAAGAGACTTACTAATTGATCAGTTAGATTACTAAGAAAGTGAATTTGCATTTCGAAAATGAAGAAATTAACCAAGTATATATGAAACAAATGCTAATACAGCGATTAACTGAGGCAATGTCATCTGTGCGTTTGCTCTTTGTTTAAATTGGCTTGAGGACTTCTTTACGTTCATCTTATGTTGAATTTGAGAAAATCGATGCTATTATAAACGCATCCACACATGTCGCCTTTGTAGCTTAAAACCCTGTCGATTTTCCAAAACTAATCTCCTTGGGAATAGTTAATTTTACCGTTGGCCTTCGGCATTAATTGTCTTATTTATACCGTATAGGAAAAGTAGGCCAATTTTTGAAGTTCTGAACTTTTTTATGGCTTTCAATAAAACGAATTTCAATTTCTGATATCAGCTCAGCGTTTTGCAAATATGAGTCCATAAATGATGACATGACATCACACACATCTCAAAGAGTCTGAAATTCGAATTTTTGTTGTATTATTACGCAGTTATTGTGTTACATTTTTTAAGCAGTAGTGATTCGTTTAAGTAGTAATTTTCGAGAATTTTCCCAACAATTTCAGGGCTTCAGGCATCTTCAAGTATTTATCCTCCATTTCATAATGACTTTTTGGAGGTACTTATGCTTGCATGTATTTTGAATTGAATTTCATGCATTAATAAATTTCATCATTATCTCTTTGTACTCAAAAGTGACTAGAGGTCATTTTAAACTAAATTCGGTATCTGATATTTTGAGTTAATATTTATAGTGCAAATATGAGTGGAATACAGCAATTGGGTTTAAGTTTGAATTTTAGTGGTGGCAACAGGTAGTCCGCTGATGAGTGGCAGCGAGTGTCAGACACGGATGTTAAAGCCACAGAAATTTGAATTGAAATGGTCAAGTAGGAGCCGACGTTGCCTAGACTTATGAAGCATGCAATACTTGCAGGTTCATGACGCAAGGCGATATCTTGTAAAATATTTTATTAAAATGCTTATATATAGACAACTGTGACTCTTTAAAAAGTAGAACTACAGGCATAGAGATCCGACACTACAATAATAAAGGACTAGAACGGCCATGAACCTAGAATGATGCAGGAGGGTATTTGTCCATTTCAGTGGACAAAGTTGAATAGCTGGTGGTTGACATACATTTAAATTCTATGCTCGATATGTCGTAGCGACATATCGAGCATAGAATTTAAATGTATGTCAACCAGAAATTTATTTCTTTTCTAACTTCCATGTCCTGTATGTCAACTCGCAACAGGCCTGCATTTCAGTCCACTGGAATGAACAAATTCACACCTGTCTTATTATAGCTACCTAGATCTCCTTGTCATGGACACTGAAAACAATAGAACGGCGTGGACATGACTTTTCATGACAACGGTGCCTAAACGATAGCGTCTGCTAGTGCCATAGTGTCTGAGAAAATTAAAATCTACTACGCTTTTGTAACACAACATATTTCGAATGAATATTGACGCTAGAGCATGAGTTTGATGGATGTTGATTTGACAATATGTCTTGAAATGCTCATTGGCCTTGCTTTGCCAAATTTCCCGTAGGCAGTTTGATGATAGGGACTATAAGTTTACGACCACTGGCTTACACAGAAAAGTTCTTTGAATCTCACGCTGGACTGGATATGTAATCTCCATCAATCGTCCCTGTATTTAAATTCTCAGCCCGGGAATGCACCAATTTTCATGAAAAAACAATCAATAGATTCTATAATTTTCATCGCAATTTTCAGATCAGAAAACGAAAATTGAATTTTGGCAACAGCATATTGATGCCTACAACTACCCATGCTATCGTTGTCCATAATGACTTAAGTTATTCAGGACGAAATCAAGATAAATAACCTGTGTAGACTAGTACGTTCATTTTCACTCAAGCTAATACAAACAGGGGATTATGGAAGGCTTTGATCACCTTGATGTATAACAAGTTATTGTAGTCGTAAACCTTCCAGCTTGTAAATGGAAAATCAGTGAAATAATGAAATCCAGTAGCTAGCCATTGCCTATGGGAAAATCTATGAATCAAAGACCATAAATCGACAGTAACCCATATTTTGTAAACTCGTTTAAATCTTTTGCTAGACGTCTGATTAATTTCATCTGTGAGAGGAAGATGATTCAGGACAAGAGAAGCATTTTGTCTCCATCAGCGACAGACCAAATCTCAGAAGGAAAGAGAATCTAGTTAGCGCACCAAATTAGTCCATTATTGCAAATGAACAGATTTTACTGTTTATAAGCGATGATCGAAATTAGATGCTCTGACTAGATTTTTGCGGTTGAGATTTGGCCCTTATACATTCAAGATTAAAGGACTGTTCTCCAAGCTTCTGTAGGCCTGCTTCAAAGATTGCATGTAGTCGGGTGGTTCAAAAGTCGCAGGAGTTTAGTGCAAAAAACTCATTAAAAGCAAAAAAGTCACATTAAGAAAAGTCATTTGAGGGGCCTCATAAAAAGAAGTCTGAGGAGCTCTTTCAAAAGATTGGATGGCATACTGATGCATAAAGCAATCTTTTCGTATTTATCAGATATCCTGTTTGAGTTTCGCTTCCTTAAATCCTGACTAGGGTTCGGAAAAATATATATTTTTTTAATATTCATGAATTTTTTTGAGTATTTTTAAATATTTTGATTTTCCTAGGCATCTCATTTTTTAAAAATATTTCTGAGGTATGTGAACTCACACACATCTTGGACCACTCAAATGCTTTGCATTTCGTTGGAAACCCTTGATTCATATGTTCAAAGTAAATATTGAAAATTTGGATACATCGGCAGTCACCATATTCAAAGATAAGTACATTTTCCGCAGTCTTCGACCATATTGCATCAAAAATTTGAAATTTTAAAGATCCGGCAAATATGCTTTAGTGGAAAAAGCTAAATGCAACGATTCCGCTACCAACATTAAATTACTATCATTATTATTAAATTAATTACTATCATTCATTACATGATGTGGAACGTGGGTAAACTCAGCCAAAAATTTGGACTCCGTGCGAATTTTTATTGATTCATTTAACAATGAGGATGCAACATCGATTACCGGTGACAAGGACTTAAGATAAGACACATATCGCAGCCAACTTGGACTTTCTGCCTGACCTGATGAAATCACAGGAGACCCAAGGATTGAGTCTGATTGACGTTTTCTCAGCTGTCACCGATGCAGAGAATGCCATCAAAAAATTGCCAGAGATCAAGGGTGAGGCGATCAAGGCGAAATATTGTGAAGGCAATTTTTATAAAATTCGTTTATTCAAGTCCCTCACTATGTTGAACTAGTGTTGTCAGGCGGCGAGAACTCAATCCCGCACAATCTCCACAACAGGCTGTCGATCACGAGCATCGACGTCGAGCGTACGGTTTTGACATGCTAGACGATTTTATCTGAAGATCGCGGGGGCTGAGAAACCGTCTGCAATTGTTTTTACCAATGAATGAAATTAGATACTTATATTCTTAACTTCATTGTTCAGAATTTTTGGGATAAGTGAGTTAGTGGCCATCTAAATATGCTGATTGGATGAACTTTCTGAATCCTGCGAAGTCATCACTATAATTTACATTAATTGATTTCCTAAAATTTTAAATATTTAGACGATATTTTTAAATATTCCGTGTTTTTGAAATAAACAAATATTTCAATATATTGGTGATTTTGACTAAATATTTTTGTGAACCCTAATCATGACCTACTTTTGGCAAGAGTTCGCGTTTTATGATATGTAGCATGATAACATTCACTTCTTTAGTAAGCCACCTGTTGGGCCTAGGAGTCCTGACGAAAGACAGTCTGAAAAAATGTCTTACAGCCCCGTAAGATATGAGCTCACGAATCTGCTAATGGGTCATTTACAATTCTGCTTTAAATCAGTTATTCAATTGTGAAGTATATCAGATTCGGTCAAAAATCGACCGAGTCTGAAGCCCTGATCTGAGCAACATGCTAGCACATAGAGTAATTATTGATGACGCAGTTCAGCAGTCGACGCTTTTGGCCACTATCAGTGAGAATCCAGCATCTCAAATATATTGCAATGTCACTTCGAAGCATTAACGAACGGGAGGAGGCTATAAATCAAAAGAAAACAGTTGAAATATATTTTAGCCAGTTGACGAGAACCGACTCGATTTTTCTCGAATCGCAATTTCGAATCGAATCGAATCCCGAAGCTTCGCAGGTACCTATTTGATATTGATGGATTTTCATAATGAAAAGGATTTCAGGATTTTTTTATTTTCATAATTTTCATACTGAATTAGACTACAAGATTTTGATATTGTCCTTCATGAAATTCCTTTTGAACAGTTTGTCATTTCTTAATTGGTGACTTGAAAAAACGTCTGATAGGAAATGGTATAGATATTTTTGATACTTGCAACACACGCCAGAACGCCACTGTTACGCACCCTCGCTGTAACGTTCTATTTTCATCGGTCTCACGAAGTATACATTATACCGAACTTTTGTTGTTTGCAAAAAATGCCTATAACGAGAAAGTCTAATCGACTGGATACGTATGAAACGAGCAAAGCATTACCTGAAACTTAGTTGTTTACTTCACCAACATGCAACGCAAACCGTAAGGAACAGTATATTGAGATGTACTTCGTCAACTCAAACCATCTGCCTCATTCCCCTGCCGTCTTGTCCACAAATGTACTTGACGGTTATTTGATATGCATAAGTGACTGAGGTCACACAGAATAATTTCGCACCCTAATTAGTACCTTATTCGGAAATAGACGCTTGTGAAATAGGTTAATTCGTTCAGCAATCAAATCCTCAGCGAACTAAATTTTTCCTTCCTGTGCATGGGATGACAGCTTGTCGACTTAATTTCCATCTCCTGATATCAAGGAAAGGGATTTTTGAAAGACTCTTTATCTGTTACGATTATCGTATAAATTGACTCAATTCCAAATATAAACTGAAATGACGATATCCCACTTACTTGTCAACTTTTTTGCTACATTTTACGTCACATTTGTTTTACACCAGCACCTACGCAACCGAGCTGAATGCGAGGGCTACCATCTTCCTCAAAAGGCTTCTATTATCCTATTTTGAATTTCAGAAAGAAAGTGAATATCTTATCTTTTATAATCCTGTGCAATCTTTTACTCAACCGGTGCTATGGCCTTGTGATAGTGTTCCCTCTGCAACTGGGAGACCTAGGTTCAAACCTTGGTCGGGTCAAACAGAAGACTTCTAAAATGGGTACACTACGTACTCTTACCACATGGAAGAGAGACTCCGCGCCTAATGTGCCTCCGATTTATGAGTTTAAGTTTATTTATGTAATTTCTTAAGTTATAATAATCCAACATAAATTAGGTGTATAGCAAGAAAATAATCATTTGTCGTTAGGCATGTTCAGAGTTAACGGGAAGCAGCAAATCTAAAGTCGACTGAATAGTGAATTTTATTACTCCCGAAATATCGTTAATGATTATCAGTAGGGCAATTTTTTCATGACATGTCAATATTTTGAGGCAATATTGTCATATTTTCTGTGTTTCATCTTATTCAGTCATATTTTGGTCATTTTAGTTTAGTTTCAGACTGTTAGAGCTGCCGGCAAGAGGGGATAGAGAATTACCGATGCTTGCAGCATGACGCAATATTGGTCTTCTCAGCAGCGCGATGCAGTATGCATTGCCCACAGATATGAATGTTACCGGCGGCGCCAGGATTGGCTGTCGTCTGCCTTACCTTGCCAACCAACCGTAGGTTCGGTAGAGCATTCTTCTCCATGTTGTAGAAATTTCTATGCAAAGTCAGACTTTTTTAATATCAAATGAACTAAATTGCATTACTGTTTTGTACAAGCTAAATGGGTGTAGTGTGGTAGAAGTTAGAAATAAATCGTTTTATTTGTCTTAAACTGAACCTTCGAACTTTTTGTCTGAAAATGGAGACATAATTTCTGCTATATTTTGATAAATCTTGATAAACTACAATTTAGGATGCTTAGGTCATATTTTGGTAATTTATAGGGCTTTTTAGGTCATGTTTGATTATATTCCAAGCATTTTGGTCATATTTTTTCGATTTTTAGGTCATAAAAATTTCCATAATTATCAGCTTCATTCGTTTCACAAGAACAAAACATTCAGTGAGCCTGCGGAGACAAAACGAAGAGCAAAGAGTACCAGTGGACAGAATAATGAAGGAGAGAGAAAGGTCACGCGCTATACTTCTCAAATGATTTAGAAAACCGAGAAATTCATGCACCTTGGTGCTCCAACTTTCTGTTTGATCGCGTCCGCCTCAAGAGCTTCACATGGTGGATAGTCCAGTGTTTTCCGGTGTTTACGAAGAGTGTGACACAATGCAATCCACTGTCTGCTAAAGGATATTTTTATAATTGACACATTTATTTCAATGAGAATTTCAGGGTAATTAATACATGCATATCATTAGCAGCATAAGACAGGCTTAAGACCATTAAGAAGAGTCAATTAAGAATTAGTTATTTAAGAAAATAATTGAGAAACACCTAACAGTCAATCACTCTAAAGTCAGCTTCCCTACTGACAAATTCGATGTCAACATTTTGTGAATCATCATTGAAATATTGCGATCAAGATCATCGTAGACACAAAAGTCAAGAACGCAAGAAATGAAAAGATGGTCTAGTCCTTATTCAGCTTATGGTCTTACTGTAATCGACATTCCTTTTATCGAATGACTTTTCGGACAATCCTTTGTAGACATTCCTTCGCCATACCACCGGTGCATGAGAAGACGACGGAGTGAAGGAGCCTTGATCCACTGTGCTCATCCATTCGGTGTATGATCTTTGATTCCTCGTGTTGTCGATGAGCAGAAGAAAGTTCGGAATAAAGCTACGTCCTGACTAACGGGTTGAGCTTCCTTGCATGAAAAAATATATCATTTGTCCCTCAATTCAAGCCCCCTGACTGCTATGTCAACACCGGTTTCATCTGTCATTAAAGTGCTTGTCGGGAATGATTCTCCTGACAGTGGAGTTGCGCATGGCTCTACCGTGGTGCACTTGGATCATTCACTTAACAACCCAGCATGAAGTCTCTGATCTCAATGTGCCTCAGTGAGATGAATCCTCCTTTTTCACCAGAGAAAGCATGTTTATTGTCAAAAGTATACACTCCACACGCACACTTACTTGCCATGTTACCTGGATGTTGTATCTTAAACGAATATTTTCCCAAAAAGCCTGTTTTTCTGAGTAAAACCCATGTTCTTTGAATGAAATTGATGCTAACCACCTAGACGCACCAATTTCATTCGCGGCCTCAGCCATTCGCAAGGCTTTCCTTTCATTCATTGTTCGCTTGATTTTGTCTAAATAGTCTTCCTGTTGCAAATGTTCTGCTAAAGAACTGTCTTGTTTACAAAACCTTGTTATCAGCTGGCGGTCCGCTAGTCATGTGGATGAAGAGTGTGCTTCAATGCCCTCTAATCTCAGCGTCACTACCATTGGTTCAAATCTACCTGCAGGTGACAAGGTTTAAATAATATGTGAACAAATCATAAGGTTGAGTGGGTTGCTTAATTCCTAACTTATTGTTCTTTGGAAGATATTTCATTAAATTATTGAATCTTTAGAAGGACTCTAATTTCACAAGAGAAATTAATGGTTTCCACTTATTCAGTGCTCACCTTGCTCACCTTGTTGACTTTTGTCCCGCGTATCCCAGGGTAGGTCCAGTCCTCTTTTTCCATTCCTTCCGGTTGTGGACCAGGGAGGCATCCACTCCTTTTGCCTTCATGTCGGCGGTTACTGTCGCTGTCCAGGTCTTCTTCGGGCGGCCTCTACCTCTTCTTCCTTCCATTTGCAGACGTGATGCTTTCTTAAGGGGATGGCTCTCTCCGCGACGCTGCACATGACCAAACCATGACAGCCTTCTTGCTCTTGCCACTTCTTGAATAGGGGCTATCTCCACATTAGATCTTATTTTTTCATTGGTCTTCCGGTCCAAGCGTGTGTAGCCCTGCATCCACCTTAGCATCCGCATCTCCGCCACGTGCAGCTTCTGCTCATCTGTCTTGAGAGGGGCCCAGCACTCAGAACCATAAAGGATTGCTGGCCTGATCATAGAGGAGTATACTTTGCTCTTTATCTTCAGTGGCATCCTTCTGTCACATAGCGCTGGAGTCAGTCTCTTCCATGTGTTCCAGCCGCAACGTACTCGATGTGCAACATCACCTGCGCTGGTCACCTCAGTATTGACCATGGACCCCAGATATTTAAAGCAGTCCACACTCTTCACCGGCTGACTTTGAATCTCCAAAGTTGTTCTTCTTGGGTCGGACGACAGATATTCGGTCTTGGAACGGCTTACCCTCAGGCCCTTGCTCTCAAATGCTCTCCTCCATGCTTCCAACCTTCGCTCTTATTCAGTTATTACTGTATTTCCACTTATTCAGTAACTTTAGAAAGAACTTTAGGACAATTTGCAATTCAGGAATAAAAACGATGCACTTACAACAAAGAAGAAATGTATTTGGTCTAAATGACAGTACATGTGAGCTGTGATGCTCACTATTTGGCAAATACAATTACAGCTGATGTCATTTATCTCATAGTGTCATGATAACTAAGTTTCCTTCATGCTGAATAAGTAAGAAAATTCACAAAGTAGATAACTCAATCAAATAAAGAGAAAAATTCAATCAATATAGATATTATATTCATCAAGTATATGCCTGCATTATAATCAACGTTTATGTATTATTTCCTCTTCGTCCTGCTTCTGTGTTAATGAAATTCGATTAGCGATTGTGGTGATTAACCATCCCTGTTGGGACAGTGATTAGAGTCTGTTTTTCATCACTGATCGATCACATTTATATCAGACACGGATCAAAAGTAAACTCACTGGTTATTTGCGATTTCAATATGGAAGAGTTGGCGATTTCCTTTCGCTTACTCCCATCATTAATTTTCCCACCAGAGGTTTACATATTTTGGTTCAGACATTTGTCAACTTCGCCTGCGACCACCCTCCGATCTCTCTTCATCAATTGGGGAATTCTGATCATGTGGTTATGTGGTGGCAACCCACCAATTCGGCTCCCAAGACAACTATAAATTCAAAATTCGAAAGTATTCTCGTGCCAACGTTGCAAAATTTACAGAATATATGACTAACTGAGTATGATTGGACTGCCATGATCAAATCTTGTGCTTCTGTGAATGATGCTAACAATGTGTCTCAGCGCACACTGTTTGAAGTGTTCAATGTGTCTTTTCCTTAACAAACCATCAAGGTGGGTCCTCAGGAGCCTGAATGGACGAAATTGGCCTTAAAGTTGATTGCTGACAATTGTGATAATTGTGATAAAGCTTTTCATAAACATCATTGAGAGAAATATCATCGCCTAAAAAAAGAAATTAAAGATCACATTATTTATTTGCAAAAGTCATAATATGATAAAATTGCCAACTCTGGAAGTTCCAAGAAATTATGGAAATCTATTCGTGTCTTTTCTGGGGAATTCAAGGAGGAGATGCCCTCCCAAATTTTGACCCCAAAAATTCTGTGATGAATTTGCGTTGAACTTTCAGCAATGTGATTCTAATCTTGTGCGAACGTATGACCAGTGCCAAAATGTGGCGAGCCTATATCGCTTGCGAATTATCCCCCAATATCTATAATACCGGTGCTTTCTAAGATTTTCGAAAGGTGCTTTCTAAGATTTTCGAAAGGTGCTTTCTAAGAATAAAACTATTGCCAATAGTTTTATTCTCCCATGTATAAAAGATAGTGTTGACAAGTCACAACTTGCTTTTGTTCGTCGGCCAGGGTCCGGTACAACCTGTGCTCAGGCTTCTGTTCAAGACAAGATTTCGTGTTTTCTTTACATGTACAAGTCATCTGGTGCGGTGAGAGTTCTGTCTCTTGATCTTCTGAAAGCTTTTGATAAATTGCCCCACCAAATAATTATTGATACAAGTATCAAATTTCAATGAAGCAGTAATGTCATAATGTGGATTTGAGACTTTTTGAAACAAAAGACACAACATTGCACAAACACAATAAGTTTTTCGACCTGGCAGTATATTCCAAGTGGGGTGCCTCGATCAAGGCAGCGTCCTCGGACCCTTACTTGTGTCCGACTTGATTGTAACCCTATATGTGTTTGCAATTGATGATTTGAATCCTATATGTCATAATGGTTCAATGATAAAATATGTTGATGACATAGTTGTTCTTCATTTCATGAGCACACATTATGAAGATCACTCAGCAAGAGTGGGATCATGCTAGGTTGGTTTGCCAACCAATAGTTCAAAATCATTTGTCATGGACATCATTTCAAAGTCTAATTTAATAACTGATAATGTTTGTATGTCTGTTTCCATGTTTTCTCTAATTTTGAGCATTTGAAATTCCTTGGTTTTACTCTTTCTGCTGACATTGAGTGGAATAAACATGTTGTTAAGAAGCCATCTCGCAAAATTTTCATTGTACGCAATCTTCGACGCTGTGGTTGTCAAAAGGGTGTAGTGTTTTTTGCCTATACCGCATTTATCCGTAGTGTATTGACATATGCATTCACGTGTTTATGTAATACAACTGATTACTTACTGTATTATATTGTTCGCATTGAAAGAAGAGTTTTCCAGGTAATTGGTTCTTCTCGTAATGAGAAGGAATCTGTTTTGAGTTCTGTCAACAAAATGTGTTTGAAATAGTTTCGTTCTATTGAAAAATATGATGCTCACCAATTTAGGACGTTGTTCAATGTACAACCTATTCGAAATATGTCAATGAGATCGGTTGGTACACTTCAGCCATCTGTCACAAAACTTTTCGTTATAGCAATTCTTTTATAAAATTTTGTAGATAATCTAATTTGCCTCCTATGTTCGTCACTTTCTATCTTGTTTCATGATCTGAATAAACATTGCACTTCTTTACTTTATTGTCATCGGAAGTTTAATTTGTATGGTTCACAGAATTGTATTTGCATGCAGAGTGAACAAAATAAAGTGATTATTATATATTATTACATACTGTACCAAAAAGCATCAATTCAATTTCCTTGTCTTCTATTTATCTCATGCACAAACTTCTTCTCTTTGAATGCGTTGAAGATGAAAGCCAAGAAGCGATCAGCATTGAATTTACACATGCTTGTTTATCGAAAGCTTTGTACGCATCAAGGAACTGATTAGTTGTGTTGCTTTGTAGAAAGACTTGAAGGCTTGAAGGAGAAAATTACACAACGGTGTAATTCATTCACATATCGCTTTTGTTTGATATCAAACTCATTCTTTTCATCTATGCGACATATTCGCCTCTAATCAACATCCTTTTCTCTCCTTCTATGCCATAATACCACTTCAGGACGTTTACAAAATGATTCCCAAAAGAAAGTCTCGATAATTTAATCTGTTTCTAGCACAATCTATTAGTTTTGAATTAAGCAAACGCCGCAGCTACCGTATCAGCGATGCAAATGCCCTAGACGGAATACGTGGACAACTTGAAATAAGATTCCAACAGCACTCATAGAGAATTTTTGCAACCTTTTGCATAGTTCGCTAACGCTTAAACAACATATCACACTTTATTCCCACCGAAATTACATTGACCTATAGTTGTTACCGGACAGCTTGCAGAAAAATATATGTTCAATGTTATTGCGGGAAATTCATTATTTTAATGACTAGATAATCATTCTGATATTATTTTTTGAAATAAATAAAAGCGACAATGAATTCTTCAACGCATCACTCATACATCATTGAGCATTTTCAAGAAACATGAATGATTAGAAATGACTTTGAACAGTTTAGTGGTTATAAAGCTATTACCAGCTTAATAAAATTAAAGACTTCAAAGAATCCAAAAGATTCAGTAGCTTTCTATGTAATGCTAAATAAAATTATAGAAACTACTACATCATTATGCTCATCATCAACTTGCAGTGTTTTAGGCAATGAAAAATTGAATGATTCAATTTTCCTTATGATGCATCTTATTGAAATGCTTTCGCGGATAGGCCGCTTGCAGCAATTAAGCAACTAGCTAGATTATATAATTTGTACTAAAATGTAACTATGCATATGCTTCCATGACAAAAATTCTCTGTCTATATAAATATAAAACACGAATTAAAGAAAAAATTCCCCTCGCATAGCGATCATATCATGTCTTCCGCTAAGAATATGGAAATCAGCAATACCATATATATTACTGAATAATGTAAGCAGTGACAACTGAGGTTTTTCCAGAGTTCTAAAGCAGTTTCAAATTAGTTTGTTTTAGATAAAATAACAAACAAATTTAAGTGTTTTGTTGTGACGATCGCGATTTGCGATAAAATCTGCGTTGAGTAATGGATTTCAAAGGTGATCAAATCATCCACTTGTCTGTTATGTGTTTGTCAATATTCATTAATAAGTAATTCCAGGTCTAGACAAATTAAAGCAAAATCTCACCTCACCCAGGATATCAAGCTGTTAAGTCTTTGTCAATATTATAGTTGCAGCCTCCTCGTACAAAATCTCTTGTCAATGACGGACTCTGTTTCCCCTAGATAATCAGTTATCGAAGATGTCTGCATAAGTATTGGTTTATGGCGTGTGCAGATATCAAAGCAAGGCTACGAAGTCTAGAAAAGAATTCTTCTGATTATTCCTTCTATAATAAATATGGTTTCTCAAAGTGTTCTCTTGTTGAAGCCTGGGAAGAATGCATTCATTATTTGCGAAGAAATAGTAGTTATTTGCTCGCATAAAGTTTGACAGATCCGCCTTCGGTCCAGATTTGGTTAATATTGTTTCTTCTGCTCCGTCCTCCATCCCAGTGCTTCCAATACTGAAGTACTGCTACAGGAAGAGGCCACAATAAGATGAAAGAAAATATCTATTGTCACGACACACCTATTCGACACTCCAGGTATTGATAAATGATATTTTCTTCAGTATTTGCGCCTTTTCCTGGATTCAACAAGGAAGAACTTCAGACCCATACTATAGTGGAGGGGTAGCTAAAGCGCAGATGTAGTTACTTCTAAGAGCTTATCTGCAATCTGACAATCTGCAATATTTAATGACTAGACCGGACATCCACTTCGAAAACAATATTACGTCATGGACATGACAACAGTCGGTGGATTCCACTAGTTGATAATGGCAAGGTGCTACTCTGTCAGTGCAATTTGCATAAATTCATACTTATTCTCGCTAAAGCATACAATGCATGTAACAGTGTAAATATAAAATAACTTGCAATACACCTCGATAAGACAGTAATCTTCAGCTATATTATTTTAGCAATCATTTGACCTATTTTCAAAACTTCCTATTATAACAAAAAAAGCTATTGAAATTTCGGAAACCTAGCGCTATTCGATTCTCTGAATTCTGAGTTCTGCGTTTTGATTATCATGATTTTTGGTATTAGTACTGTGTTTGATGAGCTGTAGGACATAATCAGTCAGAATCTATCGAAAAGGCTCCTTTAGAATTCTTACATTGGAAATCAACAAACGTTGAGTGCTTATCTTTAGCCACGAAAATTCTGACAAAGATGACGAGCACGAAGGAAGGCAGACCTCAGACGAAGAAGAGGAAGATGCTGGGGAGAAGAAGACGAGAGAGGAAGCGGAAGAAAGAGGATACCTCAAGAGTCAAGATCAATTTTGTGATTATCTATTTGTTTTATTTTAACAACCCCACTTTCCCTGAAAAGCGGTAGGGGGAAATGTCACAGACATAAAAATAACACCGTATTCATAGTCACAGTCAGTAGTCATTTCATGTCTTCTCCATCACACCCTTTGCGGTGTCCTCAGCAATTTGCCTCCATTTCAATCTGTCCTCCACTACCTTCGCCTTCTCCTTCCAAGTCCTCCAGTCTTCTTCTGCGCTTTCCATGGCTCTCTTGATACACTCTTTCCAGCGAATCCTTGGCCTTCCCCTTCTTCTTGTCATTGTGTCATCCATTTCTTCCACTTGTTTCACTACCCTTTCGTCTCCCATCCTTAAACATGCCCTGCCCACCTCAGGCTCTTTTCTACCACTTTCTGTGTCACCGTTTTCTTCAATCCTACTTCCTCCATCAGCTCCGCCATTCATCATTTCGCCACCAACCTTACACCACAGATGCGCCTTATCCAGTTATTTTCACACACTTGCAACATCTTTTCCTTCTGCTCAGTTAGTGCCACCGTTTCTAATCCGTATGTTAATCCTGGCAAGACACATGTTTCCAAAACCTTTCCTCATATCCTCTTTCCATTTTTTCTACCGCCAGCACTCTTGCGACTTTCTTGTATGCCCTAGATCCGACTTGTATCCTTCTTCTTACTTCTGAATCGCTCCGATCATCTTCAGAGATCATTCCACCAAGGTACACAAACACATCTACCTGATTCAGTTTGACTATGAGATGCAAGATTGCGTTTTTTGAAAGAATTAGCACAAAATTTCGTTTAAAGGAATTTATGACAATTATCAACTTTGATTACCCACGAATTGTAGCCTACCGATCAAAAATGTGCTGACAAAGCGCCAGCACTGATTCTTGGCCCTATCCCAAATGTTATTATTAGGTTCGAATTCTTAAAGAAAACAATTTCGAGCAGCTTTTCTCTTCTGTTTTCAATACCTTCATTCAGTCTGCTGCCAATATGGTTGAGCTATTGAATTCTCCTCAATCTATCATATCATCCTTGACAGCTCTTGACACGAGACTCACTTGAAGATGATTGCCTAGCATATCTCCGGCTAATAATGTTGCCGAATAGTCCCTGGAAGGAGAGGATTTTCGAATGAGAGGACGGGGATAATGAGAGCCTCATATTACCACTCGTAGCGAAAGGATGAAATGGACAGTCCATTTTAATAACGAGATGAGAGATGTAGCGTTTGAAGCATAATATTTCATCTTATTTCTCCTTGTTACTTTGTTTCCATTTAAATACAAGTGCGCTGCACTCAATATCCTCCGAAATCTCTCTTTATTGACGCTTTTAGCAGCATTTTCCTCTGCTTGCTTCAATGCTACCCTTAGGTTTCGAAATATCGAAGAAGGCTACATGAAGATGCAGCATACACTCACTAACATCAACCGCGAAATGATTTCTGTCATTTATATTTTTTGGTTAGATAAAGAAAGAGAAAAATAATAATAATTTAAAGCAAGAAATTAAGGTAATGGTGCTGTTATAATTCTGATTGCTTTTTCAAACAAGAGCTTTTCAACGACTAAGCGTCATAAGATATGTACCCTGATGATAACGACGCTTAGTCGCTGAAATATATTGGTTTGAGGAAACAATCACAATTATAACAATATCAAAAATAACAATAACAAAACTAAATTACTTCAATTTGCATCTTAAAATCATGAATTCAAATTAATGTCCATTTACTGCTATGAAAATACTCGTAATACCACAGCTTGTACTTCGAAACCAGTGTTTTCGTAGATATTTCGTTGTTACTTCGAGACCAGGAGTTAGCGATCGTGCGCTAACAGTTACTGCTTGTGATTTATTTGACGTTGAAAAGAGACACAACATGCACGTCGTTCTTTTTGGGGCTATTTTGTGAATTTCTTTCTTTTGCTAGGAATCTAAAGTCAAAAATTTGTTTGTTTTGATATTGATTGCTATGTTCACCTTTTAATGTAATCAATGTAAATATTCTCCTTATAAAACTGAGTATCTTTATAATCATCATTTCATTTTGTCATTTCTACCCTGTTTCCATCTATTGATATAGTGAAGGGTAATTAAAAACAGCAATGAAGAAGGTAAAAACAAGGAATCGAATCAGAATTGCTAAACATGACTGTAAGTTGTTCAATTAAAAAGCCATCAGTAAGAACCTCCTCATCTGCACTCCCCCTCTTGAATGAATCACTCGGACAATCTCAGCCAAATATTTTCATTCATCATTTTGCTTTCATTTGTAAGTCTTTCAAGTTCATCACAGATCCTCTTTTCTCTAGCCGCTTAAATGCGCAATGACTTGACTTGTTAATTGCGCCTATCGTCAATCAGAAAGTTGAAACAAGTAGAGAATGAAACTGCTAATTAAAACTTATCCTTTAGAGGATCACAAACAGAACGAAGGAATGTGAAATTTGAAACAAGGAATTACGTAGTTGATCAGTTTAGTTGTACTCCTTTCTTATTCGGGTTGATTGACGACAACTTAGTTCTAAGAAGATTGTGAAGGAAATCTCTTTCCATTTCTTTGATTCTATATCCTCAGAGGGCTCTCTTGAAGGGCATTGGATTCCCCAGGGGAGGTATGTATAGCCTTCAACATTTACCACAGAGAATGATGGAAAAGGCTTCATTCAAATTATGAGCGCACTTTGTAGAGTTCACATAAAATGTTTTGGTCCTTGTGGGCTGTCTCCCCCATGTTTATAAATTTGTGTGAAGCCTGTTCAACAATCATTGCAAAAATCCAGATACGCGTACTTGGGTATTTCTTAGTCACATATATACACAGAATTAGATTAATCTGCGCGCGCATCGGTTTCCTAGAAAGGAAGGGTTATGTGTAACCTTAATATCGAAATGGCACATCACAAAGCTGTCAGCAGAGGACACCAGGGCCAGTGAGAGAAGAGATGCGTGCGTGGTGTGATATCAATTCGCACACACCAAATCACACATCATCTGCCTAACATTCGATTCAGTGTTTGCACTATGCAGTGAGGACTGGCTGAGAAGAAGATGGTGAAATCATCAAGTGAACTAATTTTCGTACGCCTGCTATTTTTTTTAATAATGATCGGAAAGGCCAATATTACGGAGAAAACTTGTGCGCAATGATCTGAATTCTTCGAATCTGAAGGAATTTTGGCAATCGAAGCACTTTGCTGGAACTCACATTAATCCGCAAGTCACGCACAACTTTTTTCCTATCTCTGTAAGGTATTAGGAATTCCTTTTTGCCCACTTAATAAGCTCCTCGATGTGCCGTCGATTTGGTATTCATCACACTTCTAGCAAACCGAAGCAGATAAACAAAATGTCTAATTCTGTGCATGTACAATTTCATGCGATTTGACGCAGAAGTATGAATGCAAATCGCAAACGACGTGCATGTCCAATGTGTCTAAATTAGAGACATGCACAAACCATGAATGCCAACCCGAACGTAGCCAGAAGATGCTTACTTCATGATTTTCTTTTACATTGCGCTTTCGAGGATCTGCAATTAAATGAAATTCCTCCGAGTCAGGATATTTGAAAACACAACCGGGTCGTTTATCTTCAAGATAATCTTCCACAAGCTTGACATTTCTTTTATGCGAGTACTGCGCTGATTACGATTATTAGGCATTCATGGTTAGGACACAGACACACAGAATCTTCTCCAGAAGATGATTTTATCAAAAATTTACATGTTTCAAAATTCAGTTTTTGGACTTCCGTATTGTGCACAGAGCTGTGTCATGAAAACGATGTCTGGAAGATATGACATACTGTTCACAGTGTCAGTGCATCACTTACCAAAAATTGCATTTCGCATCATAATTGGATTTCAAGAGAAATTGTAGAGCTGATCATTAAAAACGGACCACCTAAATTTCGCTGAGATTCAATCGATTCTCATATCTTCCAATCGTGTCGCACAACAACGTGATATACATGTACATCATTCGAGAGCTTGCATTGCACTCATCGCTTTAAAATGAGCTATGATAGACTTGCATCCGTTACTGTATTTGTTGAACAGAACTCAAAATAAGAAAATCGCTCAATTCACAATTATCGTAGTTTTCCAATAAAAAAACATGTAAGTATGATAATGAATCAGGCACGGGGAGAACCATCATTTTCTGAGTTCTCTTTTGATATGCTGGTCATCAATATCGGTGAACTAATAAAAAAAATTAATGAAATCGTGAAGTTATCGCAAAATCATGACTGCTTTGATTGAAATGTTATGTTCTCACTTTTTCATCAAAAATGTTCATGATTGGTATCCTCCGAATCCTTGCGATGAAAGAAGTGCAAATATGTAGGGTATATTCACATAAGTTCAAACTTGCGACTGTCCGGGTCTCTTTTTTAAATGTGTTCATGTCCAAAATTGTATATAACCCTGTCCGTTTGTTGTGTTATCGCCACTGATGATGGATACCACGGTATTTGAAACCGGTATGGCAATGAATTGCAACCATGTGAAAGTTCAAACTTCGTCAATATTTTTTCTCAATTGCCTAAAAGTAAGCAAACACCACGCAAGGTGAACGAAGGTTCAAAACAAGACAATTAGTGCAGGCATTTCTTTGTTCCCTAACAGCTGCCGATAGTTTACCTTCATTGTTCATGTACTTTTGCAGAAATGAGAAAAAATGAAGAAGTTTGAAAAAGAACTATTGAACTTATTTGAATAAAATTGACATATTCGCACTCCTTACATCCTAAGGATTCTGAAGGCACCAAACATGAACATTTTTGATGAAAAAGTGAGAACATAACATTTTCAACCAGCCGGTCATTTTGTGATAACTTCATCAATTTGTGATATCACTAATTTTTTATTAGTGCAGCGATTTTTGCTAACAGTATGTCAAAAGTGAGCTCAGAAAATGCTGGTTCTGCTCGCATCTGATTCATATCATACTGACATGTTTTCATTTTGAAAACTTGCGATTTGCAAATTGAGCGATTTTCATACTTTAAGCACTGCTCACGAAATGCAATCACGGTTACAAGTCTATCATAGGTCATTTTAATGCTAAGACTGGAATCTCTCAAATGATGCATGGTACGTTGTTGTGCGATGCGATTGCAAGACATGAGAATCGATTGAATTTCACTGAAAATTGGGTGGTCCGTTTTTTATGATCAGCTCTGTAGTCCCACAAACTCAAACAAGCCAAAGTTGGATATGTATATTATCAACAATAGAAGAAATAGATTGTGGAGCACTTGCACGGAAGTTGCTATTTAATTCTCTAAGTTATTGTTGAAAGTGACTGCTTCATGAAAATCTATTGACTTCTCATTTGTCAAAAAAGGACTCAATCCACCACCTTCATCCGTAAACTGATTGAATACCTTGCGGAGATTTCTATCTCTCAAGTGAGCTTACTTGTCTATAGTATGCTGAACAGAGCAGATGTCATTCAACCAAAGAGGTCATGATTTCGTAATAACTTCACGATTTCATTAATTTTTTATTAGTTCACTGATTTTGATGACCAGCATATCAAAAGAGAGCTCAGAAAATGATCATTCTCCCCGTGTCTGATTCATTATCATACTCACATATTTTTATATTAGAAAACTGTGATAATTGTGAATTGAGCGATTTTCTTACTTCGAGTACTGTTCAACAAATACAAAACCTGATGAAAGTCTATTATAGCTCATGTGAATGATGCATGGCACGTTGTTGTGCGACGTGGTTGGAAGACATAAGAATCGATTGAATCTCAGCGAAATTTAAGTGGTGCGTTTTCTATGATCAACTGTGTAGTACTACCTTCTATGCTGAAAAGCGAGCTTGCGACTTTTCCATTATCTGTATACAAGTATAGGATCCTGCATGTGCTAATATGACTCTGTTCCATGTGCTTACTGTAAATTTGCTTTGCCCTTGGGGTGCATCCGTTTGTGTGAGGAATAAAATATAACATTTATATTTGATTGACGACTGTGTATTGGAGCTCATGAATATTCGCATACTTTAATTTTGAACAAGAACATGTCTTGAATGAAATATATGATAATTGAATATCCAAGGACAATTTAAAAGTGCTTTCAAATGGTTGATAGCTTTGAAGAAAACGGAACGCAGGGACGGAGCGGAAACATGAAAAACTGCCTGATTCTCATATTTCATAGCCTATGTCCATCTGTAGGCCTATGTGCGTGGAGTTTTTCATTCCAATGTGTGTTTTGTACTGAAATAACACACCCATACATGTTTAAGCATGATATCGCATAGCATGTAGAAAGTGAATGAATCTAGAAACATTTTTTTTGATTTGAATTTCATCTATAGACTCCTAAATCCATTACAATCATGGCACATCGAAATTGAAACCGCTCAGGTAACATAAACTACTATGGGGTGGAGTGAGTCGTGTTGGCAGTTCTTGTGGACGTGGTGGAGGAAGTGGTAAACAACATCGTGTATTTTTATGGAACTGTTGTCAAATCATTTGAAAAATGTGAATGATAAAATCTTTTGATGAAAAGAGAGGTTCGATGCCCCTTTCCACGAGTTGGTGATCCCGTCATGTGTGAAGCGAATTACTGCCAGTCATGTTCATGCTATGCAGGACCAGCCAGGCACCGGAATACCATGTCCATCCCTGATTAGCATCTTCTTAGTTGGCTGAAACAATATTCAAGTATCCTAATAAAAGCCATAAATGTCCTTTAATGATTTTCAAGGTTATAGGTTTTTGAAAAGCTTTTTTCAAATGCTACTTGCATGTGCATTTAGCATTGCATGAGGTTGGGAGTTGCGTCATTAGAATCGGGTTGCTCTCCTTCTTCGTTTGGCTACAAGACTTTGCCGCTGCACGGTCAACGTTGAAAAGCATTGTCCCAAAATCTTCGGCTCGAAATGTACTAAGAAAGGGACTGCGGGCATTAATATAAAGGGTTAATAACTTCTAGATCACTGAATTCAAGACGAAGGCTAAGGTCTACCGCTATATGAAAATGATCAGCCATCATTTTTGGCCACTACATGTGAATTGCCGAGATCGTGTTCGATCTTAATTTGATTATGAACATCGAAACACACATTTCTATTATAGTTCAAAACAAAGCGTAAAAACAGGTAACCTGGCAACAGGTAAATTTATCGAATCTCAACAGTGTAACCACCACTATTATGTTTCGGCCTTTTGGGCCTCATCAGTTGTGGGTAGGTCTGAACCAGTGACGTCTGGAGCTAGAGGACGTGAAAGCATGCCCTCTAACCACAAGCTCACTGGACCATATGTTGAGAGCGTTAAGTGAATTAGCCAGGAAGGCACTGCTGCTAATTCAAACTAGTTCTGCTGCTGCTGCTGGTTCAAACTTACCCACGACTAATGAAGCCCAACAGGCTGAAGCTGTTATATCTGTTGATATTTGATAAACCGTAAAAGTTATATAATTATATATCTGAGTTTTTTTACTCAACTTGACCCCGATCCGGGTTAGAATCTGGGTCAGGTCGGGTTTGCGCATCTTCAGTGTACATGCACTGTTTCGTCTTGCATATCATCTCAATGGGTTAGCACGAGTTCTCAGGATCAAAAACACTTGATAAGACTTGTCACATTAACAGTCGTCGAAATTGACTCGCTGGAGAGTTGTCCACCTCTATTGGACCCAATCTGATCCCTAGTTGACGCTTAAAAATGATGCCAGCGCCCTTAGTCCTTATTATCCACCGAGTGTCGTATTATCAACCTGTTATCCTGTCCAATATGATAATGAGAAATTGTGTTACATCTCGTCGACACTGCATTTAATCATTTATTCTATGTTTTAAGGGCCATCTTTTCTGTGTTTTAGTCTACTTATAGACCATTCCCATGGATGAAATTGTGGGTGCCTACCAGGGATGCTCTTAATCCTATCCACCGATTCTCATGAGACTTTCGTCATTGAAGACAAATACAAGCATTGTAAACTGAACAAATTTAGCTAAATTGCCCATGAAAGCAGTTTAAAAGTAAAGTCAAGAAGCTTATCTATAAAATCGGCTGCCAGTGCCCGGCCCGCTTTATTCCCAAGCATGCAGTAAATTAATAGTGCAGCATAGATAGAGTGTCGACTCAAACAATGTCAACATACAGTGAACTTTTATATCAAAAGATTCAGTGGAGATCACGCTCCACTTTAATTATTTTTAGTTATCACACAGACACCGTTTGGGATAACGTGAATCTTGCTTTACAATAGGGGTATAATTTCATGCAATGTGAAAGATTTGGAGCAGAAATAATATACTTCATTTTGGAGTTTGCTTATTAGCTTGAAAGTTAAGCTTTATTATGCAGCGTTGATCAGTGATACAAATTCTTCATGTGTTGATGAACAAGTGAAGTACCGGTATAAGCACACAGTCCACGCAGCATTCATGAGCGACCATATTGGAAGATATAAAGATTGTTAACTCGTGAGATATTTGGTCACTAAAGATATCTATGATGAGTAAAAGAATATCTATGATAGCCTCCAACTTCTGGCCTATTCCTTCGCTGAGGATACACATCCTCCATTTCTAGTTTAGATGGTTCAGATAGTTCCAATTCGATTTCAGATCTGCCCAAATGAATTTCAGATATGATCCACATGAATCTCCAGTTGAATTTAAGATCTTTTCAAAGTTGAGCTTCTGACAGATATCTGAAATTCAGCTAGAGAAATTTGAAATCCATCTAATGTCTGAAATTCATTTGGAAAGATCTGAAGTAGACATGGAAAAGGTGCAGTTGGCTACAAAAGTTAACATACAGGGATGATGGAGAAGTTTTTGGTCTTTGAATATCACATAGTCTTTTCAAACGACTATAATAAGTCTCCAAAACAAAGGCATAAAAACGTCAATCACCAAAAAATAAATTTCAAAATTTTCCAATTGCATCACTAGTCTCAGCATGAGTTCATTTATTAAAATCGAAACTGCATGCACGTTCGGGATTTAATTAATGATGAGTTGCTACTCTACCTGCATAATATACTTACTCTATGGTCCCAAGTTCGGCTTCCACTCTCGGCACGCGGAGTACCTCTCTCTATGACATCCCTTCACATATATCCATGATTCATTGGCAAGAAAAAGGTCATCAGTTTATAATAGTCTCTGATGCTTTTCTTTGAATTTTCTCACACTAAATTTGATGAAAAATCGTCCAGAAAATTCTCATTTAATCCTAAGAGAGACACTTGATATGATTGAGTTACGTCAGAGTGAATATCAACACTGTTATCTGATCCTCTATCAGCTTCTTATCGTTTCCTTCGATTTGTCATCATAATTATCCTCAGCTCAGTGCAGGATAATCTTGTGTCTTTAATCGATGCACTTTGTGTGAAATTCTGTAAGTGGGTGGTGACAAATCTGGGAAGTCTAAAAAAAGAGTTTTGTTCTTAGTGGGACAATCTCTAAGGTTGCAATATGAAAATTTCATTGAATGCACTTCTTTCACGCTAAAAAATAGAAAGCAGTATTTATATGAATAAATAGCTCACATAAATTTCTAATTAAGTGTAAAATTTAATGTCCTACTTTTAGTATAATGCTGCTGAAGTAGGACATTCTACACTTCTTTGAAAATCATGCTGATGATGTGTGAAACAAATGGTGTTATTCCATCCCGAGTGTTGTACTGTGAAGAAGTAAGATTTGCAAACTTTCGTGAAAGTCTTAAATCATTTACTTCAGTCTTCAATTTGCATGTAATATGGCAATTAGCTAACCAGGCTTATGATAATTTTATAAGAAAGGATCAAAATCAAATCCCGAAGTGAATGTATTTGGAAATATTGAGACATTGAGCAATGACTAATGTAGTGTTACTTTAGTTAAAAATGTATGCATTACCATACTCAGTGCTGTAGAAATAAGTTTCGTCTATATGCGGTTGCATTACAAAGCTGATACATATACTGATGAAGCTTCTGATGAAAAACTTATAAAAAAGCTGATCTGAATCCCCGAAATCATTATTTACGGTACAGTGCACAGGTAGCACTTTCAATCTACAACAGTATGAAACATTTTTTAAACTTATTTAGCAGTAGAGATTTCATCTGTCGAAGTCTACAGGTAAAAGAATACACCGGCTTACATTTAGGTGATTCAGATCTACATTGAACTCTACCTACGTTAACCATTAATATGCATGTGCACGTATTGGCTACACGCACATGTCAGCGGTGGATTACAGCACCGAAATATGCTGTTGGTGAAAGACAGAATTTAAAGATCATAATTGAATCATGACCTTTGACTTATTGGCAAACTGGTGAATTATTCAACCTAATTGCGATTCATATCTTTCAGATGTAACTTTTCATACAGTTAGTAATTATTGTACAAGGAAACTCTCGGATAGCCCATCGATATGCAAAACTCGCATACTCAAAAAATAACCTTCTGTTCTTCAATTGCAGAGAGACTGTTTTGCAGGCTGATTTATGAGGAGTCAACATTGTGGGCTACATTGTTGACTCATTCAATGGAAACCACCAAAATCATTATTCTTCCATCTCTGTGTTCCATCCTATCAGTCGCTTATAACTTATCTTATTTTGCCTTGTATGACTCCTAATGAATATTCTTTGTGAATGTTGAATATGGAAGGCTAAGCTTAACACTAACAGTTCCCATGAAATCTAAAACAAATTATCACAGCCTTTGAAGAAATCAAAATTAAATAGTTTAATGTGCAGTTATGGGCAAAATTTTGGGCGTCAGCGCCTCTGGCAATGACCACGAGTATACTTGAAAGTATGTTCAAAAGCATGGCCACTATCACAGAAAATCAGTCCGGATGCCTATGCCTGACAGCAGAGTAAATGCACATTTTCTATCAAAAGTTATCAGACCCCAATTTTTACAGCAACAACAACTGATGATTTACTTTTTTACTTTTCACTTTCAAATTTTTTACTCTGCAACAAATTGTTCAATCGCACGGCATTATGTTTTCTGGTACGTAATATTTAATACTCGCATCACATGGCCCGAGAACCATAATGGCTTTTAAATTGCAAGACATCGGCGGGGAGAAAAGTCTTTCTCCCTTAATTATCAAGCATTACTCAAAATTAAATGAAGCTCATGAAACAAATGAACTTCAGAATGACGACATTCTCTCGCTTGTTCATTTCTGCATGACATTTTCTTTGAATTGTACAAGAAACAACAGTTGTAACCTATGTACCAATACCGCTAAATCAAAAAGTTTGACTAGCTTTTAGAAATTTCACCACATTTTGGCTATGAAGTGATGCCTTAGTGATGCCAATCTTGTTGAATGCAGTATATGGTCACTTATAAGTACAAAAAGAGATTGATAAGATTGTTTTGTGCGTGGCATAGGCCTACAGCTCAAATATTCCTTCAAAGGTAATCGCTCTAATATATCTGATATATCTGTGAACTTCTTCTGTGAATCCGTGAAATCTGTAAATCTGTGAATTCTGCAAATGTCTGAAATGTTTCTGTGATATTCTGTAGATCCAAGAAACTCAAATTTGATAATATTGAAGAGAGACGTCTTGTAAATACCCGAAGAATTACAATGACTAGGAAAAAACAAAAATGGCAACCTAAATGTGATATAACAAAACTGTTTAATAAGAATCATTCACACAACATATAGCAATGCTCTATTCAATGTCTATGCTTGAACACGTAGAGATCCGGCTCTTCGATAGTTAAAGTTAATGAGACTAGAATGGGCAACAGCTGTTTGTTCATGATAATTTCAGCCGCTCGGCTATGCGCCGATTGCTAGATCTTTATAAGAAGCAAATTACTGAAACACGCAATCACAGAATTCGATTGTTTAAATCTTCACTCAGCATAAACTACAAAACGTAGACAGCGATGTGTGATCGTTCTGATATTACAACCACAAAATTAGACAGGTCGTCTCTTCCTCTGTCTGACTACACCATTTCCAGATTTATTTCAGGAAAAATGAGATATATTTCAGAATTATGAAATGTTTTTCAGAATCCATAAATTGCTTTTCAGAAAGATAAAAAGCATTTCGAATTTAGTTAATTGTATTTCAAAAAGATAGTATGTATTAAAGAAATAGTCATATACATTCCAGAAGCGTGAAATGTTTTTCAAAAGATTTTACTTTAATTTCAGATCCGTGAAATATATTTCCTATTTCATCAGTTGTATTTCAGATACATGATTTGTATTTCAGAAATCATGAAATATAATTGAGAAAACATGAATAATATTTCAGAAGTGTGATTTGTTATTCAAGAGATGTTATTTATATTTCAGATCGGTAAAATTTGTTCCATCTTTCATTAGTTGTTTTTCAGATGCAATATTCGAAATTCAGAAATTGCAAAATATAATTGAGGAACTGAAAGTTGAATTTCAAAAACGCTAGATGTAGTTCAGTTGACATGAGATGTTTTTCATAAATGTGAAATGAATATAATCATCTGTTAACTTCATTTCAAAATTGTAAATTATATTTCAGATGCAGCTACTTGAATTCCAGAAATGTAAAATGTATTTAAGGAGCTGTTTGATGTTATTCAGAATTGGAATATGTATTTAAGAAAGCGTCAGATGTTTTTCAGTACTATAAAAAGTATTTGAGCAAGAGTAAATTGTGATTCAGATGACGTAAAATGTATTTCAGAAAGCCTTAAATGCATTTCAGAAGGCATCAAAAGGATTTTGCAGAGCGTTACATGTATTTCGTGGAGAAGTTCACTTGTAAACAGTAAGATATCCGAAGCCTCATTGCAGAATGCGGTCATATAGCCCAAAGTTTCTGTAAGTTTGCTTAACTGAGGAGTTGAAATTCATGTTTGCACGTATTATAAGAACGGTAATAGTCCATAATTTCCCTTGAATATATTTATGATATATTCCTACTTAAGCAGATCGCATATAAGCTTACAGTTGTACACATAGACTAAGTCAATCAATAGATGTGAAACAATAAGTTCATTTTAATGATAAGAAGGAATAAGCAAAAGTTTTGCAATCCTCGCTACACCATTTCCAGATACACATGTATATAGGAGAGGTGTGTATTTTCTATGGTACAGTATGTAGAAATTGATAAGAATAAATTCCATTTCGAAAATTTATTACAAAAAATACATGAGCTCATCATTGCCCTACGTTCATATCCTGCATGTTAAGAGCAGGTTCGTGAAACGAAGTCGCATGCTGGATGGATCGTGCGCAGTCAGCCGGTGTGATTGTTGGAATGGCATTGGAGATCAAGCTTTCCAAGTAAACCAGCCTTTGTTCTTGGAGTTGAGGTCCTGTAACAGTAGGAACTTGGATAGCTGATTTGACGCTAGCCTTCACTTTCGCCCATATGCTTTCAATGGGGTTAAGCATGGGGCTATATGGTCCCAATCGGAGGAGAACAGCATCGCTACCTTCGAATACCGCAGACAAGCGGCTGCGGCTTGGAGCATTGTCTACGACAGCGACCAGATCTTGCAGTCGAAAGCCATTTTCTGCCCACTGTTGGAGTAGTCCTTGGACCCATTCGTTCACGTTCTCCCACCTGAACGATCCTCTTCTCGTGTCCATCTTGATGACTCCGCTGGCTGCGATTCAGCCGATGAGATGGACGTTCGGTCCACGACTGGATGGGAGAGGGACGACAGTTCGATGCCCAACTTTGGACCAACCAACTTTTCTCCGTATGAACAGATTGAAGTTGGTTTCATCCACCCAGACAACCTGTCTTCCATCTCGAATGTAGTTGTTGAGAGTGGACACATAGGCTCTCCTCAGCTGCTTGTTCTCCATGGTGTTCATGGTCACCGGTTGATGGTGCACTTCGGTTTGTGGCCTCCCTTCGTCTTCGGAGAAGGCTGACCTGAGCGCACCCAAGTATAGGCAGTCTTTGAGTTGACGCCTAGCGTGTCGGATAGCGCTCTCCAGTCCTCTCCACGGTTGGCAGCCTCAACGATGAGTCGCCTATCCTTCTCCGCAGTCTTCGCGTATTTCTTCCTTTCCACTTCCTCTGTCTCTTCTATCTCATCTCGACATAATGGACAGCGAGACTGGGGATTAGCCAACATGGGTTGCAGACAGGACTCATGGATAAGGTGAAGACAAGGTATGCACCTAGCCACTGGCTTCCTTAGCATCGACGTGTGGCAGACGCAGCAGTTATCTTGGAGATTCATTGTAACAGACAACACGGTAAGCTTCTGCCAGCAATATTTTATACATGGCTCTACGGTTTATTTCAGTGTCATTGGTTCCTGATGAGATGTATTTCCGAAGTCATGAGTTTTATTCGATCACAGCAAGTCTGGAGACATTGGACAGTTCTCTGAAACATATTTAACGCTTTCTGAAATACATGTAACGCTCTGCAAAATCCTTTTGATGCCTTCTGAAATGCATTTAAGGCTTTCTGAAATACATTTTACGTCATCTGAATCACAATTTACTCTTGCTCAAATACTTTTTATAGTACTGAAAAACATCTGACGCTTTCTTAAATACATATTCCAATTCTGAATAACATCAAACAGCTCCTTAAATACATTTTACATTTCTGGAATTCAAGTAGCTGCATCTGAAATATAATTTACAATTTTGAAATGAAGTTAACAGATGATTATATTCATTTCACATTTATGAAAAACATCTCATGTCAACTGAACTACATCTAGCGTTTTTGAAATTCAACTTTCAGTTCCTCAATTATATTTTGCAATTTCTGAATTTCAAATATTGCATCTGAAAAACAACTAATGAAAGATGGAACAAATTTTACCGATCTGAAATATAAATAACATCTTTTGAATAACAAATCACACTTCTGAAATATTATTCATGTTTTCTCAATTATATTTCATGATTTCTGAAATACAAATCAGGTATCTGAAATACAACTGATGAAATAGGAAATATATTTCACGGATCTGAAATTAAAGTAAAATCTTTTGAAAAACATTTCACGCTTCTGGAATGTATATGACTATTTCTTTAATACATATTATCTTTTTGAAATACAATTAACTAAATTCGAAATACTTTTCATTTTTCTGAAAAACAACTAATAAGCTAGGAATCATACTTCACGAATGTTGAAATAAATCTGGAAATGGTGTAGAAAGGAAGCATTGGAACATGTAACGTTAATGAAATGGCACAATCTGCTGACATAATAGCATAGCAATCGAACAATAGGCAGCCAGTTCAACATTAAGTACGTCAAATTGTGTGAAGTTGCAGTGACTGTTATCAACTGGATCACACAGCCAAGAGACACAGTTGATTTCAAGTTCTACAGAGAAGCGTGTGAACGTTTTTTCATGCGCCTGCTAACTTTTTTGATAATGATCGGAGGGTCCAACAATATCGAGAAAACTTTTGAGCAATGATCTGAATTCTTCAAATCTGAAGGAATTGTGGCGATCGGAGCATTTTGAAGGAATTCAGAGCAATCCGCAAGCGACGCACGACTATTTTTCCTATCTCTGTAAGGTATTAAAAATTTCTTTTTGCCCACTTAATAAGTTCTTGCATGTGCCATTGTTTTGAATCAGTTTGCACTTCTAGCAAGTGATGCGGTTAAACAATCTAATTTTGTGATTACAACACTCACGCCACTCATTTGCTGTTGTCCAAAGGCCGACTGACAGCTTACTGTATGTGTGTGTGCCATTTCCAATAGTACCTATGCGATATACGACTTATCCCTATGCAGTAAACGAAGACTGAACGAGCAAGCTGTTTAATTCTGTGCATGCAATAGTTCTAGATTCTTGCCGCAAAGCGGTTCTTAACGAATCTTAGGTGTATAAAGAGAACTGACAATAATCGCGAATAATTTTACGAAGTACACTGTTCGTAACTTCCTATTGTCAACTAATGGAAGCCGCCATAGTCAAGGTACCGTTGTCATGACTACCCATGTCCACGAAGTTCTCTTGTTTTCAATATCTATGGCCGTTCTAGTCCCTCCTTATTATAGTGTCGGACTTCTATGGTCGAACAAGACTTTATGAAATGCAGTGCTCACATTAAAAATCAATGAATTTTACTGAAAATTATCATGCTGAATAAAAGTTTTCAAAAAGTGAGTGACCTTCAGAAGCTATACTTTCAAAACAGGTCATCAACGATTTTTGGTAAAAAGTTTGAATGTGCGCGAAATATGGTCGAGCGACCCAGTTTGAAGAGGACAACTGTAGAAATGCGACTTGACGGGAGGGGGCGAGTCCCCTCCGGTTTGAATGGGATTGGTACACTTGCTTCGATGACATATTGTACCAGTAGTGCGTTAAAGACAATGTTTTGTGCATACTCGCACAAATCACTTAATATATATTTTTTGCACATCTTATATTTACACTGGGCATATGTGCATATTTAAATAGGGAAGCGTGTTGACATTCAGATATGAGAACTGGGCCTGATGATGGATGATTCTTGATAGATGACGGCGATTCAGTTCTCTTCCCATTTTCAACCTAGGATTTAACTTAATTTTAGGGTACAGTTGGCGTATATCGACAGGTAAGCTGTTACTCCAAAATAATGCACTACATTTACATGCATATGTTTAGGAGCGCCTCCATAGCTGCAGTAGTATTAGCAAATCACACAGATAGGCAGTTAACTCTCAAAAGTACAATAAAAGCTTGGTGGAACGCTTCTGATTGCCTCATACTGACAAATATCGATGACTGAAGTGAATCGCCTAACTTTACAATGTATTGCCCCGATCAGTGCAAATCAGTCTAGTCCTTCACGCACCATCTGATAACTAAGTGCTTGGCTATTGGATAAAATAACGAAAAATTTATGACGACTCTGTCTTTGAGTTATACGAATTTTACCAAAATTCATTGTTATGATGACTAATCCTAACGCTGAAAGGTACTGACAAGTTAAAATAGACATTGACAAGGTTCGGCCATGGAGAACAACTCAAAAAGCTTGCATCAAATTATTATATTAATTCTAAAGAATATTTCGACGCGTCGTGTTGTTCACTAGAATTAATATAATAATTTCGATTCAATACTATGAAATACAATTATTTAGTAAAAGTGACCAATTTTTCATTAACTGCTTTCGAAGTCTATGGTATGTAATATGGATTATCATAGTTGCAGAACTATGATTTACAGACTGTCATTCTAGAAACACTGTGCTCATGTTGAAAATTGATGAGCTTCATTTCAGGTTCTAATGCAAAACGCTTGTAAAGCGTCGTGCAATTTCGAAAATATTGTCAAAATTCAAACAATTTAAAAGCATGCTTTTCGAAAAAGGTGATTTGACCGTCATCCAAATCCAAGGTTTCATAACAAATATTTAAAATAAAAAGTAGAAGTCACAGAAGCTCACCGTTTCAGTTTTAAACATAGAAATATATTGTTTATCTGAAGTTGACTAGAACGGAAATTGACTCAAGGTCGCGGCACATCCGGGGGAACCAGGTTGGGGGCATGAACAACCAATGAGGAGCTTAGAATTGCACGTGACTGATTCTAACCCAATGATGCAGCCGTTGACATGTGTATCTAAGTGAAAATGCGTACGATTTTTGTGCCGCTATTGGGCATTGCATGAGGCTATACTTACATTCTAGAGGTTTTATTATTATCAAATTCTATGGTTTTAAAATATTCACAGCTAAATCACTCACCGCATTATTCCCCATTGCCTTTTGCATCAGCGAACTAAAATACTAACATTTCTGTAGCAATATTTCATTAACAGAAAATTTATGTTAAATATCAATAGATTTATTCATAGTTATCATTTCGATGTCTAGTCTTCACTATCAGTATCTTGATTGGTAAGCTTCCTTTTTGTTGAGGATGCTCATGTTTGGCGGTGACAAAATCAACTTATTTGTAAGGACCAGGGATCTTTCTAAACGTGACGGCAACAGCAGTACTCTGAAATAAATCACCGGTGCTAATCGAATAACAGTTGTGAACTACAATTATTAATTAACAATCATGATTAGCATCTATGAATATCAGAATAATAGAAAAATTTCATGTCATTGCTTCACTAGATTGAAATATGGCAATTGTCCTGAGCATTAAAACAGGCTATCAGTCAAAATGCGAAACGTACTTTGTGTCATCATTTTAATAGATCTTGGTCGAAGAAATTTTTTTCCGTTTTCTGTCATTTTAACATAAATTTGATTAAAAAATTATTTTTAATCCATCGTTATGTTTATCGACGTGATATCGTGCACGACTTCAAAAACCTTATTGCAGTGAATGATATAAATAATTAATTCCTCAGTCATGGAACCTTTCCACTATCATTATCATGGAATTAGTCCAGCATCCGTATTTCGATCCTATTTGGTCCACTGCCTTATTCAAATAGAAACAATAACACGGTGACTTTCATGAATTTCACAAAATTACTCAAAATTCTTGCAATAATTTCTCCTCATATTGTTAATCAAAGTCGCGACTTCTCGAGCCGGTTGAAATAATGTCTGGAATTTATACTGTCCGGTTTCCTTACCACTTGCTCAAATCTGATTCCACATATTCCGGTTCGATTTGCGAAATCAAATACTGAGATATCATTCCCTTTGTTACAGAACTCTCTTATCCTGGTTCCCAGGGGTCTGTCGTCGCATCTTGTCTTTGATTGAATTGGCATGATCTACAAACACGAGACGAACTTTCTCCCATGATACCACGGTGATGTCGTGTCTCTTTGAGTGTCCTAAGGGGTTAGCGTTATTCTCTCACAGACTATTCTTGAGATTATAAATCTTCTACTTACACACATTGTTTCAACGTGGTGCTTTAAACTCATACAAAACTTTAAATCTGAAAAATCCGAAGTCATTGTTTCCTACGCTCATTTTGTGAGTTAACTGCTGACAAAAATCCTAGTAATTCCAAATTGTCGATAAATCGGAAAATAGTCATGTGCGTTGCTTTCACAAAGATGCATTGGTGGCAGAAGCATAAATAGAATTTAAGAAGATTTTTGCAATATCGTCTGTCTATGTGTGAGATATTGTGTTAGGAGCAACATAGCATTTACTTTTTGCACATTTGAATAGTGAAATACAACAACTCTTGCCACATAATCAATCCTTGCACCATGTAGACATTCTGAATGCAATTGGCTATCTGCTATCTCAATTAATCATCTTATTGACAATGAATTCGAGATTATCATTCTGGCAGTAAATGAACGTGCGTATCAAACAGGGATGCAGAATCAAAGCCGCCGGAACAACTGGATTTGGGTGGAATCGGAACCGCAGAAAAATCACAGGTTTTGGTTCCGGGAAATAATCTGAGATCTATATTTTAATAGATCCTGCTTTGCCGACCATTTGACGCACGGTCGTAACTATTTCTATACTCCTATGCAGTTAAAGACACAATCATGCAAATTTTCTAGAAGGTTGTGGATGAATGAATTGCGAATGCATTAGATGCATAAATGTAATTTTATTGCATGCTATGTTAGATATATAGGACGATGCAATACTTTATTTTCAATTGGATGAAGTATTGATAAGTTGATTTGAATAAAGTGATACAACTATGAAAAAATCGGATGAAAGGGTTCAATCTAGGATTCCTGAAGTGACTACATGTTTAGATTAACAAACAAGGAAGTACGATTCTAGAAATCCGCTTTATTACCTTCTCAATCGTGCAATTTTCTAACACAAGAATAATGGCGATCCATAAAATGGAAGAGATGAAAATCAATTGAAGAGATGACTAAGAAAATGAAAATAGTTTTCATGTACTTAATGTTATTATTGATATATGTTAATCAATTATTGTATGAAAATTTATTGATATTACTTATGCGTTATTATATTTATTTTGAGTTTAAAACTACCGGCATTGATTACATTGGTTCCACCGATTGCCGGAACCGTTTCAAGATTTCTGCGGTTCCGTTTCCTTGATATTAAATATCCTTCCCTTAGTAACACTGAACTGTTATTAATATTCGAAGCATTCAGATAATTTATGAATAAAAAGAGCCACGAAATTCATAATGATATATTGGCACGAGGCCTTTCGTCCAATCTCAACGGGTGCTAAATTTGATATATATCGCTTTGATATATATATCAAATATTGCATTCAGATAAAAAAATTGACTGCCGGAAAATTTGCAATATGCATGAGAAAATAATACTAAACCGTTCATTCCATCGCAGAAACCTAGAAAGCAATATTTTAGCATTTATGTGCGCTCAGCTACGTATGGTGGGTTGTAAATAATGTGATTTCAATTAGCTTTTCCTAAATATTGAATGACAGACTTCCGTCTATTCATACCATTTAACTGCAAACAAATTCACTGAAAAAGCGCTTCAAAACACATTCGTAGTGAAATTCCTTCGAAGCGGTTTTTCAGTGACTTTGTTTGCAGTGAGGAACAAAGAAAATGCCGAAACAAGCTTAATTTTTCCGGAGAAAATATCTGGTCATTCATCCAACACCTTCAGTTTTGAAATTTTGGCAAAAATTGGAACTATTGCACTAAAGGATAAGACTCATAACACTCAAATAACACTCATTACAGGGGTTTGACATTACATACACGAATCGACAAATCGCAAGTGCAAGTTATCTCTATTTTGTAACTTTGGCACTAAGTTTTAATGATAATTTTTATTTTTGTATATTATATTGTCGCACTATCTCTAAGAAAAATGTGCCTGCATTAAAACGATGTTTTGCCCTTGTTGATCAGTCTACAATTGTATAAATGTATGAATTATCCTTTTTCTATGATCACAGCATCAATTTCCAGAAAAACCCCGTTTTACAAAAGGATGTGCATTAAAAGTGATGAAAGTTCATTAAAATGTCCTATTTCCCAGCTCCTAGCAAACAGACCGCATTCCCTCGTTGTATGTCGAGACTCTGCATCAGCCACGCAGTCTCCCGCTTGTCTCCTGCTGTCATTGTGAGACGCCTTCCGACTGCTTAAGTACTGTGTCACATTGATTGAAAATATCCTTAAAATATGTTTTTGGACTTGCGAATGATAAATTCAAATGATTTGCTTGAATTTGAGAGATGCGAGCTAACTCGTCATTGGCAGTAGAGGAAAATCTCTTGTCTCCATCACCAATGGCGAGTTTCTTCATATATTTAGTTCCTTTATCTGTACGACCACGTATAAGCCAAGTGTAGGCTATGTAGACACTGTGGAGGCATCAATCTCCATAATGTAGGGTACTTATCAATGATATGTGCCGTACATGTACATATTTTCACTTGTGCTATGTGACTAGCAATGTCCATAGATACCTTCTCTGTTCATCTTATATACATAATACACGTTTTAGATAGTGAAAAGCGTTTACAGTCAAGAATATTACCTCCAAAACTTTTTCATGAGCAGTGCATGTAGGCATCGTTTTCTGTTTTCGTATTCGAATATATTGAGTGCGAAGTCAAAATCACGAGGCCGGAGAAATGAATCAATAGTCGAAGGCACGTTACCCCCCCAAAGCTTAAATGTCTAGCTGTTGGCGGTGACGGTTGTGTCATTGAGTAGGGATATATAAGTAGTGTCGACTCAAACAAGTATCTGTATACAGTGAAAATTTTTATATCAAAAGATTCAGTTTTTTGTGAAGATTACGTTCCCGTAGTCCAAAAAAATGTTTGAGCACTTTTGAAAAAGTCAAAATTTGCCAATTTATATACTACCGAGATGACTCTCCTATAGTAGTAGTATGAAGCAAGTTGGATATCAAAAGGAATGAATATTTGATAAAAAGCATCCTAAATATGCGGAAATCAAGCTGATTATCAAGGGAATTTCATAAATTGTATTATAATGAAAGTCTTCATGAAAAAGTCGCGACATTATTCGTGCTTTCATGGCTGAAATTTCAAGTTTTTAATTCAATTTTTACCGGCATGATTTTATGATTCACTAAATTCATGTTTCATTTCTAGAATCCGAAAAGTGATGTGGAACCATTTACATCTTTCAAAGTTGAATGAAGTTATTGTCTTTGATTATGTGATTTTGCTGTGCCAGTGACAGGTTGCCTGTGATATGATCACGCTTAAGAAAATACCCTTCAGGTTGAGCATGAAAGTAATAGGAACCCATCGAATTGCTATTTTAACTAACATTAAATTTCCAAGGCTGTCATGAGAATCTGTGAAATACCATCATTCCTTCTGCATTACAATCATGATCACTCAATTCTGTTGTAATTTCTGCAAAACTGCAAAAATTTGCAGATCTCACATCTGGTGACAATACCACCTGTATCTCCCTTTAGTTCATTTAATAAAATCGAAAGTGTATACATATTGGGGATTTAATAAATGCGGAGTTACCACTCTACCTAATATAATTATCTACTCTATGGGTTGTGTGCTCTCTGCTGTACTAATCGGATGTCATTTTGCTGATTTGTGTCACATTGCTCCGTCGGTTTTCTTGGCGAATTTGGTATCATTGTGTTCCTCAGTCTACTGCCGTTGCAGCTGCGGAGTCGGCTTTTCATCTTCTGATCGGCCTGTCGTGAATTTTTGGTTTTTGTGAAGTGCGGCGGCGTTGTGAATAGTATTGAACAAGCTTAGGTTGAAGTCTCTCTCTTTCCTGGAATTACCCGGTGTCCGTGTATTCTAAATTTAACGGCGATTACCACAGATATCCCTCGCTTCGACGGTGTGTCTTGTCTTCACGTGATAGTCTCTTGTTTGTGATGTGCGTTGATCAGCCGGTATTGTCGGTTGTCATCTCATCAGCTGTTACCAAAGCATCTCTTGAAGCCCCTGTCAAGTTGATTTTTGAATATCGATTTTTCATCACGTGGTGTGTTTACGTCATCTCAGCTCACAATGTCTGCGAGTCGCCACCAATAACCAGAGGTCGAGGGAATCTCATTCCGACGTAACACTTGAAGGCATCAAGTCATTGATTGAAGCAACTGAGCGCGAAATAATTACTTCATAATTACTTCACATTACTTCATTAAGAAATGTAATTAAGACATTAGTGACTCGTGTCGATGTACTGGAATCAGAAAATAAAAGACTTTCTGAACAGTATCAGGCGCTTAGAAAGTCAATTCCAGAACCAAGTTTTGTGCAAGAGAATTGTACATTTATGATGAAAGAGTTTCAGGAACAGAAATTTCGAAGGTGCAATCTTATTTTAAGGGGATTATCTGAAACTAATGGTACTGTAGAGGAACGTCAAGAAAAAAACATGAATGCATGCAAAGAGATCTTCATGAGTATGGGTGTAGGCAGTGTTTCTATACAGCATGTTAAACGTTTGGGAAAACAATGTGGTGATGGTAAACGTCTCTTGAAAGTTTCTTATCGAGAACTGAGTACAGAGACAAGTTGTTGAAAAATTCGAAGCAGCTGAAACAAATAAACGAGTATGCTAATATTTTTGTGCAGCCTGATCTAACTTATTATCAGCAGCAGGAACAACAACACCTAAGGAATTAATTGAAAAGCATGCGAGTTATGGGCCATGATGTTGTCATTTTTAGAGGCAAGTTAGTTCAGCGTTGTTCAATAGAGGATTTTCCTCATTGATTTTACCGAGACCGCGAAACAACGACTTTATTCAAAAGCATTATCCGTCCTTCATACTGTCCAACATACGCTCGCTTCTGCCAAAAGTCGACGAAATGAGTGTCATAGCCACTCTATTTAAGCCGGATATTATAGCTTTGACAGAATCATGGCTAAATAGTGATGTCTCTAACGATTTGATCAAACTTCCTGCTTGTGTTATCTTTCGGAACGATCGTGTATTTAAGAGGGGAGGTGGGACTTTAATGTATCTTAAAGATTGTCACCAATGCAGCTATTTTGATTTGTTGCCGATTGATGTTTCTGCTGCTGTTATAATTTCACGATGCCGTTTGTTTCTTTGTGGATCATGCGCTAACCTCAAGACCACATATTGAGCACGCTTTCATTTTGGGTGATTTTAGTAAATTTTACACGTTTTCACTATGTACAGATCTCGACTTGACATATATTGTTATATGTGCAACCAGGAAAAGTGGTTATCTCGACCATGTGATATTTCCGAATGACCTTTCAGATGCATATTTTGAAAACTGTGTTGCAAATATCGCTCCAATTTCTACATCTGATCATTTTACTTTGAGTGTGTCTCCCTTAGACCCTGCAAGCAACACAAGTAATGTACTCGTAAATGTGAAATCTTCTATTGTTTACGACTACAGATTATCTAATCTACGCAATTTGGACAGAATGATTTTCTCCGTAGATTGGAAAGACTTACTTTTTGAGACTGATGTAAATGAGCAATGTAGAATTTCTATCGTGTTCTCAACAATGTTATTGATATGACAATATCAAGGAACATTGTAAAAATGACTTCCAACGATGAAGTTTGGATGACTCCTTTAACAAAACATCTGATAAGTGAAAAATGGAGAGCTCATAGAGACAGTAATTGACCTTACTACAATCATCTAAAACAAAAAGTGCGCAGTGGAATACATAAAGCTAAACTCTCATGAGCAAATCAATCAAAGAATTCCGGCAAAATCGCTGCGGTCGGTTGCCAATTTTCTAAGTAGCAAAGAAATGAATTCAAATCGTCTAAACTCATTAATATCCCAATATGAGTCCCCAGAATTGGCGCTGGCAGATTTGAAAGATCTGGTCGCTGGTTCGCAGACATCCAGCGCATCACAATCTATTGATACTTCTGATGAAGATGATGGATGGTCGGTGTCCGTTTCTGAGTATGATGTTTATTTATGTCTTGCCAAGCATAAAACTAAAAAAACTAAGCTGTTAAACCTAAGCTGACCTCTTGGCAGAGCCATTATTTCAGATATATAAATCATCGATCAGACAAAGGTGCATTCCCAAGATTTGGAAATATGGCGCAATTTCTCCACTTCCAAAAACGTGTCTATCAAAATTGCGTGCCTTCGACCAAACACTCTGCTTCCTGGTCCATCAAAATTCCTTGAACGCTTGATATTAAGGGAAATGTTTGTATCAGCCTTTGGTACCAGTCAACATGGCTTCCCCCCTCATGCTTCAACTGCTATAGCTCTGACGGAATTTCACGACACGGTAACCAAAATCTATGATCAAAATCTGTTTGGAGCCTCTATTAACTCATCTGATTTGTCCAAAGCATTTGAGAATGTTGAGCACTCTTTACTTTTACGAAAAATGAATTATCTAGGTTTTCTTTCGGGCGGCTTTCTTATGTGGCTAGTGAGTTATCTTTCGCGTCGGACTTCCTGTGTTAAACTTCAAATGACATTCTCAACATACTTTCCTATGTGTAGTGGCATGCATCAAGGCTCTGTTTTGGGTTCGTCGCGTATTTGCTGCTTCGTCAGTGACTTGAATGCCGCATTTTTTACGACAAAAGTCGCAAAAAACACTGATTACATGGATCTGATTTTGCCTGTGAATGATGGTAATTCTAATGTTATATCGTTGCAGTGTAAACGTGAGATCAAAATGTACAACATTGGTGTACATCGACCGACCGATTCTCTCGCCCCGTGCGCTGCATGATCAATTTCACTTACGCAACTTTTGACAATTCAAGTGAGGGAATGTGAGCTCGCAAAACATTCTTTTCCCTGATTGACGCTTGGCGATGATTCATTAGGCTGCAGACCGAAGAGGAACCGAGCTATATGATGTAATTATAATCGTCTGCAACTTCAGTTCCCACTCTGAGGCAGGTCGTCGCTGCGATGTCTTCGAACAAGTTCTTCGAAGTAGACAAAAAACTCTGCAGCAGCACATTTCTGCTGCTCGTGTATCTTTTGCTCCGCATCGGAAGTCATTAACCAGTGGTAGTGCCAATCTTGATTCGAGGATAAAGGCCGAGCAAGTGGACATATCACCGGTTGCCGAGAGCTCAGGAGATGGTTTTCAAAGTGACGCTTGTTAATCCATCGATGGTCTTCATTCGGCATCACGCGGGTCTCAAAGTAACGGTTGTTAGTCCATTGATAATTTATTGAAGATCTGCTTTTCTTAGATTGTAGCACTGTCATTCGTAGGCCTTTATACATAATAGGGCCTACATTGGAGAGTTATTATAATATGTAGCTTTCATCAATCCATTGATAGTTTTTAATGTTTGATGCCTTTTTAGCAGCAACGTTTGTCAATCCTTGGACAAATTTTCAATGAACGTTTGTTTCTCGAATATAAATTTGTCTTTTTGCATTTGTGGCTTTATCATCAAAGTTAGATAGAATTGGAATTACACCGTACCTAAATACATGGGATGCGAGCGAGCGTATTATCACACATTCATAAATTAGTAGTTGTTTTCTGTTGATAAGTCATAGAAATATGCGTAGGCGAAGTATTGACTTCATTGCTTGTATACACGCGCTGTACTTGTACTGTAAACTTAAATATGATATTGCGATGAGCTAGAAGTTTGCCATGTTCATCACAAGTACGGCACCGCATGAAGTGAATCAGAGTGAATAGACATGCGAATATGTGTATGTATAGGCATATATGTAATCGAAGACTATTTCGATGAAGTCGTCTTTATTGATTGACTAATCCCTGAAACAAAATGATGGATATTTTTGATAATTAGTAAAAACTTGCAATTTTTGGAAATTACAAAATAAGATAGATTGATATACCAATACTTTTTCATCCAAGAGATAGGTTCATCCAACTAAAAGCGCTTAATCTCATCAGTTCAATTACGAAAATCCGTTAATCGACTTGTAGTCCGAAAGAAGAGAACCATAAACCGTATGTAGGAAGAGTAATGAGCCATGGGAATTCTGATGGGAATTACTGAAAAATCCCGTGGATTCAGAAATAGGAAAAGCCATGTTCTCCGTAGTTTATTTCATTGAAAATTGTTCTTCGCAATCCCTTTCTCTCTTTCAATCTCTCTCTCTCTCCGCTGTTGTATCGTTGTTATGCAGCTTTCTTATTATTTATTTATTTCTCAAATATGGCAATAATCTAAATACTGCTCACCTCAAGTAGAAAGGAGAGCTTGCCACCGCCTGGATATCGTCGATTTCGGCGAGTTTGAAGAATCGGCGAGGACTCAGCCCCGCTTGATGACGCTTCGTCCATCATGATGGATTGTGTCAACAAAGGAAATGAATCACTAGGAAGATACGTAGAGCACTGGCAGACGGGCCACGAGCATCGTTGTGAATTCGGCGAGTAGGCTTGTTAAGGAGAGCACTTCACAGAAGCACCGATGAAGGAAGAATGAACCAGTCGAGTACGCCACTCACACGCGCTGACACACACACGCAAGTGCGCGCGCTTTTAATCAAGAGAAAACGAAAAATACGGCTGAAGTCGGCGACCGATTATGACGACTTCAATTGAGATCACGTGACCTGTGGATAACCACCAATTGGGAGCAAGAATAGGCGTTGTCTGATATCTAATTATCTCATCAGGTAAGAATACGTGTCTGTGAATGAGAATACTTTAGAGTAGCTTCTATCGGATAGAATTCAACTTAATATCACCCTTGAGCGTAAACCTTTCTCTCTCCGATCTGAAATCCAGAAGTTTGCATCATTGTGAATACATTGTTTTGTCTCGCGTTCTTTTAATCTCTCTCTCTTCTTTTGTGATGTTATTTGTAATCATTGACTGGTCATGTTCGGCAAATTTTGCCGTTTTGCATCAATTATAGTCAGAAATATAAGCTCATTATTTGATTCATCTCATAGAGTTGAATTAGGTATTAGGTAGAGCAGCAGCAACTCAGCATTACTTAAATCCCAATGTCTATACAGTTTCGATTTTATTAAATGAACTCGAGTTGAGACCCAGTACCAAATGTGAGATATGCAAATTGCTACATTTTTGGCGAAATTTACACGCATTTGACTGATCATAATAGCAATACCCATAACAACCTAATTGGAGTGTAATGCTTGTTAAATGAGTAATTCGATGGGTTACTATTACCTTAATGCTCAGCCTTATTAATGAGTATTTTTTTAAGCGTGACCATATCACAAACTGCCTGCCACTGACAGAACAAAATGTTATAGTCATAGACAATGATCATAATCAACTTTAAAACATAATGGGCCCACAATATTATTCAGATTCGATAAATTTAGCATACATACACCTCATCGATGCACTGTGGTAGTTCACTGACAAGGTCATTTCGTCGACACTATCTTTGAATTGTTCATTTCCTCGACAGGTAGTCCGGCAGCCAGAACGAGTTTCTGAAGGGAACGAGGCCGAAAGTGAGACTTTCACAGAATGCTGTACACCCCATGCCTACTACGAATCTGCACGTCTGCAGAGTTCCAGTGAGTTACTCTTCTTGTCAGACAAGATCAAAGAAAAACACATATAAATCCAATGGGACGCAGATTGCAGTTTTTGGATAAATGGAATTTTCTATGTTTTATCTGATTAAACAAAAAGTATTAAGTCTAGAGTCATAATTTTTGACATGGAATGTCTTCAGGTCATTTCATTTCATCTTCATGCACCCCTGTCTATAAAGCTAAGCACATTTAGATTTGGCGAGCCTCTTAATGTCGGCAAACACAAACATTTTGAGCAACTTAATCCACATTCAGCCACATTCTCACATAGATTGCCGATCAGATGCATGATAAAAGCACATGCACACCATTGGAAGTGACCTGAACTTTTTCGTTTAATCTGAGAAAACATAGAAAATTTCATTTTAGCCAAAAACTGCAATTTGCGTCCCATTGGACTTGCATGTGTTTTTCTTTGATCCTGTCTGATAAGAAGAGGAACTCACTAGAACTCGGAAGAAGTGCAGATTCGTAGTAGGCATAGGATGTATATATCATTCTGTGAAACTCTCACTTTCGGCCTCGTACCCTGCAGAAGCTCGTTCTGGCTGCCGAACTAAGGTCACTTCATCGACAAGTGCATGATACTGGTGGAAGAGAAGACAAATCATGCATCCATGGATAGTTAAAGACATGCATTTACTCGCTAATTCAAAGACATCAAGATATGATGTCCTTGAGCTTTGTCTGGGACTCCTATATCTTTTGAATCTGAATATAGACATAGATGAAACCACATTTCGATAACTTGACTCAAATCCTTGATAACTACGTGTTGATGAAATGACCCTGTCGATGTGCTAACCACAAGCCAATACATTGAGACTTGAGGGTGATAGCTAGTTCCTGACTTCTTCAGGTCATTGCGTCAACGTTGATGGTACCTGGCCAAGAAAACCCTTTTCCTTTGTGGGTAAAACAGTCAACCAAATAGAAGCACCTTTCTCACAAGGTGCTTCTATGGACTTCAATTTCTCCTTGCAAGAAATTATCGATTTTATCTCCTCCAGTTCTGATTTTTTCTTTTTTCGTTTTTGATTTTTGATATTATTTTTCGGTTTATCAATTTGAAATTCATCATTGACATACACATTTTCTTTATGAATCAGATTCTTCACTGTGGCATTTGTAATAAATCGTGAGTGTTCATAGATCTGACCACAAAATCTCAAGAGGGAATGATGATATTCATAGCGCCAAATCTTCTAGGGAGCAAAAATAGCTTCCTTTCATCACCATCAAAATTGTAATCTTGCAATAATGCTCGGATAAAGTCATTAATTGCCTCATCAAGCGGTTTAAGCAATCTAGAAATGTCAGGAACAGTTCGCATTATGAAGGTGTATCGGTTTACCAATCCATGAATAAAAGCACAGCAAGATGGGTGAGGTTGTGTTCGCGCAACAAAGGATACTTTCTTCAATTGCTCGATCCACTCTCTAACTTTTGCTTGAACATAGGAAACTTTGTTTTCATTCGTTCCAATTACTGCACCTAGATAACGATTTCCTTCATTGCATATTCTTATTTTGTAAACATGAAGCTCATTTCTTGCAAATTCCTTGTCCTCTGGTTTGGTGATTAACCATGATTTGGATTCATTTACATGGTGTGCAAGAAAGGGTCCATAGTGAATAACGTCTTTCCACCAATGTTTCAAATTGCACCAACAGCTGTTACATCATCAGCAAATGCGATCTGATGAACATGTGTGTTTTCAAAACTAAGAGTTGAAAGCAATGGAGTCAGTCCTCTCGCACACATACTCATTGCAATTGGGTCACCTCGCGTTGTTCCATCATTTGATATTAACTTTTTTCCATCAGAAATAAAGAGTCATGAAGACTGAATGTAGCTATTTCGAATAATATCTACGTCTTTTCGTCTATTTACTCTGAAGAAAGCTTGCGGATCATTGTAGCTATAGAATGACATAGGTCATCAGAAGCAGAACCACAATGTTTGTGACTCAAAGCTTTCTTCCAAAATTCTGCATCTAAACCTGAGGATCCATGGGAGCCTTTTGACCTCAGTGCACATGTTCTAATCAGTTGGTCTTATCATCAAAGTCATATCACGGGATTGACTTTCTGTTGTGGACCACGAAGTAGCATTGCTTTGTAACGTATTACATCGGATCGAAAACCACCAGTCAGTAGCGTGCCAGTTATGCAAGTGTATTAAGCTCTCATGACAATACCTTATACATCTATGCAAATGAATACACTTCAAGGTCACAGATTATCAATCAAACATAGAACCATGCATAGAGATAGAACAGTACAGCTTCTTTAAGTGACTGGCGCCGGAATGTTTTTCTTTTGAAGCTTTCAAAATGTCTTCTGTTAATAGATGGACTCCGCTTGAATTTTCATCGAGTAAACGAAGAACAGGATTCACCTACCTTCTAGCATGAGCATAGCGAACCTTTTCGACAAATCTTCACCACTATTGTTTTGTGATTATTTTGAATAGTTTATTTTGAATCGTAGGACTTTCATCAGTAAACCTCGAAATTCATTTTTTTCTTCCATAATTCTGATCTTCTGCCAATGTATTGTTTGACTTCAGAGATCTTGCAATTCTTTGACGTACTTTGTAATATGAGTGCAGGCATAGTCATAAGGGCCTTGAGGCATATATCTCTTTTCTTGATGATCAGGTTTTTAAACATTTCGTCATTCCATTAATAAAGGTCTTTCCGCAATTGCCTTTTGGCAGATCGAATAAATTTTTCCTCCAATAAACAATTTCTTCATTAGCATATTGAATCTCAGAGCAAAAGGAATCGATCCAACCAGGCATGGCAACTGATACGTTAGAGTGATTTGAATTTGAATCAGCCCAATTTCAGGCATCCTCAATCACATCATTTATTGTTTCCTCTAGTTTCTTAATATTCATTTTGAAAATTTCTGTAAGCAGGTTAATTACAACATTAATGAACACTAAATGAGATCAGCATTTAACACTTTTAAGTATAATATCCCATGTTTGAACACTATTACTTAGAGTTATTGCAGGACAACCATGACCAACCTCACATAGCTGCCATGAGACTAGAATAATGCGAATACATCTGCGTGATTATTAGATGAATAATAGTACTAACCTTAAAACACTTCCCACAATGGATTTACAAGTAACAGTGTCAGTTGTACGTGGATCCCAAGTAAAAATCGAAAAGATTCATCATGCCTCACTTTTTTGATGTATTTATTTTGTAAATGTGCAGTTGCTCTATTTTTTCAGTATAATATACCTGTACGGCCGAGATAGCAGCAGACTATTTATAATTTGCATCTATTTTCAAATTTCTATTTTGAGTTGTATTCAGCGCCGCTTAACTATCCCAATTTAATCAAGTACGCGCCCAGCATTGTCTTGAGCTCAAAATCGCCAGCGTAAAATTGGGTTAAGTTACAATCTGGAACTATTGGTTATTCGAAGAAAATGTGGTGCTAGCAAAAATTATTACATCTCCAAATAGAAAAAAATGATCTTGTAGTTTTCAGGAAAAATTATGCTGTATTCAGTAACAATTAATAATAACTGATGACTATCAATGTTCAATAATCAATCCGCATTACTACCATTTATGAATTAAGCTGCAAATTTAGTTAAGAAGCCAATGCATATATTAATTGACGAACAACATTTTTTGGGGTAGTGAATAAAAAGCGGGAGTGAATAGAATGTGGGAGTTTTCTTTTACAATTAAAATGACTAGCCGGTGGGCCTACAAGTTGCCGATGTTGAGCAAATCAATCAATCAATGAATTCTATTGGCATGTAAGATCCTCCTAAGAAAGAATTTTCCCTATGCTGATGTCACGGATGCGAGTAACTTGATGGTAGCAGTTCAACTGATCACAATTTGTAGCTGCAAATATACAATTCACCTATTTCACATCATGCTGGTAATACCGCTGTACATTAAACATGGTACTTGCATTAATGTAAAACCGTTGAATTTTAAGCTATCTTATTATCCATATTAATAATTATCAATTGCTGGAGCATGACTTGTATTAGCAAGTTAGTGAAATTTCGACGGACATTCATTAAATATCACTTTAAACCAGGTTTGGCTTTTTGCCGGCTAAAACTGGTTTTTGCCACTAAGTGGTAAAAACCGGCTAAAACTAAAATTCCGAAAAATCAGTCTATTTCTTTACGAAATGATCGACAGCAAGTTAAGGTTTAAATATTACGGTGCATGCGGGTTTAGAGTTTGCAACTCTTAACTTCCAAAACATGACATTCATTCTGTGATGGAGCCACATGATATGTTTTTATAACGAACGACAAACGATGTTGTCTTTCTTTACGATTGCTCTGCCCTTTTCTTGTGATTTAAGAACAAATGTAGACTTCAGCACCATTTTGGTTCTCTGGTTCATGTAACAGAAGTTGTTACTCGCAGAATTGTCATCAAATGAATGGAAAAATGAAAATGAATATATTAATGTAACTGGTTTATACATAGAACTAAATTAAGCAAACCGCTTTCTTCGTGCGGACGAGCTTCAATAATCCCACTGTCATTCTTCTAGGTTGCGAGTGTTCAGCAAGAATGTGGAGTGTATTTTAATAGTAGCTTGTTTCATCAGATCTAGATTCGAACCCAGGTCTTATGAACGCAGAGAAAACACTCTATCAAAAAGTCTCTGCACTGAAAAATCTCACCTCCCAAATCAAGCAATGTGCAACAGTCACTTAGAATGCATTTGTACTTTTTTTAGAAATAATGCTAAAAATAATGCTAGAAATAATACTAATGCTTGTGACTGTAGCAGGAAATCTTGATTTGTAAGAACAAATAATAATTAAATAACATAGTTCGCACCAGCAATCTTGATAAAGTGAGGTATAATGTATGTCTGAACAGCTTCAGTTATAATCTCAACAAAAGAACATGTCCAGTAAGCTGTAAAATTGATCTTGTTAATAGAATCTGTGAGCGACAAACAATTTTGACATTATTGTGATATACAAGTTTGTTTAAAGTTCTTGAAATTTCCATACTTTGAGCTCAAATCAAAACTTCACTTTCGGTTTTAAATTCATTTAACATAACCTTATCCTCTAAATATGTGAGGGTAAATTACCATGACATGAAAAATGTTGAAGGGCAAAATGTTTAATCTAGTCCTTCTGGGAGTGCAGGATAAATTTCATAGTAATATTCGTGTAATCATAATGGGTATGGGACATTTGACACAGATTTAGAAGACAAGCTATTCTATGAGATCAGCAGGGAGCTTAATCGTAGAAATCCGAGGCTAGATTTCTATATATCCTACCCTTCTAACTTCATGGAATGCCTGTTTTCGATCTTTTATATAGAGCCAAGCGATTTCCTTCCAGCATGGACGTCTGTTGCATCTTACAATGAGTGAAATTCGTAAAGCAACAAAATGCGTGCACACTTAGAAGAATAATTCACAACAGCTTTATAACAATATTTTTTATAATAATTCATATTCTTACACCTATATTTGGAACATATTCTTGATTGAAATGCGATATTGATAGGTTTGAATTGTGAAAATGCAGGCCTAAATGTTTATCGAATGATGAAAAAGTAAAGTGAACTTATTGCGACTAACGTTCATCAATAAAGTAAGGAGTGACGATGATCCCTTATATTGTATGTACCCAAAAACTGAAGTAGCAATGCTGGAAAAATAGTCTTAACCAGTTTTTGCCAGTTTTAGCCGAAAAATGGTGACAAAAGCTGGTGGTTTTTACCAGGTTTTTACCGGTTTTTACCAAGTGGTATTTTGTACTATTCCCAATTATTTTGTTATATATTCATGAATCTTGCTTTGATTCTGTCTACAAATATTTTAGATGATTCACTGGTCTTTACGTTGTATTTTCTTCGTGACCAGGCATTTAAGTGTAGTTTAGGTAACATTGGCAAGTATGACAGATTTAGATTTCTAGATGCATGACAAGAATTGTCTTTATTAGTTAAAAGTCATATTCAAAGAACAGCTCCCCAATAGTTGTGGTCAGAAATATTTAAGTTATAAGTGCAAGAGATTTTACAGTGCAGGATTTTCTAACGTCCATCACCTTTTAACAATCGATAAATAACGTTCAGCTTTTCATTGACCGATAGAAGCCAGTGGAAGTAATTATTGTAGAGTTTTTCTTTGCCTTTATCTTTTTAAGATGAGAAGTTATAAGCAGTATCATTGCTCCACAAGTTCGTTGCTTTAATTGTTTTAAAAATTGGTAAAAATTGCTACAATGGAGAGCATGTGTAATTTCACAAAAACGTAGGAAAGTAAGTGTGAGAAGGAAAAAATTAACTACAAATAGTATGTAAACAAAAAATTTAATGAAGGATGAAGCCAGGTAAAAGAGTGAGAATACCGCTCTAATCTTGAACTTGACCGTCTGAGTAGACTATGATCTCCCGACGACTGATCAATATGTTCTGGTGTCCTGTATTATGCTTAACTCTGTCAGCATCATTGTTAAAAATCCCATTTCCAACTATGATCGACAACAACTTCTTGATATTCATTGGCAGCAATTTGTGTGAATGAATTAGTTATCAAACAATCAGGGACCTTCTCGAATAGAAAGAGCATTGAAGCAGCTTTCGTTAGGTGAAGAACGTGCTGTCCAGCGTAAAAAGGCAATCTTATCTTGTCGATGCCATAGATTATCAACATGATCAATTTCCGCTTCCTTTTACAACTGAATTGTCTCCTTTTGAAAAGGACAATTCACCACTTTAGTCTCAAATGTGTCACATCATGCAGAACTTCACTCATAATACGGATTTGACCTCAATGAGTACTCCCGGTAGATTGACGTTAGGGGGATACTTTAGCAATTAGTTCGGAATGGCTCTCAATGAACAGCTTCTTCTAAACACTGTAGTACATAACGAAATCTCCATTTAACAGTGAAGAGAGAGTGAGCGAAAAGGCCAAACTTTATGGAGATTGGGCTGATAACACTTTGTTAGGCTCGGTACATAGAGTACGTTTATTAGGAAGAGCAGCAACTCAGCACTAATTCAATCACCGATGTGTGGATACCAAAGATATTTAATTGTTTAAAAGGGCTAGATGAGAAATAGATGCCTAAATTTGAACCCATTTTAGTACGGTCCTTAACGTGGCAAAAAAAGCATTACGGCAATGGGACGAAATTGCTGTTTTGTCGGCTGTACGGTGTGCAGTGCGACAAAAAGTCTTGGAAATGCAGAGTTGGCTTTTTGCCGGCTAAAACTGGTTTTTGCCACTAAGTGGTAAAAACCGGCAAAAACTGGCAAAAACCGGCTAAAACTAAAATTCCGAAAAATCAGTCTATTTCTTTACGAAATGATCGACAGCAAGTTAAGGTTTAAATATTACGGTGCATGCGGGTTTAGAGTTTGCAACTCTTAACTTCCAAAACATGACATTCATTCTGTGATGGAGCCACATGATATGTTTTTATAACGAACGACAAACGATGTTGTCTTTCTTTACGATTGCTCTGCCCTTTTCTTGTGATTTAAGAACAAATGTAGACTTCAGCACCATTTTGGTTCTCTGGTTCATGTAACAGAAGTTGTTACTCGCAGAATTGTCATCAAATGAATGGAAAAATGAAAATGAATATATTAATGTAACTGGTTTATACATAGAACTAAATTAAGCAAACCGCTTTCTTCGTGCGGACGAGCTTCAATAATCCCACTGTCATTCTTCTAGGTTGCGAGTGTTCAGCAAGAATGTGGAGTGTATTTTAATAGTAGCTTGTTTCATCAGATCTAGATTCGAACCCAGGTCTTATGAACGCAGAGAAAACACTCTATCAAAAAGTCTCTGCACTGAAAAATCTCACCTCCCAAATCAAGCAATGTGCAACAGTCACTTAGAATGCATTTGTACTTTTTTTAGAAATAATGCTAAAAATAATGCTAGAAATAATACTAATGCTTGTGACTGTAGCAGGAAATCTTGATTTGTAAGAACAAATAATAATTAAATAACATAGTTCGCACCAGCAATCTTGATAAAGTGAGGTATAATGTATGTCTGAACCAAAGTACAATTCACTGATACTATATGTTAAGTTTTTTCAAGAATATTCATTCAGTAGTTTCTCTGAAAAAATTGTTAAAGATGAGAGCGGTGATACAGCAATTTAGTGCAGTACGATCAATTTGGAAGAAAAAATATTCAGATGAAGACTGATGAGTATTGATAAACACACAACTCTCTCTGTAGAATTCATGACTATTAACAAATTCAGTGAGAATCCGAATATTACACTGAGCAATTGGCTATTAATAAGGCTCAACCATGTCAACAACGCTCTTCGAGTTATTCACCAGGCTGAAACTGCAACATGGATCTATGTTTTGCAAACAATTAACAGAGGGCATTTTAGGTCCAAGTGGAATCGATCATCGGATGTCTGTCAATGTCAAAGATGTTGCCAATGTGCATTGTATAACATGTGTAATATATGTTGTTTGCTTTTATTTCCTTAAGCCAATTTTATATCAAATTTTCTGATAATTCATATATATTTTTTCTGTTGTATCAGATAATTTCTTGCCGCAAAATAACATTTACACGTTAGATTATTGCCACGCTTGGCAATCGCGATTGGCGTGGCCGGCAACGGTGGGCACAGCAACGATGTACATGTACAACCATAGCCAGGCTTCGTACTTATTACATACACAGAAACAATCTGCAAGCAAAAGTAAAGACGCAGCTCCGTTCAGAAAAGTCATTTAGTCATGTATTCGGTGAATTGTAAGTGAACTTCACTCTGTTTTTATCTAAGAATGAAACAATTGGTTTTTGTTTGTGCTATTCCTATATAACATGCGCCATAGAGACATGCGCTCTTCAGATTTAATAATCAACTCACATAAAATAATGCAATGAAGTCTAACTGAAAGAATTGTATATCAACAGGGTGCTCTTATTTACAACTGGGTTTTGCAAGACATCTGAAAAAGTTGAATAGACTATTATTTGTTGCAATTTGGACGCTGTTTTCAGGGTATAAAAATTCCTTGATTTATTATTAAAATGCGTTTTGGTTCTGTTATTACTAAAAAGGGGTAGTGAAAAGGAATCTTTGTTGCTCGCTTACAAATATTTAAAATTAATTAAAATGATTAATTTTAAATTAATTATATAAAAGTATCAAAATATCAAAATAATTAAAGTGCGTTTTGGTTCTGTAATTACTAAAAAGGGGTAGTGAAAAGGAATCTTTGTTGCTCGCTTACAAATATTTTCAAATTCATGCAATATCAGCTGATTTTCACTGGTTTCGTTGCATAGAAGGCAAAAACACGTCTATTTCCTATCTAGCCCTTTATAATATTAAATATCTTTGGTGGATACAATTTCAATTTTGTTAAATGAACTAGTGTTGATGACCATGAAAACATGTGAGATATGCAAATATTCTCACTTTTGGAGAAATTTGCACGGATTCGACAGATCATCATAGCAATACAGAAGGAATAATAGTATTTTACAAATCCTCCGAGTCATGTCAACCTTCGAGAGGCAATAAAGTTTCTGAAAATACATGAATGCCCAGTCTTATTAAAAAAAGCATTTTCTTAAGCGTGATCATATCGCAAAACCTGCCACTGAAAGAGCAAAATGTCATAACTAAAGACAAAGATCATAATTGATTGAAAATATGTGACTCCAAATCATACTGTTGGAAATTGAATTAGCAACTTGAAATTTCAGCCAAGAGGCACAGGATCTCAGCTTTTCCATGAAAACTTGCATAAAATGTGGGTCATGAAATTTCCCTGAAAATCAGCTCAATTTCCGCTGAATTAAGATACCTAATTCATTCCAAAGGAAAATGTTCATTCCTTTTGAAATCTAATAGGTTACACACTACTTGTAGTGGTTTCACGTCGCTAGTATATAAACACAGGAATGTTTTGCGAAAATGTAGCTTCTTGAAAAGTAATCAAGTTTTTTTTTGGAGCGCAGGAACACAATCTACACGAAGGCCTGAATCTTTTGATATAGAAATTTTCACTGTATGCTGACATTTTTTAGTCGACACACTTCCTATATACTTACTCTATGGTTCGATAAAAATATCATAGAGTGCAGATAACATGCATTTTCTATCAAGTCTAACTAAATATTTTCGGCTTTCAACTTGCCTGATTCTCAGAAAGTTCTACTGCCCTACCCGCCAGATGTTGCTGGCCTCGCCAAATTCCAGTGATTTCTGCTATCGTCGTACAAAAATGAAACGGTTGGAGCAGGCTACAGGTCGCACCGTCGATCAATGGTAACTGACTTTTTGAGCATCGATTGATGGTACCTTTCCTGCGTGTTCTATACTGGAAATTCAAATGTCAACAGTTTAGCAGCAATCTCGCCTTGAAAAACGGCCTAATCTATATTTCGGAGCGTCTGTATGCGACAGTATTTACGTAATCATCATGGGACACATGTCAATTGAAAATTCAGCAAATCTGACATCTTTTCATCGTACAGATTTCTCAATTTCAACTCCAACTCTGAGAAATAATCTGTTGACAAAAAGCAGTGACTTTTCCTTTCGATGGGCCTACAGACAAGTGTTTTGAGAAATTTTTAATTCTTAAACGTGGATTACCGTACATAGCTTTAGTGAATGTCTAGACCTCCTATTCATCTCAATACCATTTCCTACAAAGACGAAGAAAGATTTTTGAGGGTCAAAATCGAGCCAAATTGTGCACAGTTACCCACGCTTAGGAAGGAAGGTGGGAATCTAACATTTCCTGACAGTCAATACAAGGGCAAATGAAACAACATGTCGATCCGTTCCCATCAATTTCAACATGAGCTACTGGAGGCAATAACCAAATATTTTCTATTTTGTAATAACCAAATAATCAAAAATTTTTCTGGCTCTTTACTAAACATCAATATTCTAACGAATAGGGGTATAGTATTTTATAAATATGATTCTGTAAATCTTATCATGAAAATCGATTATACCACAGACATCGAATGTAGTATTAGGAATTCAAATGCGATTTAAATACTACTTTTCAAAATTTTCAGTAAAGTAGTCATTTTCATGTCTTTTCTTGATCATTTAAATTCCTTGGGTATCTGGAAGTCATCCTACTTCATTATCACATTCGAATTCTCTTAGAGCTGTTGAGGACAATGTCACAGATGCATTGAAATGGTTTCCGCATTTCATTAACATATCGACCTATGAGAGCTGAATTTCCGTTGTTTAACCGATGTCTACAAACAGTCAATCTTCCTTCCTCATGGAAACTGGCTACCGCACCTCCATTTCCTAAAGCTAATGATGGCCATACACCGACATCCTTCTTGCCGCATCTCAGCAAAATTCTCTAGTTTCTGAAACGTGACCATCTGTTGCTGCTTTCAATCGACCAGAGCAACTCATTGCTTCTCCTTCGTCTTGATTCTTTAGCATCCCAGTACCAAACTTTAAAACGCATGTAAGATCCTTGCTGTTAACTTCAAGAAGCCTATTTGATTCGACCAGAAAAGGGACTTTTTTGAATGGATAACAGATTTCATCATTTGTCTATCGGTTGGCAACAGTCAAATAATCAAAAATATGAGCTATTCAGGCGATTTATTCGAGTAAAATGCGGCAAATGTACAATGAAATAAAATAAAGCGCACCGCATTAAAAATGTGTAAAATGCAGTACATTTCATTTTGTTGTACATTTGCCGTATTTTACTCGAATGAATCGGTTGAAGAATAGCTCATACTTTTGATCACTTTTTTTGAATGGATATTGAACTGATTCATAGTAACCCATGCACAGAATTGGATCATTTAAGTGTGTCACTTAACTGGAAATGCAAACTGATTCACAACGATGGCACATACAGATACTTAATGAGTGATCAAAAAAGAAATTCCTTATGCCTTTTTGAGGCAGGAAATTTTACTTGTCGTGCGCCGCCTGCGGATCGCTGTTAATTCCTTCAAAATGCTCCGATCGCCACGATTCCTTCAGATTCGAAGAATTTAGATAATTGTGAATGAGTTTTGTCAATAAAGTTGATTCTTCCGATCATTATTAAAAAAGTTACCAGGCGCACAAAAAAACGTTCACAGTCTTCCCTGGAGAACTTGATATGGTCTGTGTCTTGCTATGTGATTTAGCTGTCAACAGTCAGTGAAACTTCGCACAATTTGGCGGGTTTCATGTTGAGCTGACTGCACATTGTTCGATAGCTGTGGCATCATGTCAACAGATTGTGCCATTTCATTAGCATTACATGCTACGAAGCCTTCCTACTAGACAGACGACTTGTCAAATTCTATGAGTTCATAATTAGCTTTGATCTGACGAGATGAAATGGTATGCTTGAAGGAAAAACAATCAATTAGGCCTCAGTCACACTGAAAGCAAAGCAAACACGAACGTCCCGAGCAAACGTATGTCCGTAAGCTATTAATCGCTCTGTTTTGCTTTGCTCGCTATGTGGCAGTCTACAATTGTTGCAATGGTGACTCTATATTTGCTGCAAAACGCTTTGCTCGAAACGCTTGGAAAAGCCCGCAGTGTGGCTGAGGCCTTACACGTAGCCAATATGGATGCCGCTTTCACTTGTCGGAATACAACTGCCATGGTGGAAGTAGAAATTCAATTCCAAATCTGCTGTTCAAAGTCACTACTAAATAAAGCGTGTTTTAATATAAAGTAAGTGAATGCCAAATTAGCTTACATTAGTTCTACAACAAATCAATTCCAATTAATTTCAGCCTTCTTCACGAAGATATCTTTAGGGAACAATGTTGGCTGAGCTATGTTATGTCAGCCTTACATTTTATTACCTATAATGAGCCAAGGCATTCTTTCTTAAAGCGTTTTTTACTCGAAAGAAACTCTGCATACATCCTCAGCAAGCAGGACAGTGTCTTTGCTTAATATCAATATACATGTAATTTGCATCATGACGTTTGCATTAACTTTAAAAGCGAATTCCTAAAGCCAACTGCTCCAAGAAATATCTATTAGAGATCTACCTGGCAGATGTGGGAGATATGTGACTTAAAAGCGCAATGAAAGGCTTAAAAATGACAAATCTGATCATGAGTGATTGAATGAAAGCTAGATTATTGTATTATTGAGTGTACCAAACTCGCGATCATTCAGGGTTTCCCAAAGTGTAGGGCGCACGCGCAAACTTTTCGGTAGGGCGCGACCACAGATTTAGAGAGCGCGACGCAATGGCTTCTGATAAGACTGCTTCACTTTTTCGATGACCCGGTGTTGGATAAATTCGCAGTAGAGCGCTAGAGGCAAATGAACATCTACTCGAACAACTGAATAACAGCAACTCTCTCGCATTAATGGCCTATCTTGTGGATATATTTGCCAAACTGAATGACCTAAATTGTTCCCTGCAAGGCAAAAACCGTAATTTTTTAAACTGTATAACAAGATCAACGCATTCAAAATGAAGGTTTCCACTTTTGGAAAGGCACGGATGAAACGTCCATGTTTTCGAAAATAATCGAAACTCCGGAAGCTTGTGACGTTTCCTTGGATATTGTTCAACAGATCATCAAAGCTCATCTTGCTCAGCTGTCTGACATTTCTGAGGTCTATTTCATTTTTCTGACACTGAATTCAAAGCACTTCACATAAGTGTCTCTGGGTGAAAAGTCCTTTCTCTGTGATTATGACAACTTTAGAGATACCAATTCATCTGAAGGAACAACTGATTCAATTAAATACAGTTTCAGGTCTGCGAACACGTTTTGAAGATCTATCGCTGGAACAATTTTGGGTCGCCGTTGCGTAGATGTCACTGCGTGTGCTCTTCGAATCCTTGTTCGTTTTGTATCTGCATTTTGTGCGAAATGGGATTCTCTCGTTTCGCACATCTGAAAAACAAATTCCGCAAGCCCCTTAATGCTTCTTCAGATCTTCGGTTGCAACTTTCTTCGAAGAATCTTGAACGTTGGAAGCTGTCCAAGCAGGCTCATTTTTCTCATTGAGGCGCAACTTTTCTGTAAGAACGTTTGAATTAATGTGCAAAAGTTCCATTCCGGATGCTGCTTTCTTTCACTTTGCCATGTACACTTTTGTTAGATACACCGTCGGAGATGATACTTCGTGTAAATGTAAGAATAGTTATGAGAATGTCACGATCAATACCGATAAATGAACATCGGAATTTACGTCGTCTGGCGTCGACAAGTTTATAGTGCATGGGGCGCGAGGCAGTAGTTAATAACTTCGCGGGTCTTGAGAAAAAAGTTTGAAAACCCCTGTTATAGATCAATGAACAGATGGATTTTTGATATTCGACACTCTGTAACTTGCAAGACAACTGGAACAATAAGAATTGCAGCTGTACTGATGTGGTGACTATCTGGAGATAAAAATGGTAGCTCGTGGGCGAATTTAGGAAGAAAACGTCTGTAGCTCTCTATTTTCCGTAACTTATCTTCAAAATTATCTAACATCCTATATGTGCATTGTTCATGTCAGTGGAAGTGGGCAATATGTAGTTATTTTTAGAATGCTTGTTTGCTCAATCAATACTGAATTTTATGCTTATCTTTGATTACGTTTTTCACCAACAGAACGGCTGAATATGGGAATCCTAATAAACGTTATATTCACATGCCAACTTCTTAGCTGTCCAAAATTAATCAATAGCAACGAAATTTGCTTTCGCTTCAGTCAGAATGACATCGTTAAGGTAGCTGTGTCACAATTTTGACAACTATTATGCTATTATTCAGCTATTATGAATTCTGTCGGCGGTCAAATTGGAGATGTCTTAACACAATGAAGGTTAATAGGCCTCTGTAATGATAACCTCTATGATAATGGACAAGGTTGCGGCAGCATGATAGCAGCATGGTGTATGAATCCACGAATTTTTAAATGAAAACCAATCTGCCAAATTAGTGGTTTAATCGCGACGTATCGCAGACCTGCTGCTTCCTCAGGCGAGTTAAGTAAAATGTGACCCTGACACGCAGTACATCATGACATCGATATCTGAATAACATGATCATAACTCTAGCACCAACTTTCAAGTCGCAGAGTGAAAAGTCATAAATGTATGAATCATGAATCATAATGGTGTATGAATCAGTAAGCTGGATATATGGGTAGTCAATCAAAAAGTATTACATGTACTAAGATTGGGTTGTCGATCCATTCCAAAATGCATGAATAGAACTGTTACCAGAGCCTATGGCCACTGCAGTTGAAAAGTTAGACATTTAATGTTCGTGTTGCCGAATGATTAATCAAGAGATATGTTTCAATAATCTCGGTCGGCGCCTAAATTTCTAAAAATATTCTCCTGGCAATTCAAAATATGCGAAAAACAATTTATGCGAAATGATATTACTGTAGAATTTCGCACATCTTAAGATAACCAAGTCTTTCGATTATAACTGATATGACACTATAGCACAAGCTGATGGAGTGAAATTTGATTAATAACCAAACAGCAGAAGAAGGCAAAAAACTACATGTTCTTGTTTTTATAGTCAAAGCTCGTCAATTATGACCACAAATCCCATGCCTTCAATGTCCTAATTATTGAAAAACTTAATTAAACAGCAGCTTACATATGCAAAGATACAAAAAATGCCACAACCGCATGATCTTAATTATCCGTGTCCTAATTAACGAACCTCTACTGTAGTTCCCTCAAACTTAGTGCATCATCATGCCCGCACTCAAACATGTACAAATCCAATGAACATTTTCAAACACGAAAGAGATATCTAAGCACAAGATTTGCTATACATTGCATAATTCTCAATGTCATTATCTGCTTGAATGAACAACATTTCCATGAAACATTTTGAACCACAATCTTAAGTAGTGAAACTTTCTCGCGAGGATTCATTTTATTCTTATCACAAGTCGGTCATGGCGTTATAATATGTTAATTTCCCATGGTACATGTGCAGATGGCTGAGCATCGTATTGTTAATTATCAATATTTATCCATTTCTGTTAACATCATAAAACTCAACTGATTACAAAAGCTATAGGAAACCAGTTCCTTTATACATGCATGTACACGAATACGAAATATCGAAAATTGTTTTTTTATTATTTTATAGAACTAAGTCAATATGATTATCGCTATTTTTCATTCAATAAATAAATAACTTATTGAAAATGAATCTCAATTTTCAAAGATTCTTGTGGTGTTGTGGGATTTTAGACTATTTGTTACACGCCTAGGGTATTGTATGCATGATGCTTTACAATTCTTTCAACTCCCACAAAGGGGTGTTAAAAGTTGTCGACTTTTATGGAGATCATATTCAGTGAAAAGCAAAGGCTCCAGTAAAAAATTGTATCACCACTGAAGAATTCCAGAGAAAATTCTTTACTTATTGAATCTTTTCTTTAGGAGTTCAGGGTAGACCATTAAGTAAGCTAAAGTTTACTTGTGACAGACACAAATCAGGCCTATTGATTAAATCTACATAGATGCTTGTCATGAAAAAAAATTATGCTTGGATTGTGTAATCAATCACTCTTTCATGGCATTATGTTTTCAGAATTTTTATAAATTCCTATTACTTTTATATAATTTGTCAGTACTAAATATCTACCTACTTATATTTTGGAAGAAGATTCTCAATTTCAATTGCATTATCTTCACATACCAGCATTAAAACGTGTTCACTATAAAATTTTATCCCATTCTCTAAATGTCACGGAGTCAACTTTTGAATTTATTTTGTATGTGAAATCATAAAAAATGTTTCCTTCCCAAAGGCATAACTGACCTTTTCAATTGGATATTTTGTTAAAAATAATGTTGAAAATCGTTTCTGATGCTGACAATTTGTGAATGACCGACTAATTTCAAAAACAATCGTTAGTTACTATGTCGACATTGCTTGACACCAAATAAATCATCATTCTATCAGAGAAATGTATCTCAAGTTAGACTATGATATTTACATCAGTAATGCTATTCTATAATAAACACAAATCAACCCTTTACGTACATTTCTACAATTACCTTGTTCGTCAAAAACCTTTTGGTGGACTTGTAATGAACGCGAGCTTATGGACCTTGTCCTTCCTCAGGCGAATACAAGCCTGATCACAAAGTGCAACATTTTTGCACGCACGAAGCGTCTTGACTAGACATCAGTCGCGTATTAGAGAAATGTGGAGACATCACAATAGAAGTGCATGAGTGCGAAGATCAAACTACAAGGTAAGTGGATTTCTCGTATGAAAACAATGCAAAATTGAAACTTGCTGTCTTTACGAACGTAACGAAATACCCAACGCTCATTGATAAATAGATAAAATAAGTAAATAACACAGAAAGAATCTAAACACAATGAACTGACGAAAAATATTTATAATGGAATGCAGTTTAAGAGCAGCAGAATAAATGAACACGCAATCAAAACAAAGACAAATCAATTAATAATAAGCGAAAACGAGAGAAAAAACACCCAGTTCATATGATGACAGACAGACAAAATATAGGCAATCGAAGAACGAAAAATGAAATTTAAACTTCGGTATCTGTTAAATAAATCGAAAAAGGAATGGAAGCTAAAAGTAAAACATTCAACTATCGTCCAATTCAGCCATTCATACACAGGCTTCTATTAGATCAGATTTCATTGCTTCAACAGATGTACGCACATTTGAATTCTTTAAATTTCTTTTATGATATACCAAGATATTGACAATTCAGTCTCATCATATGATGTATCAAAGTAATGAGATTGCAAATGCTAGTACACAGCTTAATCAGCGTTATTCAAATGGCCTAAAAATCTTAATCTCATGATGCTGCAATTTTCTCCAATAATAGAATTCCTGACGCACAGACCAACATAAGTTTATAGGCAATAAACTAAGCAGAACGAGGTTTGCAGCAAAACTTGGTGAGTAAGATATGTTTCCAAGATAATGATGATTAAATATACAAGTAGACTCAGACGAAGTCAAAAATTGACCCGGCGTCAATTGGAGAATTGGTAAAAATTTTATTATGAACGCATTTAAATTTTAAATGCTGGCATGCTCAAATGAGTATTGACATTACATTTGAATAAAAAGATATCCCCCGACTTGAAGAATATAACCACAGGGATTACTTAGCAGACGCAGACGCTGCGTCTCGACATACAAGGGCTCGTGAATCCTGCTCTGAATGGCCCAAACTAGCTTAGGATATCTAGAATGGCTGAAGAAGCTGAAGGATTGCACAACAGGCTGCTCAACATTTGTTTATCGTGGCTTCGCCTTGTTCAGCCATTCTAAGTATCTTCAACTAGCTTGGGTCATTGCACGCCTCACTGCCAAGCATTTGCAGGTCGAAACGCAGCGTTTGCGGCCACCAAGGAATTTGGTGCTCTAATTTTTAAAATCTGGAAAGATCTTACTATTTAATCCCCAGGCGAGCTGGCAGGCTTCTTTGTGCCCTACAATCTTTATGATTACAGTTGTAACTGAGAAAACGTTTTCTTCCTAAATATAAGTACAGCTGGTAGATATTTAGTACTAGCAAATTCTTTAAAAGTAATAGGAATTTTTAACAATTTTGAAAACATAATGCGTATACCATTAAACATAACTCCATAAAAGAGCGATTTCACAAGAAACGAATCCAAGCATAATCAATAGACCTGATTTCTGTCTGTCACAAGTAAACCGTAGCTTGACTCAATTATCTACTTTGAAGTCTTAACGGTCAAATTCAATAAGCAAGGATTTTCATTTATATCTTGAATTTTTCAGTGGTAATGCAATTTCTACCGGAGTCTTGCTACAAAGCATTTGCTTATGCTTTCCATTGAATACGATCTCGATAGAAGGTGACACATTTTAACAACCCTTTTCCGGGAGCTGAGAGAATTCTAAGACATCATGCATACAATGCTCTAAACGTTAATGTAGTCTAAAGTCTACATCATCACAGCAAGAATCCTTGAAAATTGAGATTCAATATGTTGTGTATTTATGTATGTTATGTAAAACAGCTATGTATTTATTACATTAAAATAGCAGTCGTGTGATTATTATCATCATATTGATTTTGTTCAATAAAATAATCAAAAAACAATTTTTGGTATTTCCCATTCCTTTGCATGCGTGTATATAATGGGCTTTCTGTAGCTTTTGTAATTAGTTTCAGTTTTATGATGTTAACAGAAATAGATAACTATTAATAATTTAAAATGCGATGCTCAACCACCTGCACATGAACGATGGGAAATCCACCCAATAATAAAGCCACTGACCTATTTGAGGTGGGATATGATAAGAATGAAATGTGATTCTTCACGGGATGGTTTTGCTATTTAAGATTGTGGTTCAAAATATTCCATGCAAATTATATTGATGCAAGCAAATAATGACATTGAAAATTATGTAATGTAATATCAAATCCTGTGTTAAGATATTTTTCTGATGATTAAAACTACTAACAATAATAAATTTTCTCGACGTGATACAAGAACTGGTAGTGGTGGTGGTATTTTGTGTTACTCGCGTGATATTTATTCTCCCATTTGTCTAGACTATGATGAGATTCTACATCCGGTGATAACCAATTCCGATTTCCTGTACCTTTCCTGTCTTATGGAGAATTAAGACTATTGGTATTTATCATTTATCATCCCTACTGGAATAATCCCTGTGCCCATGAGGAAGCCATCTCCTCAATGGCAACTATAATAGATTTTTCATTTATTAAATTTGGATATGATATTCGGTTGATCATTCATCGGTTGATTTCAACGATTTGCGCAAATAATTTTTGTCGATTGGAAACCTGTTCTCAATGTCTGCGCTTGTTGATTTTTCAACGACAGGTGAGCACACACTCGGCTACTTCTCTACCACCATTGGGTCGTTGAGACCACATTTTTGTTTGTTGGAATCCATCTTCTGCCACCGTCACTGTCACAAAGAAAAGGCAAAGTTCTCGTGGTCGTGACTGGTTAGCTCTTGTGCAATCGTTCAGTGCTATTGATGAAGGTGCTGCAACCTTATTGAAAAATAATATATTCGATCTATGTTTTCCTAAAAGGATTATTAAAAGTTCCGACGATCTAGTCTGGATGAGTGACTCCTTGATCGATGAAGGCCCTCATAGGTGATCGCGACAAGGATTTTACCAGAAGACATTGGTGTAAATGCACTCGATTGAGAGAAGAAGTTTTAAGCCATATATCGTTTCTGAAGAAAGACTACATTGCAGAGGCTGTGTTATTGAATGATTCTACAGGTATCTGGAATTCTTTGCGACAAGTTGAAAATTTTGTTTTCTTGTGTTCTTTCTGTTTTGCGAGAAGGTTTTACTACTAAAGATTGTTATGCTTGGATATTTCCTTCATGTTTGAAAAACATTAGTAGCATATGTGCATGTATGACTACAGCAGACCTGATCATAGTCTACACTAAGTTTGAGGAAACTAAGAACAAGGACATGTTGGTTTTTCTCTTCTTATGTTGTTTTGTTATTGATTATTTCATTCCATCAGCTTGTGCTATATTGTCCTATCAATTATAATTGCATGATTTGGCTACCTCAAGATGTGCGAAATTCTGCAATAATATTAATAATGGTTGCATCTGTGTCCCGCCTTCACACGAAAGTTCAGCGGTCATGAAATTGGTCACAAACATGAGAATGTCGATAGCAAGTTCTTTGTAAGTTTACCATATACCGCAATTTTCCGACAGTGGCATCAACTGACTCGATGAATCCTCCATTGCCTCCTTTTTCTTCGATTACATTGCGTGCAATTTGATTCAACGCGCATTCCGTAGCTAAAGACATCGTATTTGAGTAGTCTTGTTTGCGTTGATGTGAATAATGTTTTGATAATTTTAAGACAAGAATTGAATGGGATCATTTGAGCGATGTCTTTGACTGTTAGAGTTGGATATATCAAAAGTCTTGCTGTGAATATTTTGAAGTGCAAAAGTATGCTAAAATTGAGAACGGTTTTATCAATCAAAATATCAGATCCATGATAAATAATCGTAAATACATATCAAGCCAAACATCCTCATTATTTCATCAATCCAAAATACGCATCGGTGATTTAGGCCTTTAAGGACTAGGACGGAAATCAAACAGAAAATATGGTTTTCGGTGCATACCGGAGGAAACCAGGTCCTGCTATCAACAGTGTCTTGCTCGTCAAGTTTGCTGGAATCTCAATCGGGGTTAAAGAATAGCGCATTTCCAAATCATGGTTCAATCCGCGAGATTTAAGAGCGGTCTTAAATTAAAAACAAGGTTTTAAAGCCCTTTTTAGACCATCCATGAAAACATGTTTTGCACTGCTGCAAAAGCTGATCATATTCTCCACCATTTGTGCCTAATCAGCTCAACCCATTCTCAGAAATTAATGCAACCCTTGTGCAGCCCTATAATACACGTCGCTCAAGCTCCTTCATACATAGTTGCACATATATTTATAACCAGCTGTAACGCAGATATTCAGCATAGATTTTTCTAATCTGTACTTTTTTACATTGTCAATAACCGCTTATTACTGTGCAAATTTCTTTTCTACTGCAGAGCATTATGTTCCTTTTATTTTAACACATTTAAATTTTTTCTTCTATACCAGTATGATGTACTTTGAATTTGTCTGTATAGCTTGATTTTCATTCACGAATGTATACTGTATATGCCTGCATACTGTATACCTATATATGCTGTATATATATTTTTATATACGTATACGGGATACCTTATTTGCTCCACTTTAGCATTCAGTGAACGCTTACATAAAGTGAGAAATACACAAAACGCCCGCAAAATCTGACAAATCGAGAAATTAGCCTGATAAAAGAGAAATAATAAGAAGGTACAGTGGTCTAGCAAACCGAATAAACAACGAACTATATCGTTTCGTACGCGCATATGGAGGTCTCACATGCAGAGGATTGCGAGCTGTTGGAGTTCTTTCGCAGAAGATTGACCTGAGAGACCTAGGATCTGCTACCATTGATTGCCTCGAAAAGGCGACGGCAGGTCTTATCCCTGGCATTTAAGATGTCACAATTCGGAGAGATACCCATAATTCGGATAGCTCTCTTTTCGATGGAAACAAATTTCTTAATAAGGTAATGAGGCATGTTGCAAAACACGGATACAATTGCTATGGCCAAAATTTTTGGTAACAACTCAATTTTCGAATTGATTCCTACATGAAATTCATCACACTTTTCATATTTCATGACAATTTTGCTTATGAGCGTGTCATTTCTGAATGGCATGGTTTTATAGATGAAACATTGGAGAAATTGCATCATTTGGTGCTTAGATATTGCTTATCTACATATTGAAGACGCATCTAATACAAATATTTCCTGGAATGAGAAGAAAGGAATCCTAGTAATGGGCAAAAGACCGTTCCAGGACACCATAAAATTCAAAAAAATAGTATCTTTAAAAACGACATAAATTCATGAATTTAGACCCTTTTTCAGGTTTTTAAGACCTAAATAAATGAATTTAGTCCATTCAAAAAGTACCATTTTTTCAAAAAATGGCATTTTTAAAAACGACATCAATTCATGAATTTTGGTCATTTTTCAGGTTATGAAGACCTAAATTCATAAATTTGGGCGTTTTTAAAAATACCCAATTTTCAAATTTTTCAAAATCTCAAATTTGAGAATTACAATTTTCTCGCTTAAATCATGACCGTTCAAAGACACCAAAAATCATAAAAGTTGAGAATTTCAAATTTGTGATTATGACATTTTTCATTGCTCAAATCATGACCGTTCCAGGACACCGAAAATCATAAAAGTTGAGAATTTCAAATTCATGAATTTGATCCATCTTTCAGGTTTTCAAAATATATCATGTGACTAAAACTATTTCTTTAAAAATGGAAGAAACAAAAGTGGAAGAAACCGCAAGAATATATCCTTCGTTATCATATGAACGTAGTTCTACTTTAATGGACATTGAAAAGATTAACATTGAAAAAATGAATAAAGAAAAACACAAAGATAGAGTTAGGTATATGAAAGATAAGGAATCTCAATTATTATTAAGATTAGAGCATTATAAAAAATTATGAAAGAGATGGAGTAAAGTTAAGAATGTAACACAAGGAATTGGCATATTCTTAACAATAAGTTTAGGTGCTTTAACAATTGTTATATCTTCAGGTGTTTTAGTAATTCCAGTAGTTGCTACAGCTTTAACAGGTACGGGTGTTTTTGCAACTTCACTTGTTACAGTGTTAGATAAATCTTTATTAACTAAGAAACGAAAATCATTAAAAACTAAGCATTTACATATTAAAGAAGTCTATGATAAACTACATTACTACTTTCAAAGAGTATGTGATGATAATGTTATTACGTTAGATGAGATTGAAAAATTTGATCAAATAGCTAATGAAGTAAATCAAACCTTTCAATTACAGTCCGAAAAAGTTGATGATAAGAATAGACAGGATGGCAAAATTTCTAGTGATGGCAAAATTTCTAATGAAGAAAATGACAAAATTTTTTTAGAAGAACTAAAAACTTTAAGCGAAAATTTAAGCAAAACTTAATTAAACAAAACTTAAAACGAGAAACCTTTAAACGGAAAGATGTCAGACAACAAAGCAATAAAAAAATAATTTGTTCAGTAAAATGTTTTTGCTGTATTCCAATGTTACCACAAAATTCAAATATTATATTTTAAAAATGGATAAAATTAGAGCTGATAATTTTAAAAGAATAAAACAATTAGAAGAGTTAATAAAACAAAGAAATATTATGAAAGAAAATCATCTTCAACATAGAATGATAAAAGCTGGTATTCAATCTGATATGTTTGAAAAAATGCAGCAAACCGAGCAAGTAAAAACTGATTTTGAAAAAACTATGAAACCATTTAAAACTCTTGAAAAGGAACTTACAAATAATGATAAACAAATTGATATAACAGATCCAGAGCACAAAACTATATTAGATGACTATGGATTACTAGAATCAAACATTAATAAGAAATTACCAAAATCTATGCAATTTGAACATTCTATTTCATTTATAGATAGAAAAACAATACCTATATTTTATCTCGGACAAAAAGAAATATTTCCACAACCTTTTAGAGGTATAATTTTTTCACCAGATAAATCTCCTTTTAATTTAGATAGAAATTTTGTTAATCTTTTAAGAGGAGCAGATTTAAATAATTATGCTGTAGAAGATCTCATAAAATATAAAGCTATGTTAGATAGAGTTGGTGCAGTAAAATCTCTTAGACGTTATAAACAATTAGAAAATTTATTATCAACGGGAGTTAAAGTAGGGAAAGGTTTATCTGAAAAACAGAAAACAGAAACAACCATATTTTTGCCAGATGATCCACAAGAATTACTAAATAGATTAAATATTTTAATATCTGCAATAAAAGAAGGACATAATTCTAGTTTCAATGAAATTCATGCTATATTGAAAAGACTGTTAGAAAAGAAGATTCTAAATGAAGAGGATTATAAAAGTATAACGGGACATCGGAGATGTCTTCCAGGGCTTCGCCCGTAGCTGAAATATGTTGTTGTTTTTAATTTTTTTTATAAAAGACATTTATTCAAAATTTTAACTAAAAAATGTGTTCAGCAGATTTAGACAAAATTAATAATCATTTAGAAAATTTGACAGAGATTTTGGGTTCATCAAAATTTAGTACGACGTTAAAAATTATAACAACTACTTCATCACACACTTGTAATTTAGAACCCATTCTACATTTGGAACAAAATAAAAATTATCAAATTGCATTGACTAGTTTCTCTACATTTAACACTATTCAAAATGTTATAAAAGATGTGAATGATCAATTTAGATATTCTACTGATAAAGGCAAAACGTGGAAAGTACTAACTTTTCTTCCTGGTTCTTACGAAGTTGAATCAATATCAAATGAAATTAAGAGACATTTAGGGATACCATTTAAAGATAAGAAACAATTACATTTTGCAGTTGAACCGGCAGTTAATAAATTTTCTCTTACTTTAGACGAAAATCATCAAGTTGATTTTAATCATGATAGATCATTGTCAAAGCTATTAGGATTTAATAAACAAACTTATAGTCAAGGTTATCATTTAGGTGAGAAGATTCCAAAAATAACTGAAATAAATTCAATTGTTGTAGATTGTGACATTATTGAAGGAGGATATATAAATGGTAAATTATCAAATTTAATATTCAGTTTTCCAGCTTTTACTGTACCCATTGGTTATAGATTAAATGTAATTCCACAAACATTAATATATTTCCCTATTACAAGAAAAACTATTAACAACATTAACATTAGAATCTCTGATGAAAAAGGACAAGAAATAAATTTTGGAGGTGAAGAGATTATGATAGATCTTTTGGTTCGGGAGGTATAAACTCCCGTATGAGAGGTATAAACTCCTACGCGAAGCTAGAGAAATTTAATTTTCTTCTTCTTCTTTAAAAATAAAAATAAAATAAAAATAAATTTTTTTATTAAAAAATGAGTGAACTACCCCCATTAAATAAAAAGAAACTTAAATTTAATCATCATCCAAATTTATCTAATAAAGTTTTGTCAGTTATTTGTGGAAGATCAGGATGTGGAAAAACGTATCTATTATTTAAAATTTTAACGACTCCAAATTTTTTGGATTATAACAATCTTATAATTTATACAACAACGGCAGAACAACCCGTCTATCAATTTTTAAAATATGGATTTGAAAATAATCTTAAAAAAACAGCAATTGCTTCATTATTCAAAGAATATGAAAAATCTGAAGCTGAAGAAGAAATAAGTTCGTGGTGTGAAGAAGCAGCGAAAAATAATCAGTTAGTTGAAACCAATAAAATTAAACATATAAAGATACAATTAATAGATGATAGTGGTAATATGCAAGATCCTAGTAAACTAGATAAAACAATGAAACATTGTGTAATTTTTGATGATTGTGTTAATGATAGAAATCAGTCAGTTCAGAGAAATTATTTCACAAGAGGTAGACATAATAACTGTAGTGTTTTTTATTTAACACAAAGTATGTATTCATTAGACGGAAGTGTTATTAGAAGGAATGCAAATATATTTATACTATTTGAAATAAATGCAAGAAACTTAAGTGATTTGTTAAGAGATTTATGCGTAAGAAATAAAGATGAATTTAAACAATCGTGTAACAATGCTTGGTCAAAAGATTATGGATTTATCACAATTAATATTGATAAAAAAATTCATGATAGAGTTATAGAACATTTGTTTACCGAGTGATAAAAAATATACAAATATAGTGTTATAATATTTTTTTATTTTATATATATATCAAATTTGTCTATCTTAGAAATTAGAAATTAGAAAATTAAAAAGGTGAAGTAGTTATTCCATCAGGTAAAATTTTTCTTTTATCATCAAATGGATCTAATGCTAATTTATGTTCCTCTTCTAAATACATTTTATGTTTCTTTGAATTAAGTCTATAATTACATGCTGTTTTTATTTCATTATTAAATAATACATTTTTATAATCTTGAAATGTTATTTGATTAGCCACTGATGCCTTTGAAATTCCTTTTAATGTTTTATGTGTTTTAATATTATTAGTTGTGTTATAACAATAACATTTAGATTTTAAAAATTTAGCTTCTGTTATGATATCTTCATTTCCTTCTAATTCATCTTTTACTTTACATAAATCAGAAGGATGAATGATATCTTTTATTTTATTAATTTCTTCATCAAGTGAAGAATTATACGGTATTGTTAATTCTAAGAAAACAGAATCGGTATCTGTAAAGTGTAATTTATAGTTTTTGCCATAAGCAGGTGCTAAATAATCATATATAAATCTATACATAAATAGTTTAGCTAATTCTAATATAGTGAAACCAATGAAATTAAACTTATCATGTTTTACGCTAATTCGACGTAAATGTACAGCACATAGTTCGTCACTAAATCTAGTAGTTCTTTTATATGTAGGTTTCCTTGTTAAATTTTGAAACCTATCTTTATCATAAACTATTTCAATATTTTGTCTATTACGCACATTTTCTAAAGTCTTCCCATAAAATGCATTATTCATTAATTTGAAGAACACGTTTCCAAAATCATCTTTATTTCTTTTAGCTATTTTACGTTTTTCAATATTGAATTCTATATAATTTTTTAACCACCTAGATTTTTGATAAAATAGTTTTCGATGTATTTTGGTGAGAATCATTCCATGATCTAAATACCAATCTAGCATTCTTCCTTCAACAACATACTTTCCTTTATTACTTTGTGTTAACATAAATTTTTTTGTTGGTCTGTATTTTTTAGGCATTATAGATTTTTGATAATCTGAAAAATCTTCTATATTGGGAATTTTGTTTTCGGGACAGAAAGGAAAATATTTTGTTTTATCTTTTATTTCATCTGGATATACTAAATCAACTTCATATATATAACCATGATTATAATTTCCATCATATGTTTTTTGATAATCTAGAATATTACACCATTCCATCTCACCTGTTGGTAATTCTTGTATCATGCAAGAAGAATATAAGCTATTAAAATCATAATATAACAAATAGTTTTCTCTCATGATTTCATCAACTGCTGCTTGACTATCTTCATTTGATATAAGTCCTTCTATATTTTGATTAAACAATTTTATAAACTGATCGCTTTCTTCTGGAGATAAAGGTTTCATTATTCCATAATCATCAGGATTTACTTTTTTATTGTAACACTGTACATAACGATTACCTAAAACTGATGAAACTCCACCTCTAATTCCAGATTCAAAAAATAATAATTTATCATATGTATCATATGTATTTTCTTTATAATGTTTAAGTTTAACATTTGTATGTTTTAACCCTGCTAGCCATGTTAAACCTGGTGTAGAATAACAATAACATGGATCTATTCCGTAATATTCTAAACACATATCACGAAAGTTTTCGAAAAGATCAGCTAGTATTAATACATCTATCTGAAGATATTTCATTGTATAATCATACATTGTTTTACAATTTAACTCTCTCCAATTCTTTTCAGCTTCAGCATAGTCTTCGTCAGATAATTGTGATTGTTTTAATGTTGATTTAAATTTATTTATTGGAGGAAGTTGTTTTTCTTCCATAATTTTATTCACAGAATTAAAATCAGTCTTCGACTGTGAACCACAGGTTTTATCTCCAGTTATATCAGTCTTCGACTGTGAGCCGCTGGCTATATACTCATACGGAAATATGCCTTTTAAAGGTTTTAAATTATATTTATTTAATATTTTACATTGTTCAGATTTCAAAGTTTTTCCCATAACATCTAATGAATAAGGAGTAAAAAATCTAAATGCATCTAAAATTCTAATACAACCTAATTGCATTGAAAAATATTCTTCTTCTGTTTTACATAGTACATTTATTTGTTGTTGTTGTAATTTTTCAGATGAAAATAAATCTTTCATTACTAGATGGAAATCATATTTAGAACCATTGTAGAAATATAGAGGAACAAAGTTATATTTAAATTTATTAGCATTAAGATTACAAGAATTATGTGCTGCACCTCTATATAATCCATTTAGATGATCATGATCTTTTACCTTATCAAGAAATTTATCTTTATATATTTCATGTGTTTCATCAATTTCTTTTGCAAGATTAAATGTATTTCGATGAAAATTTTGATTTAATATTTGTAGATGATAACTATATTCTTTAACATATTGTTGTAGACATTTTTTTAAAGATTCATTTATTTTTTGATTGGTTTCATTTTCTTCATTATTTAATTCTTTATTGTCTTCATTTAATTTTTGAATCGTTTCTATCTTATTTTGATAATTATGACCATATTCTTGTACTAATATTTTTGTTTGTTGTTGATAATCTGTTTTACATTTTTGTAAACTTTTATTTAAATTTTCTAATTTTTGTTGATATTCTGAAGATAAAGATGAATATTTGTAATTATAATCATTATTACGTCCTTTATAATTATTATGATTAATCATTATTGGTGTTAGTGTTTTAACAGTTTGAAATTTTTCAGTACATATTATATTTCCTTGGTAAAAAATATTATGATGCATGTAATTTCCTCTATCATTATATACTATTTCTCATTGACATAAATTTTTATTATTCAAATAAAATGTTTTTGAATCTGGGTAAAGTGGAGTAATTTTACCAATAGAAACATAATTCACATTTAATTCAAAAACATTTACTTCTATTAAATTTTTATTCTTTTTATGAAACTTTTTTAACCTATTATAATCATATGGAAATTCATCTAAGCCATCAGAAAGATCAAATCCATTTATGTATTCTTCTTTATTATAATGACTTAGTCTTTCTTTATGATATTCTGCAGGATGTAAATGTGCTATAATACTCCACAGAAAACAATAATCATCTTCATTTTTTATGTTGATTATTTGTGGTGAACTGAAAGGTAAAGGAACATAACTACCACCAGTATTATTTTTATATTCATCAATTACTATTTTCTTAGATAGTATTTTAACAAATCTCCAACCAGATTCACGTAACTGGGCTTCAATTATACAATTTTCTAATTTAAGTATCATCGATTCAAATATGGGTTGTATATCATTTACATTATGAATTTCTTGTGAATTTGTAAAATGTCCTTGTATTATTTCTTCAGGAATTCCATCAGGTCCATTTTTTGTATAAAGTACTTCTACATTCATATAACATTTGAAAGATTTCTTAAATATATTATAAAAGTTTGTTAATACATTATAAAAAGTTTCATCGGTTTCATTATGTTCAACAGATTCATTAAATAAATATTTTATATCTGTTACCACTTCATCGGTTCGTTCAGCTTCATCAAATTCATCAGTATCGCTAAATAAATATCTTCCATCTGGTAGGGTCTCATCTTCACTATTAAAAACTTTTTTATATTCCGAATGTGAATAATCATCAAACATTTTTTTAACTTTTATATCAGTAGGCAATGTTTCTAGATAGTTTTTATAGCTATTTAATTTTAATATATTTCCTTCATCAACTCGATCTACCTTTTGTAAATGCAATTTACTATTTAAATGAAATTGATAACTTCTTTTTGTTTGCAATTTTTTTTTACATAAGACACAATAAAACTTGGTATTTCCCATTTTTTATTTTTTAAAGAAAAATTTGTGTTTTAATTTAGATATAAACATTCTAATATCAAGGACTTGAGAGTTATCATATATTATTATATATTTCACATTCTTAAGTTATTTTATTTTCTTTATCACATTAAGTTTTATCATATTAAGTTTTATCATATTAAGTTTCATCATATAATGTTTTATCAAAAGATAATTTAAATTTATTTTCACTAACTATTGATTCTTCATCATCATCATCATAAATTACACTTTTTGGGATTGGATACCATTCCCTGATAGGATACCATTCTCTTATTGGAATATCTAATTCTAAATTACATCTTTTATCTGATAATAATATAATAGAGAAAAATATTGGTCTTTGATCTCTTTTGGAATATTTAATAACACCACCATAATCTGAATCACTTTTAGTTTTTATTAAAGATGATAAAATTTTAAATTGATTAGATGTAAATCCTAATTTGAAATTTTGTAGACCCGACACATAGTTGTCTAACAGTATCTTCAACTATACAATCATTATTATTTTCAATTGTAAGAAAATGAAATTTAGATAAATTTTGATTATATGTAGTATTAATATCATGTACATCAGTATGAGATATAAATTTTTCTTCACTTAAATTTTTATAATCTTTTTTACCATTTACACCTTTTTCAGATGTTACAGAATCATCATTATTATCATAAGATTCTTTAAGATCGGGCAAAGCCCTAGAACCTTCAGTTCGTTTATTATGATTATGATTATGGTCATTGTTAATAGTATAAGGTGTAGTCCACATATAAATTTTCTCTTGTTGAGCTAAACCATTTATATAAGATTTTAACAAATTAATATTTAAGTTTGAATATAATCCTATATAAGTATCATCATCATATCTTTGCGGCATTTCTAATGTTTCTTGTTTATAAATTGTATCTCTATAATAAACTTGGCATAATAATTCTTCATTATGTTTTTTACTCTCTATGTGAATGTTATATTGATTTTGATCGTCAACAAATAATCTAATTTTTTCTTTCGAAAAAGATTTTAATTTTTTAACTAATTCTTTAATATTGATATAATTAATAATTTTAGTTTCTATCCAATCAGTATTACTAATCGGCAAAACTACTCTAATAAAACCATAAACATTATTATGACCAATAATAACCATATTTTCTTTATTTAATTCCACATAAGCTACATCATTATATTTACTAACAATATCCATAAATTTAATAAATGGATTACCTGGAAATAAACAATAATTAGTTTCTATAGAAGGTAAACCTTTAGTCTGTTCTCTAAATATTTCGGCTTATAATTGAAATAAAATATTAACATCTATACATGGATTATTATTATTATTATTATCAAAACATTTATTTTCAAATCCCGTTGATCTCGTCGAATAAGAAGAACAGGATGATGCGGGCGAATATAATTTTTTTAAATTTGGTTTTTCCATTTTTTTATTTTTATTAGAAAAAATTTTATTTTTTTATTTCTATTAGAAAAAATTTTATTTTTTTATTGTTAAAAAATGATGTTACCAAATGTTGGTGGAGGTGCATATATCCCGAATAATCGTGAATTAGAAATAGAAATAGAAAATTATATCATGAAAACTGGAGACGTTTTATCTGGTCCATTGCATCTTTCTATTCTTCCGCAACAAAATACAGAGTTGACAAATAAACAATCTGTTGATACACAAATCAATGATTTAAAAGAAAAATATATAAACGATGTTTTGGTTCCACTGATGAATGAATTAAAGTAGCTAAAACTTAATGACAAATCATTAAACGAAAATTTATTAAAGCTTGATAAAAAGGATAGAGAGCTAGAAGCAGATATAGCAAAACTTTTTAAAAAGATTTCTGAACAATCAAAAATTTTAATATTACTTTCTATAAATTTAAAATCTGCAGTCATTAAAAATAAACATCAGATAAAAATGTTAAAAGAACAATTAGAAGATGAAATAGAAAAACTACCAGAAAGAATTTAAAAAAATTTAAAGCAGTTACAAACTACATTCCAAAAAAGTGTTGATGAATTAAGTTCTAAAATTACTCAACAAATGAAAAAGATGAATAGAATAATAAATGAAGTAAACTCACTTAATCAAAGAGTTGATCAAATGAAAACTCTTAAAATCAATTTAGAAAATGAATTAAAGAAAAATTTACAAGAATACTCTAAAGAAAATAAAGAACAGTTAGATTCTGTTAAAAGACAATTAGATGTTCTTAAAATTAAGTTAAATGCTCTTAAAACGGCGTTGAAGATGAATCAGCAGAAAATGCAAGTTAATAGAAAAGAAATTAAAGTACATCACACGCTGCTTGACGCAATAGATAAAGTGCAACAGTCAATTAATAAAGTTATCTCGAAGTTGTTGTCCATTCATAAACGCAAATCTTAGCGTAAATATTAACGTAAATATTTTTTCCCAAAAGTCAAATTTAATCCTAAAAAATGCCTATAATTTATAAACACAATCTTAAACATTTTGCTTCAAATCAAAGAATTGCTCATGAACCACGTATGAATCCTGTTTATCATTATGATAATAGAGAAACAGTTCACACGGAAGGAGCTGGGATCTTCTCTGGTATTGGAAGTATCGTTAACTTAATTAAAAATAATAAAGATTTGATTACATCTGCTGCAAAAGGAGCAGCTGCTATAGGTAGTACAGCTAGTGCAATATCAAATGCTGTTAAGTCTCAAAACGAATTAAAACAACTAGAAGCTATTCGTAAACTTAGGAATGATTCTGAAGAACTAAAAAATTTAAAAAAAACTTTCAGAGGAAACAAAAAACAAAATTGCTAACATAGCTGTAGGGGGTGAAACCTTGAGGAGCGGAGCTCCGTCTGATAGTAAACATAAGAAGAAATCAGGCGTAGCCATAAAACGTTCAATTGAACCTACGGTTCGTTCAATTGAAGAAATAAGAGGTAATGGTATTAATAGCAACCTTCGGTTTAACCAGCAAAGCTGTAGCGGAGCTGGTCTAGCAAAATTCTAAAATTATGTTTTTTAGTAAAATTTTTTTAGTAAAATTATTTTAGCATAATTTTTTCTGTGTGTGAGAAAAACAAAAAGTCAAATTATTTTTTATAAAAATGTCTTCGCTTATCGAAAATAAATTTGAATTAGATAAACCACCAGGTGTTAGTTATAATCAAAAAAAGAATGACTATATAAGAATTGCTATGAATCCCGGATCTTCCAGTAGAGTAAATACTGGAGGTGATTTAATTTTTGAAGTTGATAATCAGCAGAGTTATATATATCTACCTGATTCATTTTTACACTGTGAATATTCTTTGTATAGTGATGCCAATTTTACAACACCATTACCAGAAACCGATAATGTTGCACTAGTGAATAATTTTTTTCCAAGATTATTTACACAAATGCGTTTAGATGTTGCAACTCAAAATATAGAAACAATAAGTGATTCTCCAGGTGTAATTGATACAATGTTTAGATTTGTAATAATTGGTGAAAATAATAAAAAGTATGAAATCGAAGGTTGGTTTCCTGATACTAATGATGGTATAATTGTTGATGATTTAACTCACGCTGGAACAGATGCAGCAGGAATTGCGAAAGATGTAGAAAATATTGCAAAACATTTAAATAAAACAAATAATGATGCATATAAAGAAAGACGTGAATTTAACAAGAAAAGTAAACAGACAGTAAATTGGTCATTGTCTCCATTATTCGGATATTTAGATTATGATAAAATATCATATCAATTAAAATTAAATTAATAATTCATCGTACAGCAAATAATGAATTAATCTTTTTTGGTAAGACTGGAAAAAAAGCATATTTAAAAATTGATAGACTTGAATGGTGGATTAAGCATATTACTCCTAGTTTAGAGATTGAAACAGCTATTGCAAAAAGATTAAATACTAACAAACCAATTCCAGTAAATTTTCTAAAGCGTACTGCTAGTTCAGTAACTTTTTCCGAACAAAGATTTAACTGACATTTTCCTAGAACTGCGAATACTCCAAGATATTTATTGCTAACTTTTCAAAGAAATAATTCTCCAAGTTTTGATAAGAACAATAATCTCTTCCATATTAATACAATTCGAAGTTTACAAGTTTCATTAAATCAAACCCGATATCCAATTGATCCATTAAGATTCGATGATACCAATAATCAATTTATGGAAGGATATGATTCTTATCGAAATCTTTGTATAGAATTTGGAGTTGAACCACAATTAACTCCTGGAGATTGGAGACATTTATATCCTGTTTTCTGTTTCGATTTAAGTGCACAATCTGAAGATATTATCAAGACTGGTTGTGATGTAACAATTAATATTGAAAAGAAAGATTCCACAACTTCATTGATGGCTTATGGTTTATTGCTAGAAGATGTTAAATATTCTATTGAAATTCTTAATGGAAAGATGGCTAGGATCGGTTAGTAACCTTAGGACCTTTGGTCCGATCGGTTAAAGCCCAAGACTTCGTCGATTAATTAATTTTTTTCATAACTAGAATAGATTAAAATTTTTTGGTAACTTAAAATTTTTTGGTAACTTGAAATTTTTTAATAACTAGAATAGATTAAAATTTTTTCATAACTAGAATAGATTAAAAATTCTTAACTTAAAAATTTTTCGTAACTAGAATAGATTACAATTTTTCGCAACTTAAAATTTTTTTATTAAAAATGTCGGAAGCGAAAAGTAATAATAATAAAACTGTTGAATTAAAATTACGTAATATTGTTGACAAAAATACCCCTAAAACTATTACGATTAACAAAAAAAAGTATTACATAAGTAAACCAATGATAGAGAATATTCAATCACAAGAAGAAAAGAATGGCGGAATTCTCCCATTAATTCCTCTAATAATAGGTGGCATAGCAGCTGCAGGAAGTGTTGCAGGCGGGACAGCTGGTATTGTCCAAGCAGTAAATAAAAATAAATCAGAGAAGGCAGCATTAGAAGAACAAAAACGTCATAATAGAGAGTTAGAGAAAGTTGCTAGGGGTGACGGAATAGTAGATAATTTTATTAGTAAATTAAGATTAGTTGATGAAGGAAAACGAGTTCTTAAAAATATTCTCCACAATGTTGATGATTTAATTGAAATTAAAGAAACTAAAGATGGTTCTGGAATATATCTAAGTCCTAGTATGATTCGGTAATAACCTCAGGACCTTTGTTCCATAAGGTAAACATTTATTTTATCTTTTAAATTTTTTTATCTTTTAAAATGAATTCTACAAATTCCGAAAATTTAATTAAATTAAAAATTGCTAATTTAGATTTATTAAATTATCTATTAAACAAAAATAAAAGCTCAAATTGTCAGCATATTGGAGGTGACATACAAAAAACATTAGAAAACTTTCCTGGATTTATTTGGAATAAATATTCGAAAGAAAAACATCTTCCTGGTCATTCATATACCGGTCCAGGAACTCGATTAGATATCAGACTAGATGAGAATAATAATCCGAAACCAGGTGAAGAACCAATAAATAGAGTAGATGCCGCCGCTTATAGACATGATTTAGCTTATCGAAATCATGATCTAAGTTCTCGACATGCAGCTGATAGGAAGATGATTCAAGAATTAGATAGTATTCAGAATCCTACATTTAGAGAAAAAATTAAAAGAATGTTTGTTAAGAAAGCTTTACAAGCTAAAATATTATTCGGTCAGGGTTTAAATGAAACGACAGCAAAGCTGTCTGAGAGCAACGCTCGAACCTACGCGTCTGAAATTCATAGGGAATACAGAAAGCCGAAATATTTATTGAAAGTAAAAGTATTTAATAAAGATGATATTTGGAGTGCTGATCTTATTCATATGCCGAATGAAAGGGACTACAAATACGCATTGACCGTTATAGATTTATATACACGATACGCTTGGGTAAAGCCTTTAAAAAATAAAAGTGGTCTATCAGTTAAATATGCGTTTGAAGAAATCTTTCAAGAAAGTAAGAGAAAGCCAAAAAAATTGTTTGTTGATAAAGGGTCGGAAATTTATAACCGAAACGTTCAGCCACTATTTGAAACTGTTTATTCAACTGAAAATGCAGGGAAGGCCGTAGTGATAGAAAGATTCAATCGGACGTTAAAAAATAAATTATTCAAGAAATTTACTGAGCAAAGAAATCAGAAATGGTTGAAGATATTACCAGGAATTGTAGAAGAGTACAATAATAAAGTTCATTCTGGTATTGAAGAAACTCCAAAGAATGCTTCTGACGACCCTGATTTGATAAGAAAAAAAATATTCGAGAATAATTATTCGAATGAGAGTAATCCGAATTTGCAGAAACTTAAGCCGAAATTTAAAATTGGAGATAGAGTTAGAATATTTAAATATAAGAATAAATTTGAAAAGGCTTCGTCGGATACTGGACGAAAGAGATATTTGAAGTTTGTAAAATAAATCAAACTTATCCGATTACTTATGAAATTAAAGATTTAGATAATGAGGATATCAGAGGCCGTTTTTATCAAAATGAATTACAACGAACTGATTTTTAATTATCATTGTTATTATTATTATTATTATTATATTATTGCACACTCTCGCCTCACCATAAGTAACACTCTCGCCTCACATTTAGCACCCTCGCCTCATGGTGGTAATATTAATTAGCATTCTCGCCTCATTCATAGCACTCTCGCCTCATATCTAACACTTTCGCCTCAAATCGATAACAATTATAATTAAGTAGCATTCTCGCATCAATGCTATTTTTAGTATCGAAAATCCTTCTTATCTGATCTCAGTTAAATTATGCCATGATTGCATTCAAATCGCTTTTTTATAAGCGGAAATCTTAAGAATTCAGCGAAGAATTAAGTTAATTACGCATAGCGTTAATGCGTTAATATAGTGGGATCACCAATATGAAATTAATGAATGACATAATTCTATCTAACCTATGTAATGTAACCCTTCATGAACGGACTCCGAAGAACAATGAGTTCCCGATTGTGTTAGAACGCTTCAATTTATTGTATCTTTAGAGAAAACACTGCAAGACACCGACTGTATGTTCTTACTTGGATTCTGCAGCTTTCTAGTACTCATACGTTATAAAACTTTGATAACAAAATTTTTAATCATTGCAAATTTAGAAATTCCTTTAAGCAATAAGTTCACAATTTTGCTGAATCATGATAATGACATTCTTTATTCATCGGTATTTATGCTCGTTAACCGGTCATACGCATTGAAAAGCCATTTGCTCGCATTGCACCAATAAATTGGTGCAATATCGCACAAGACGTGTATTTACGTAAATTTTGATAATTTTGTTATAGAACATCACGTTTAAATTTCTATTCTGCTTTCGATTTCTCCTTCAACAACCGAGTTACAACGCAGTAAATTTCATGAAAATTATCAGTCTGACATATATAGCCTACCGTATAAGTCAGCTTTACAATGAAAAAATCATTCATAAAACAATTGAATCTATTTTCACTCCTTACATTCTTTTTCAGTTTATACGGTATGCTCTAAAGTCAATCACTTGGGATCTTCTACGTTTCTTATTTCTTAGTCCTGTGTCTTCCTCAAGATCGTTTTCCTCGTCTTCTTTCCTTTCTACGTCTTCTTTATCTTCTTCAATTTCGTCTTCACCTTCGTCCTCTAGATTTCAACAGAAAATGATTTAACAAAATACCATTTTACAATAAAATGGTCTATTGAATACGGATAGTGGTTTGAGTTAGCCCAAATAGAGGTCGACTAATCCACTTTTAGATGAAGCTTAATAAATTTATTTAATTTTGATTTTAGAAATTTGAATAGCGATATAAGGGCCGGCTATGACTGAAAGACACTAAAGCCAAAATTCCAAATTACTAAAAAACACAAAGCCAGAATAGTCCACTTCCAGACCATTTTAAAGAAAAATAAAGGTGTCCATGGATAAAAGCAGCTCGAAAAACCCTCAAATCAGGCTATTTCATCGAAAAATGAAAGGAAATACTCAAAAACGCTAATTCAAATTTAATGTAAATTTTCGAAAGAACAAATTTATACCATTAACCATAACTTTGCCAATTGTTGATATTTATCAATCAAACTTCACACACACATTCTCGGATCACTATCTAGGTGGCAGCATAACACCCGAATCCTAGCTAGTCACACCCTGAAGATATCGGAATTTTAAATGATTTTTTTGGAATGACAGAATCGAATTGCACCAGCCACTGTGATAGAGATGTGGTTCTCATTATCAGCATAAATATGCAGTGTATAATTTGATGTAATGACACATCTTAAAAGCCTTTATTATACCTGCGTCACAAGGTTGGAAGTGAGATGTAATATTGGGGTGTTAGCATCGCCTCCAATCATCATCAAAAGTTTCACAACTCTACCTATCGAAAAGTAATTCGTCAACACGCTATTGAGATCTGGGATTGGTTTATATCGACTGCTAAATTAGACGTTTTGTCCCTATAATGTCATGGGTGGATGGCGGTATATGACATCTGCGCTAAACCGAATATTCAATGCTAAAATATTTTTGTTCTGTAAAAAGATGGGAGTTAAATGAATTTGACGCTACATCGAGTGGCGTTATATCAAGAGTGAAATGTAGTAGGAATTGGCAAAGTTATGGTTATAGGTGTAAATGCCGATTTTCGGACATTTACATGAAAATATACGTGTTTTAAAATTCCGATATCTTTGGTCTGTGACCAGCTAGGGCTCGGGTGTTATGCTGCCACCTAGATAGTGATCCGAGAATGTGTGTGTGAAGTTTGATTGATAAATATTAACAATTGGCAAAGTTATGGTTAATGGTGTAAATGTGTTCTTTCGAAAATTTACAGTAAATTTGAATTAGCGTTTTTGAGTATTTCCTTTCATTTTTCGATGAAATAGCCTGATTTGAGGGTTTTTTCGAGCTGCTTTTATCCATGGACACCTTTATTTTTCTTTAAAATGGTATGGAAGTGGACTATTCTGGCTTTGTGTTTTTTAGTAATTTGGAATTTTGCTTTTGGTGTCTTTTAGTAATAGCCCCGATACCAGTCTGATCAGAATATACCAGATGCTTCAACTGATCCCAAGTTAATCTCAAACAATGTGGAAGTGCATTCCTCATTTTAGGTGAGAAAATTCGTGGTGCAAGTAAGGTGTTGCATCTACCTTTTTGCTATCCACATGACTTCAATGTGAGTAATTTTGATGCTAATAGGTCACATATCAGAATATACATTTTCTCCTAATCTAATGATGCGGATACGGCATGGTTTAGGAGTAATAGACCTGTCGCTAATGTGTCAAATAGACCAAATATATTCTACAATTTTTTTACTTAATTATGAGAAGGTTAGTAGGTTGATGCAAATTAATAATTTATGTGAAATCACTATACACAACCATCTTAACCCTTCCCCATCCACAGCCTTTACTATAGTTCCACCTATGCAGCCGAAAAAAGGCGAATTTTCATGCTTTACATTGCTAGTATTTTACTACATTTATGCATATTTATGTAGTCAACAAAACATATATTCTGATTATAAAATCGTGATGATGACGTGAAAATGTCATTTATAAATTTACGGCGTCTTCATCAAATACTCAGTGGCACAGTAGGATTCCACTGTAGGCTTCCTGATTATTCCCATTCCCTAAGATAAACCAATGAACACCTTCATCTCTTCGGTAGTAGTGTCCACATAAGTCGACGATGTGTCGTTCCTTGCTGCAAAGATACTAGCTCGCTTATTTGTCCAATCGCTAATTTCTTCTATCAATTGATCTGGCAGAAATATTCGGATGTAGTCTTCAATGGTTGATGTTGCTAGATTATGCTTCCAATCTGACTGAACTTGAAATGCATGTGTTGGCGCTGCATCATTAGGTGAAAACATTTGTGTCCATCTAACGCTCCGGTTGGTAATAGGTTCATCTCAAAGTAAGTATACTGTATAAGTGAAGCATGCAATCAAAGAATGATTTGTGGGGACATCTATGATATTACTTTTTCGCCAGCTCTTATAAGCAGTTTTATTTGATATCTCAATTGATAACAGAAGAGCATTGAAATATTAAATGGAAGGGAATGAATAGCTATGTCAAAACTATGAATCTGCGAAAAATCACATAGTTATCCGTAGACGTTTGGAAGACAAAAACATAGATGAAGTTCCATTTCTATGGCTAGAATGTCAGAGTTGATTTGGCATAGAAATTAATTGATTGTCAAGGTACTTAATAGACGACTGTAAACTACTCATTTATCTACACATTGATGTGGGCGTTATATGATTGTTTTCCTATATTGATGCATTTGCCAACTTTTGCCCACTGAACATATTGTAATCTTTGTCTGGAATCTACAAATACTTCATCTTCTTATTGATAACCAGTTGTGAATTCATTCATTGATCAGTTTTAGATTTCAATTCACTAAAATGATCACTAAAATATCGATATATCACTTAAATGATTGATTGTTAGTTAGTGACTGGTCTGATGCAAATAAGGAAAAATCATGAGTGATGATCCTGCTTTAAGCTGCAGATACTTTGTATTAATTGCATTTGAATATATTGAGCAATTAACACAATAGTTCCTCGGCTTCCGGCAAATCGCTGAAAAATGAAACTATATTCACAACAGAAAAATGGAAAGCAACACGAAACATTCAGATGATGAATGATGCTCCTGCCTTAAGCTGCAGATACTTTGTATTAATTGCATTTGAATATATTGAGCAATTAACACAATAGTTCCTCGGCTTCCGGCAAATCGCTGAAAAATAAAACTATATTCACAACAGAAAAATGGAAAGCAACACGAAACATTCAGATGATGAATGATGCTCCTGCCTTAAGCTGCAGATACTTTGTATTAATTGCATTTGAATATATTGAGCAATTAACACAATAGTTCCTCGGCTTCCGGCAAATCGCTGAAAAATAAAACTATATTCACAACAGAAAAATGGAAAGCAACACGAAACATTCAGATGAATGATACTCCTGCCTTAAGCTGCAGATACTTTGTATTAATTGCATTTGAATATATTGAGCAATTAACACAATAGTTCCTCGACTAATAATTCGTATTTCGACGAATTGTCTCGTCTAAATAACCACACTGCATAGTTTCGGCTGTTGGTACACACTTTCACGGGGGAATAACTGGGCCTCAGTTATCCGGTTATTTACACGCATCATTGCGTGCGAATAATATGTCATTTAGTGTCTGATCAGTCATCATCAAATCAGGTCATGAGTTGGTAATACAAAATCAATTTTAATAGCTGATTGAATTAGGCTGCAGAACCGCTTATTTTCTTAAAATGAAAGTACAAACTCAGGCACTCCTGTACTTTACTGGTCCCTGTATGGGAATGCGAGAAACGTCCTGTACTTTACTGGTCCCTAAATATCCCCTCCTTTACTTTGCTGGTCCCAAATTTAGCACGAACGCTGACGTGTTGCTATGTGTCAAATCGTGCGAATGAACTATGGCTGGTGATCTTTGAACTCCCACGCATTGTTTTAAGGGATTGGCTATATCTGTATTTAGTGTGTTGAGAAGGAATTTGACGTGAAACTTGACGTCGAACAACATGAGAATAAGCTAGCAAGTCACCTTGATGAATTCATCTGGAGACAATGGTATGCTAACAGTCATGCAGATGCCTTCAACAATATTCTTGGACATCTTGCTGAATGGCATATAGTTTCTTAATGTTTTTGAAGCAAAAAATGCTTTTAATTGGGTAAATATTTGTTTTTAATTTGGGACCAGTAAAGTACAGGAGGTGATATTTAGGGACCAGTAAAGTACAGGAGGGGGTATTTTGGGACCAGTAAAGTACAGGAGTGCCCAAACTCATATAATGCGCCACCTTTCGTCAGTTGCCATTCCTTTTTCTTAAATAGGCCTACTGAAACTGTTCTTAAAGGACGCTCATTATTCAACGTCGCAACTTGGAAGAAGCTATTCATATGACATTCATGTGGTAAACTGGGTTGAACCGGATCATTTTTGCGAAATTTATTTAGTTGTTCATGTATAGTTCACGTGGTGAAAATTAACGCACTGTCTGCATTTATGGTGACTGCTTTTAGTTTCACTATATGCCAAGAATTTGACCGACTTACTGATCCAGTTTAATGTGCCATAATTTTTTATACTAGATCAACCACTAGGTGAATGGGATGTACGTCAACAATGAACCTTGTCATAAATGAGGTTTAGTGGACTATGCAGTTGAACATAAATGAGTTGGCACTAAAAAGTTATACTCTTGCTAACTGAGATGTAGAACCGTGTTCATGAGACATCAACTGTATAATATGTAGTGACCTTTCACTAGGTGTTGCGCAAATTTGACGATTTAAGTTGAATAAACCTACTATCATTAACAACAACTTACCAGAAGTCATTTTACGCGGTCAGAATGATTCTTCCACAGCAAAATTTGTAACACCATGCGCCATTCAGCCTGTCGTTCACACAGTCTCACTGAGTCACTGTCTGTCGCTGTCTGCTTTACTTTTTAATAACAACAGTCAGACAAAGATTCAGTATGACGTCACAAGTGTAAACGTCGAGTTATTTGTGTGGGAGCATCTCGTTCAATTCTCATGATGGTGGAATTTCCAAAAGCTGGTTACTCTGGTTACTCTGGGAACAGTGACTTAAGACATCGCTCAAATAAAGGCATGCTGTGTTGTTTTAGGACACACACAAGGGTCACGTGCTTCAACCACGCAGAGTTGACCTTCACTGTGATGTGAAACGTAGCATATCCATCATAGGCAAAAAATGTTACTAAAAAAGCAGGCAAGGATTCCTTTCTTCTCATTCCAGGAAATATTTGTATTAGATGCATCTTAAATATGTAGATAAACAATATCCAAGCGCAAAATGAAGCAATTTCCCCACTGTTACATCTGTAAAACCACACCATTCAGAAATGACATGTCCATCAACAAAATTGGCATCAAATATGAAAAGCTTGATGAATTTCATGTAGGAATCAATTGGAAAATTGAGTTGTTGCCAAAAATTTTAGCCACAGTAATTTTTTGAAATTGGTAAATATGAATTCCTGAAAATCATCTTGGAAAAAAAAGAAGGCGGACATGTCGCCAAAAAAATACATTACAGCAATGAGTTGATTGCACACTTAACATAAACACTTTGGTTCATCTGCATCACTTGTTTCGTCACTCGAAGTGCTTATGTATGTCACTGTGACTGTAATGTTGGGAAATATCTTGTACATGCATGCCATTATCAACATCAGATGACATATCAGCGTCGAATCCATATCGAAGTGCCGGTGCTCGAATTCGTCGCGGACGGATTCTCATAGGAAAGAACGAAGAACTGACGGTCGCTTGACGTGAATTCGATGATAATAATGACCTGAAAGTGACATCGTAATGCATTTCGATCCCACAAGTTCTTTGTCCTCAAATGAGAACACAGTTACACGTGATCGAAGCACTAAAGTTTGCGCAGTTCTAATGTTATGAACAAGCAGCGAAACATTGCCGTAGCGATGCTTCAAGGTTATATGCGCGCGCGCGTGTGTGTCTGCAACAGTAGACCGGAAGAACTTTAATGAGCCTGTCTGACAGCCAGGCAGATCTTCAAGACGTATGGATATCTTCCAGTTGATGGAAGACTCGAACACATTTGAATAGAAACAAAAGACGCGTGTACGCGTCGCGGCTATGTGGCCTGGAAAGGGTTAATTAAATAATCCGACTAACAGTTATTGCGTCTGTAAAATTTAATTTGTTGAACCTAGTAAGTATTATTTTTACTGTGATTACAGGACATTGCCTAGATATTCTGGTTTCTCACAGCAGGTTTTTCCACAGCTTTAGTTAGCTTTAACAATCAGCTGATCCATGAAAAAATTGTAAAACAGAAAGAGTTCATATAAATTGATAAATGTCACAGAAAAAGATAATTTAAGGTCAAATCAATTTTAAAGATATGACCACGCTAAATTGGTTTTCTAGCAATTGAGTGCTGATTAGAAAAGTTCCGAGTATAATTTGCGATCTTCTGAAGTATAACAAGGTACATTTTCAAGTTCTCTGCATCTTATTACGAGTAAATACCGGTGGTCGCACTTAATGCATTAACATGGTCTAAATTTCTTCAAACCAATCTGCAGCAACAACGTTAATACTGATGACTGATGAGCGTTGTGAAAGACGCAGTATAATTCACTTCGGGAAGTATATAAAGTGATGTATAAAGATCTGCGAGTAGTCACTGAAATAAAGAAGTAGAATGTCAACGAGAACCAGTTTTGTTCTATCATGAACATTTTTTTACAGATGTCTGTTACTTTTCAAATATGGACTAAAATATTCAAAAATAGTTAGGGAAATTATTCTAAGCCAAGTAGACCCATGGTAGAGAACAAGTAAAGTAAAAATTTGATGAATCATGAATGAGGCGAGGGTGTTACATAATAATAATTTTCTACCATGTGTCAGACTACTGATGAGACTACTTCCTGGCCAATTTGAATTTTTTCAACAACATTTTCGAAAAATACGTACAAAACTACCACAGAAAACTGATTTTCAAAAGAATTGATCACTACGCCCATCTCGAATCTCAAAGATGCCACTTTTCTGCAAATGACCAGTAATTTTCTATACACTACCACTGCATCTCATCGAAAGAATTTTTCGTAAAATTATTATTTTGCAGTAATAATTATTTTTTTCTTAGGGTTATTTTGTAACTTTTTAAACATGTATATATGTGTTAGAGGCCCAAGAAGACCCATGCACAGTTTCATTCATGGGGACGGCTTCAGATAGTGTCGGGCCCTAAATTTGTAATATAGCGTTTTTTTTCATTTTTTGCTAGTAGGCCTCTCAAATCCAAACAAGTTTAGTACCAAATAGAGGCTAAGTGTCTATATTTATCATATCTGAGCGAAACTTGGTCGATGAAGGTCACAGGAGTGACGTAGAACATGATTTTCAAGGTCATTTCTGGAGGTGAGGCGAGAGTGTTAGAAAATATTATTATTATTATCGGAACTAACGTTTCGGGAATGAAATTCCCTTGTTAGGCGTAGCCATAGAACCTACGGTTCGTTCAATTCTAACATAATATCAAGAAATGGTACTCCTTTTTGTAATTTAAATAAAACATAAAGACATAATTGACCACAATAAGTAGTTCCCGGTTTTTGAATTTGAAATGTATTATAAATTCCATTGCCAAGTAATTTTTTAACTTCGTTTGTTGGAGGCAATCCATAAGAGTCGAACCAATAGTTCTCAGCCTCCGGGCGGTCGAAATAATAATTATCTCGATTTTTATTAAAGATACCTGCAGACCAATGTATTCCTTTTTCATCTGTCGTATGAAGATTTGTTATGAAATTTATAGTTATTGATGGAACTTTGTTCCGGGAACTGAAGGTTCCTGTTGGCTTATTTTTTAGGAATTGTAATTCGTCTCTCATTAGAACATGAAAATTCTTTATTCCTAATTCATTTGCGATTTTCTTTAGGTCGAAATTTGTCGTGGTTTGCGTTCCATATAATTTAAAAAACTCCTTTATGTTGCTCATTTTATAATAAAAAAATTTCTTAAGGGACCCCTAGAAGATAGAAGGGAGGGGGTATTGATTTAAAACTGTTCTCTAATGATGACTTTGCTTACTACTTGGGGGGGTATTGATTTAAAACTGTTCTCTAATGATGACTTTCCTTACTACTTATTCGATTTTGAAATGATTTAATTTAATCTAAATTAAAACGTTACATTGTTACATTTTTATTAGTAGAGTTAGTGTTTCGTACATCTTTTATCAGTAGTAATTCATCCCTCATGAATATGTGAAAATTCTTTCTTCCCAATTGTTTAGCAATCTCATTTAAATCGAAATTCGTAGTTTGTTTGCCGTATAATTTAAAAAACTCATTTATGTTGCTCATTTTTTATAGAAGACAAAATGTTTCTATTATATTCCCGTCAATGAGAAATTAAAAACAACACATGGATATTTCAATATGTATATTTACAAAAATGCAACCACACAAGTCTACAAATATTGATGTCCACAACGTGGACAACGAATTTTTGTTCTCCAGTAAAATAAAATAAAATCAGCTACTACTATTCAACTTCCTTAAAACAATCGGTTATTAACTATAATATTACAAATTGCATTAACAACATGTCCACAGCGTGGACAACGAATTTTTGTTCTCCAGTAAAATAAAATAAAATCAGCTACTACTATTCAACTTCCTTAAAACAATCGGTTATTAACTATAATATTACAAATTGCATTAACAACATGTCCACAGCGTGGACAACGAATTTTTGTTCTCCAGTAAAATAAAATAAAATCAGCTACTACTATTCAACTTCCTTAAAACAATCGGTTATTAACTATAATATTACAAATTGCATTAACAACATGTCCACATCGTGGACAACGAATTTTCGTTCTCCAGTAAAATAAAATAAAATCAGCTACTACTACTTTTAAGTTCTTTTAAGCTTCTTTCCAAAAGCTTTCATATTTCCGAAGACAATCTTCTAACAATGATAAATTCGATTTCAAAAAACGTAAGGGTACATTTAGTCTACAAATGATTGGAAAAATAGATGCCATCTTACCTAATTTAATTGCAAATGCAATTCCAGTCCTTGAATAAGAAATGTTATTAGTTTGCAATAAATGTTGAAAGTATGCCTTATCCTTTTCACACAGATCCAGTAAATAATTCGCGTGTTTTCCCAGGTAGATTTTCATCAGTATGTTAATAACGTTATTTTTCTTCTCCATCACATAAAGAGTATTTAAATTTGCAATGGCTTTATCAGTATCTCCTGAAGGCTCAACAAAGTCTTCTAAGGAATCCACAAATTCATATCGGGTAGATAAAGACGTCGTTAATTGATGATGAAGGTCGTCAATCTTTCCGCCCATTTCTCTTTCTTTCTTTTCTTTCACGAGTAAGCGTTTTGCTTTTCTTCTCCGTTTTCTTTCCTTATCAAAAGATGTAGGGTCAAAAATAATAGAAAATTTCTCCATTTGTTCAATGATGAAAGTGTTATATTCTTCCTTCTTATCATTGGAAATATATCGTTTTGAAATTTCTGTAAATAACTCCGGAAACGTAGCAATAATGTTTGACTGCTCTTCGATAACTTCTTGTGTTGACATGACTGATCACAGCGCAGCACACGATACAATGACAGACGAGAGAGATAAATGAAAACAGTACAGCTGGCAGATATCTTAACGTCATACGGGTGTGCTGACGCACTAACAAGAAGTAAAACAACTTGCCTAACGTACAATTAAAATCTCATTGTTTCACAGAGTAGTAGCAGCTGTTTGTTCTTTCATACATTGTTTCCTTTCAAATGTTTGAGTTGGAGGACACAGCTCTTTACACTGAAATGCCTTTTATTCATAAATGCGAGAAGCAGATGTTCTCTACAATTGAGTGTTTATCTGAGTTTAAATTGTAAGAACGCCAGGAGCGGCCATGATTTGAGCAAGAAAATGATCATAATCACAAATTTGAGATCCTTAACTTTTATGATTTTTGGTGTCCTGGAACGGTCATGATTTAAGCGAGAAAATTGTAATTCTCAAATTTGAGATTTTGAAAAATTTGAAAATTGGGTATTTTTAAAAACGCCCAAATTTATGAACTTAGGTCTTCATAACCTGAAAAATGACCAAAATTCATGAATTTATGTCGTTTTTAAAGATACCATTTTTTGAATTTTATGGTGTCCTGGAACGGTCTTTTGCCCATTACTAATCCTTGCTGGCTATTTTAGTGGCATTTTTTGCTTATGATTAAGGCCCGGAATTTTATGTAATTACATAATATTTTATGTCATTACATATAACGTCATTTTTCTTGAAAAAAACATATTTTGACATTAAAGCATAAATTTTACATATTTCATTAGTCTTGCTTTCTTGGTTATGTATTTACAACGTCTATCCTGTAAAGTTTCGAAAATTCCGCAGGGTACAGGCGCTAGGAGTTTCTTTTCACTTCTACCGTGGCTGAATCACCCTTCATATTCCGCCGTTCGTCAGTACTAAGTACCACTCTATGTTCAGTACAGTGGGTTTGGCTGCGAGTTGAAATGACACAATACAATAGGTTTAGAGACTAAGGCTATTTATACCTATGGCGTCACGATCACTTCTACTGTCATTCGTTGTAACCGGAATGAGTACTTTACAAGGCGACAAATAAACGACGAAGCTACTAGTTATCGATTTCTCCAAGCCAAAGGGAAGTAATGAACTTGAGTGATACATGCATTCCTTCGTGGCGCGTGACTTCAAGAATAGGAACATCTCTCGTCATGGCGACTTCGAATACTCGTTTGAAATCAGTAGTAAGCACATTCCAAAATCAAGCGCAAAATGTGAAATGCTGAGTCATCAGGCGGACGCAAGCGCGAAATGTGAAAGGCTGAGTCATCAGGCGGCCGCAAGCGCAAAATGTGAAATGCGGACTGCGTCCCCCCTCTGGCAGGCAGTGTGAGGGAGATGGCCAAGGATGTGTTGGGAGGAATGGGTCCGTGAGGAGAAAACCGCCCCCCCCCAACGACTCAACTGACCAAATTGGTTGAAAAGACCAAAGTTGTTCAGAATCATGTGAAACAAACTTCTATCAAGGTTTCAGGTTGAAATTCGTCCAAAAAATTTTTTCGAAAATTTTCACTACGGTGGTCTCGACACTTAGGATGTTTTCGTGAAAAAAAAAAATTTCAAAATGTTGGAATTGAGCTCCGAGACCCATCCCATCGTGTTTGTCGTCAAAAGTTGGGTCGGTGAAGTTTCGGTGAAAAAACCGCCCCCCCCCCAACGACTCAACTGACCAAATTGGTCGAAAAGACCAAAGTTGTTCAGAATCATGTGAAACAAACTTCTATCAAGGTTTCAGGTTGAAATTCGTCCAAAAAATTTTTTCGAAAATTTTCACTACGGTGGTCACGACACTTAGGATTTTTTCAAGTCCAAATGTGAAATGTCGCTTTTTTTTGTCAACTTTGACGATGAATTGTGGAGGATTGGAAGTGAATGAAGAGCTCGGGTTTCTTTTAGGGGCAAGACCGCACTTTGTTCTCTAGGATCTCCTCTTTTGAGATGCGTGGCAGGCTCCGTTTCCAAATGAGAGCCTGTTAAAAATCGAGTTTTTGTGCATTTTCCAAGATTTTGGAACTTTTTGAAAAAACGACCGAGTTTTTTCATCTCGGCTTCTGGTCATCGTAGAGGGTCGAGGGATGTCTTAAATGAAAGGGGAGAGCGAGAAAACGTGACACTCAAAATTTGGAGTCAATCGGAGCACTAGAACCGGAGATAGACGGGTTTAAAGTTTTTGGATGATGGGTGTTACGTCATCCGCTGATCGCCACACACTATATAAGCTGGGAACCGAGAGAGACTTGTCATTAAGACGAGAGCGATTGTCAGAGGTAGGTCGTCTCTCTGAGCTCCGATGATAGCTTCGGACATTCCAAATGCCGGGTTTCTGTAAGAAACCGACTTAGAAAATTTCATTGCTGAACTCAGCTAAGGCGTCAGACTTAGAGGTTCGCCAGGAGATGGCCTTCGTCTCCAGGCCATAAAAGACTCCAAAACTTTAAAGGCTTGTAACTTTGCTTCTACAAGTCCGTTTGACTTGATTCAAAAAAGGTTCGGTTGCTATTGACCTGCTCTAAGTGATAGACTACTTATAAAATGTCGTAAGTAGTGCTAAAAAGTTGAAAAATTTAAATTCACTAGTTTTGGAGGTTTTCTGGGGTTTTCGACCCTGCTGAATTCAACTCAGACATTTACAAATTTGCCAGAGGCGAGCTTCGGCTCGAGACTTGTTTCCTGATGTAAATAACTCCACCGATTTTCTTGTCAAAATCGGGGCCCGGATACCAACACAGTGACATGACGCACGCTCTGTCCGCTCGAGGTTGGATTTGTGGGTCGAGGTCTTGGAGTTGGGATAAGATCCCCTCTGAGAAATGCCTGTGACGGATTCATCAGCTTAACTTGTCTTTCCTCTAAGCGAAGTTGTCTTTGTGATAGCACTGGACGACTATCGATTCTGTCTTTGTATAGCATGGGCCTTCACGACTGATAGCCCAGTAACTGTCGATGTGTTGTCCAAATTTGGTAAAAGCGTCGTTGTCAAGTTAAACGCACGACTAAATTTAGAAAGACCAAGGCAAGGCTTTGTGTCGGGAGGGTATATAAGTCACTGCTTCTCTCTAGGCTTCACTCCTGTTTCAAGTTGTAAGACGAACGGTGAGTGCTCTGTCGAAGTTTGCTATCAAACTTTGAAATATTTAGAACTTAGGATTATTCTGTCTTAATGCAGATACAGTAGTAGCTTCATATAAACGTTTTTATCAAGCTGTGACTTTAGATGAGATCCTTTAACGATCTCCTCTTATGAGCACTAAAATGTGTCTCAATTTAACACATTATTTCTTCTCTTTTCAGTTTGAAAATGACGAAGGAATGCAATAAAAAATTACAAATTTTTAAGTGTAGTTGCGGCATGCCCTTCCGCGGTGACCGTTTCAGGCGCCACGTCTTGGCGAGAGTGACGAAGGGTGAGATGAAGCATGATGATGTGTTGATGGTGATGTTGTGTGTGTGGTGTGATGTTCGTTGTAGTGCGTATGATGTCGAGTTTGTGAAGGCTCATGCCAATTGTCCTCTGCGTGTGATTGGGAAGGAAATGATGAGTCAAGTGTTGAGTGGTGAGCGGGGGAGCGCATTTGTTCAAGGCGAACCAGTACGTTCCCCAGTCGTGAATGTGGATTTGGATGATGATGAAGTGGTGAGTAAAGTAAAGAGAAAGTTGATTGTCGAGAGTGATGATGATGATGACGATGAGGCTATGGAGAGCGTTGTAACGAAGAAGGGGTGTGTTGAGAGGTTGAGTGATGATGTTGAGCTTGAGCGAGCTGTCGCGTCGATTGAGCCACTGGCAAAGCCACGGGCTCAATCGTCGCCGAGAGATGAGTGTGTGATGCCTAATTGTGTTGTGAGAGTGAGTCAGTCGAGTGTGCCGAGTAAAGTGGTGTTGACGAAGAATGATGCGCTGGCGTATGGGAATGTGAGGAATGAGTGTGACAGGTTGCAGGGAAAGTTGAATGCTGCAAAGTGTACGTTGAAAGAAGTGACTGTGGAAAGGGATCGTTTGAAGAGAGAGTCGGAGGACTTTGCGAGTGTGAAGAGAGAGTTGTTTGAGGCGAGGCAGAAGTTGGTGAATGAGAGAAAGTTGAGGGAGACGCTTGAGTCGAAGTTGGAGAGTTGTGAGAAGTCGGTCTGTCGAGAGCGTGAGTTGAAGGAAGAGGCGATGGAACGAGTGAGAGTGTTGGAGCGTCAGTTGAGTGTGCAGTTGGAAGTGTCGCCTGAAACGGTCACCGCCCTTCTCATTCCTGTGGTGGGCTATGTCCCGGAGCGGCCATTAATTTATGGAGATGTGACTCCTGATACATCACAAGAATGTTTTAACTGCACGGATGTCCGATGTTATCACATCAAAATACATCACAAGGAGGACATCCGTGTAGATTATAGGAAGCCGCACAAATTTCGTAAGTATTATGACTGGAACATAACATTGTACCATCTTTCTCATTCTTACTTCTTTCATTGCAGGCCAACTGAAAAAGTCATAAGCCCACCACATCCCACGTCCCGAGAACGACCCATGGGCTCTCTTAAGGGCCAACCTTCTAATGCAGCTAAAGCGGTCCCAAGCCCGCCACATATCTACGGATATGGAATGCAGAGGGGAAGAAAAATGATGAATGGAATGAAATGGGAGGCCACCCTTGCACCACATGCAACACAACAGTCTTCTCTCTTCGCTAGTGAACAAGCTCTTGTCAGTGTCATCAGAAGCTAACATGTACAAAGGTTTTACTGCAGCACAGGTTGATGTATAGTTAGAAAAGTTTGATCATGATGTTTTATGAAACACACATGTCATGAAATGTAAGCGTTAGTGTAGTCAACTAGTTTTTACTACAACTCATGTTTGTGAAAATAAAGTTTGATCATTGACGTTGTATTCGTAAGTCTAGTCAGAAAGTGTATCATGGTTTGTAAAAGTTTTACTACAACACAGGTTGATGTATAGTTAGAAAGTTTGATCATTGAAGTTGTATTCGTAAGTCTAATCAGAAAGTGTATCATGTTGTACAAAGGTTTTACTGCAACACAGGTTGATGTATAGTTAGAAAATTTGATCATGGCGTTTTATGAAACACAAGTGTTATGAAATGTAAGCGTTAGTGTAGTCAAATAATATTACCGCGACACACGTTTGTGAAAATAATGTTTGATCATTGACGTTGTATGACTGACCGAACTCATCACAGCACTAGAAAGTTTTATCGAAAAGTTTTTACTGCACAGTGTAGATTGTCTTGTAACTTACTTTCACAGCACTAGAAAGTTTTATCGAAAAGGTTTTACTGCACAGTGTAGATTGTCTTGTAACTTACTTTCACAGTGTTAGAAAGTTTTATTGGAGACAGTTGGCAAATGTTTCCCTATTAGAAAATTCAAACTCCATGACTGTTAGACTCGCTTCATCAGGTTTACTAAAAGCAGTTTTCTACTGCAATGAGATTTTAGAATGTTATATGAAAACAGTGTTCACCACAGCACTAGAAAGTTTTTATCCTTAGTTGAGATCCGGACTGCAGTGTGTAAAATGTTTTATGTGACAGTCTTTTCACAAACGGTGAAGTGTAAATTCAGAGTGAATACATCTGTTAGGTAGTCGTTAACTTTGGATGTGAAGTAAAGCGAATCTGTGTACAGAATGAATTGAATATTAGACAACGCATGCAAGTTTTTGACGACTTGAGTGGTTGAAATCAAATCTAAGTTTAAGATGTTGGATATAAAAGTGAGATGGATAGGAATAAGTGTTGAATGTTTTATAAAACCAGATGTTGTCACACACGTTGAGTGTGATTCCATGACATTGAATCGCGTGGGTTGTGAAGTCCATCATCCAAGGCTAGGCTCCTCTACGGTTGGATTTAGGGTTTTATATTACATGTGTTAACCATTCGTGTAGAATATGTGAAGCACATGTTCGCTTAAATGCAAATGTTGAAATAAGTTTTGTAAGAAGTCTTTGACAGGTTGTTGTGAAACTTAGCGAGCGTTCAAAAAAGTTTTATGAAATGTTTCTGCAGTCACACTCGTTAGCGTACCAGCTTTACTAAATGTGTTGTTTGCCTTTATCAAATTGAATGTATGTGTTTTGTAAATAAAGACAGACAGCGTGTTTGCACTCTGCATCGACAGCATACAAGTATAGACATAACAACTTGTTGTTAGTCGAATGCATATGAGATAGGAAACATTATGTGTGAGATAAAAATCAACCTGCTAGATGAAGTGAAACACAAAAGTGTCACAACTGGTTTACGGGAAATAACGGAGAACTGTGACAACGTTTACACTCATCATAGACAGATGAACATACAAATCTGACATTCAAATGAAAGTCGTAAACATGAACTGTGGTGTAAGAAACTTTATGTCAACAACTTTATGTTGGTAAAACTTGCATAGATTGCCGGCATGTTGAAAGCTGATATAAAGACCTGTAGAAACGCATAAGTCTTAGTTCAACGACTCGACCCTTGAACTCACACAATGAATACGTCTGTGTAGAAAACTCATTGGTAGGAAACAGTATTTTCTGTGCGAATGCAGACGATGTAAACATGACATTTAACATGGCTTGCAATAGTCAACATGCTGCCATTCAAAATGTTTATCATAAAACCTATCAGTGAAAAAACCCCTCCTGTGCCCACAAAGAATCATAAGTGCTCTCTGACGCCTGTCTGTCTCACTAGCCCCTCAGCAGATAGAGTAGAACACAAAGATGAATGACAGCGCAGCCGGTGGGCAATCGTCTGTCGCGCTAGCCCCTCAGCAGATAGAGTAGAACACAAAGATGAATGACAGCGCAGCTGGTGGGCAATCGTCTGTCGCGCTAGCCCCTCAGCAGATAGAGTAGAACACAAAGATGAATGACAGCGCAGCTGGTGGGCAATCGTCTGTCGCGCTAGCCCCTCAGCAGATAGAGTAGAACACAAAGATGTATGCTCTCTCTCTGGCATCCGTCTGTCACATGAAACAGAGATCTATCGCATCTGTCCCAGGATGCAGTAACGTGTCGTAGCACCTAGCTGATTCTCACACAGCTCATTGCTATCGCACCGGAGAGATTATCGTGGGCGGCTGAAAGGATTCTCACGTTGACAATTCGTTATTGTACACTCCGCGCGCGCGCAAGAAACCATTTGCTGTTAAAGCATGGCCACTGCCGATTTGTTTAATTCTTCAATGTCTTGCTAGCCAGTTACAAAAATGTGTGAGAAATATAAGGGAGACGTTCACACTCATTCATCAATTACAAGTCGTTTGAAGCAATGTCTTTCGATATCGCTTTCTTTGACATGAGTCGAACCCTTGAGCTCTGCTGTGGATGCAGGGTGAAGATGGGGAAAGTCTTTCTCCTGGCTGCTTTGCAGGCAGAGAAAGGCGAAGCAATTCGCTGCCCCGTCCATCTTATTCCACATGAGCTTGTGGAGAACCCTTTATTTAGGGATATGGCGCTAGAATATCTGGCGTTGCTGAGAATTCAGCGTCCGGAATACTTCGAGTAATCGAAGTATTCCATCGGTCCTTCCGAGGGCCCGGTCACCAATTCGTTGGAGGCCACCCTATTAACAAAGAAAAGTTACAGACTGTGCCACACACAAACACTAGATTCAAGGATCTCTATCTTTCTTAGAAAATGAAGAAGCTCTTATTAAATTCATCTGATGAGAACTCAACTTAATGACAAGGTGTCCAACACACATCTTCAAAGGTCTAACTGCCATGAAATCATCATGTTTAAAGTTTTAAGGCCCCTATGATAAGTAGCAAGGATCTTTTACATGATGTAAAATATAAACGTGTGTAGAGAGAGGTTTTGACCTGAAGTCATGAATTTATTTCTTCACTACCCCTCAAATGGAAAGAGTAAGGGTGGTGGAAGAATCATCAGAGCAACATGTTCTATAGTAATGCAGGCAATGACAGTCACGGTTGGACTTAGAGATTTGGCGTTTTATATAACATACATCAATGATAACTGTTGTTGTAGTGTATACATGCATTTACTAACTTAGCCATTGGTAAATGACATAGCTAAATTGATAAAGTCCATCATCTAAGGGGTAGGCTTACCTACCGTTGGGTTTAGGGACTTAGAGCTTTGGATAACACAAATGAACGATCTCTTTTAGTGTAGAATACGTGATGCATATGTTCGCTTTATAAAATGACTTTGAAGGGAAGACTTAATTCTCATGGTGAAAAGACAGATTTCATATCGTTGATGAGAGATAGTTGCATGCTCATTATGTTATACACTTTACATTTGATGTGGTCAGGTGAAAGGTGATTGATACATGTTCAATAGAAGCGTTGTATGTAACTTAGTGATTGGAATCATAAGTGTGTAAAGAGTTGATGAGGAAAGTGTTAGAATACATGGTAGGGATTGTGGTGAGACCACTGCAGTAACATTCTGGGAATAATTAAAGTGAAGAGTTGTGTTACATGAAATGAGTGATGCAAGATTAGCCCACATTGAAATGAATTGATAGTGTAACAAACAAGCTGTGTGGGATTCAGCATATGTTTGAAGACAAGCGCTGTGAAAGGGTTTTGAGATGATGTGAATTTTATCACATCATGCTCATGGATGTAACAGAATGAATGTCTCTACTGGTTGAGTGTATAAGATAGAACACATATCATAGTTGTTGTATGTAAACTAGAGGTTCATATTCGATGAAAGCAAAGATTGAGATTGCAAAGTTTAATGAATAGGTAGTGTAATTAACTGTTTGAATCAGTGACATAGTTAAAAGAAACAACAATAGCATATCCAGACAGTATCATATAGCATCAGGGCATTTGGTTTATTCATGTAAAAGTTAGATAGAAGCAACTTGTTGATGCAGCATGACACCATGCGTGCGAGAGCAGGAATAACATGCTATGACTGGAGCATCCGTTGAAATTGATTGTAGGTCAACTGTACATGGAAAGTTATTTCCAAAAGCTTGACATTGACACATTAAGAGTTAAGTCACTGCAAGCCTTTCATATTGATGAGCATGTAGTCACACATGATAGAAAAAATTACTAATGTCATAAATGTGGGAATCAGTGCATGTTTAGAGTCAGGTACTGCTAGTTGTTTCATGATAGTATTTGATATCGAAAATTTAATGTAATGTATCACATGTCAATAGATTTCAGGTGTAATAGATTAAATGTTGTTGCAGGTTTTGAGTGTATAGGATAGAAGACATGAAATGAATTGGTAGTATAACAAAAAAGCTGTGTGGGTTTCAATAACATATCATGCTCATACTGTGTTGTTTTCTTGTCGTTTCAATAGAGTGGATTGACTTAGCAATAAAGTTACAACCATTTTACTGTTTGTAAAGTTAGAAATAAAGTTGATGATTGTAAAGTTAGAAATAAAGTTATCACCATGTCGCTGTTTGTAAGATAGGTGAAATATAAATGAAGTCAGATTCACTTCACTCTTTGCAACGTTAAAAATAAAGTTGATGTTTGTAAAGTTTGAAATCATGTTAGAATCCTTTCAGTGTTTGTAAGATAGGTGAAATGTAAATGAAGTTATAATCACTTCAATGTTTGGAACGTTAAAAATAAAGTTGATGTTTCTAAAGTTTGAAATCATGTTAGAATCCTTTCAGTGTTTGTAAGATAGGTGAAATATAAATGAAGTCAGATTCACTTCACTGTTTGCAACGTTAAAAATAAAGTTGACGTTTGTAAAGTTAGAAATAAAGTTGATGAATGTAAAGTTAGGAATAATATCAGAATCATTTCAGTGTTTGCAAGATAGGTAAAGTATAAAATAGTGTCACAAGCATTTCACTGTTTGCAACGTTAGAAATAAAGTTGATGTTTGTAAAGTTTGAAATCATGTTAGAATCCTTTCAGTGTTTGTGAAGTTAGAGATAATGGGTTTAATAAGTACGTTAGAGAGTTGACTGTACTGAGATCTAAGGATTAGGTCACATTAGAATTCAAGTGATTGAATGTCACCTTAATGAAGATAGAAATGTGTTTGTGGCTGCATGTGGTGCAAGAGTGTCCTCCCATTTCATTCCATTCATCATTTTTCTTCCCCTCTGCATTCCATATCCGAAGATATGTGGCGGGCTTGGGACCGCTTTAGCTGCATTAGAAGGAAGTTCTTATAAGAACTCATGATGCATTCACGAGGAAATGTGGTGAAACAGTGTGCTGTATGTGTGCATGATCATTTTATGAACTAAAGAACGCCCATCACTCACTCCATCACTGAAAGAAAACATGAACGAGTTGAGATGACAGCCATTCGTATGCATGTGTAAAACTCTTACTTCATCATCCGATATCACAATGACATCTTCACTCGCTTCCACTTCCTCACTTTCTATGTTATCACTTTCCGAGTCCTCACTCCACATCATCTCCTTTCTTTCCATGTTATCACTTTCGACCGTCTCGCTCTCACTGGTTGCCATCTCGGCCTCGCTCCCCACCGTCTCGCTCTCACTCGGAGATTCTTGCAGATCCATCATCGGGGATTCGGGTGGAGGTATGACGTTCGATTCATCGAACAAGGAATAGTATTTCATAAAATGAAATACTATATCCTCACTCTCATCGGAGAGAAACGTTTCACCCATATAAGTAATCCTATATGGGGTAACTTGAGCAGTTGGCTTCTCGGACATGATTATGATAGTAAAATGCACGAGACTCTACTTTATATGAGAATGATACAGCCTTTCAAATGTCTGGTTCGCGCAATCAAATCGCTCTAAGCTTATGGTTGGCGGACGAAAAGGGAAGTCATATTTTCATTGACTGCTACCCTCAACCACTCAACAAACTTAGATGCATTTATCGCGTGAATCTCCCTTCCGGTGCGATAGCAATGAGCTGTGTGAGAATCAGCTAGGTGCTACGACACGTTACTGCATCCTGGGACAGATGCGATAGCTCTCTGTTTCATGTGACAGACGGGTGTCAGAGAGAGAGCATACATCTTTGTGTTCTACTCTATCTGCTGAGGGGCTAGCGCGACAGACGATTGCCCACCAGCTGCGCTGTCATTCATCTTTGTGTTCTACTCTATCTGCTGAGGGGCTAGCGCGACAGACGATTGCCCACCGGCTGCGCTGTCATTCATCTTTGTGTTCTACTCTATCTGCTGAGGGGCTAGTGAGACAGACAGGCGTCAGAGAGCACTTATGATTCTTTGTGGGCACAGGAGGGGTTTTTTCACTGATAGGTTTTATGATAAACATTTTGAATGGCAGCATGTTGACTATTGCAAGCCATGTTAAATGTCATGTTTACATCGTCTGCATTCACACAGAAAATACTGTTTCCTACCAATGAGTTTTCTACACAGACGTATTCATTGTGTGAGTTCAAGGGTCGAGTCGTTGAACTAAGACTTATGCGTTTCTACAGGTCTTTATATCAGCTTTCAACATGCCTGCAATCTATGAAAGTTTTACCAACATAAAGTTGTTGACATAAAGTTTCTTACACCACAGTTCATGTTTACGTCTTTCATTTGAATGTCAGATTAGTATGTTCATCTGTCTATGATGAGTGTAAACGTTGTCACAGTTCTCCTTTATTTCCCGTAAACTAGTTGTGACACTTTTGTGTTTCACTTCATCTAGCAGGTTGATTTTTATCTCACACATAATGTTTCCTATCTCATATGCATTCGACTAACAACAAGTTGTTATGTCTATACTTGTATGCTGTCGATGCAGAGTGCAAACACGCTGTCTGTCTTTATTTACAAAACACACACATTCAATTTGATAAAGGCAAACAACACATTTAGTAAAGCTGGTACGCTAACGAGTGTGACTGCAGAAACATTTCATAAAACTTTTTTGAACGCTCGCTAAGTTTCACAACAACCTGTCAAAGACTTCTTACAAAACTTATTTCAACATTTGCATTTAAGCGAACATGTGCTTCACGTATTCTACACGAATGGTTAACACATGTAATATAAAACCCTAAATCCAACCGTAGAGGAGCCTAGCCTTGGATGATGGACTTCACAACCCACGCGATTCAATGTCATGGAATCACACTCAACGTGTGTGACAACATCTGGTTTTATAAAACATTCAACACTTATTCCTATCCATCTCACTTTTATATCCAACATCTTAAACTTAGATTTGATTTCAACCACTCAAGTCGTCAAAAACTTGCATGCGTTGTCTAATATTCAATTCATTCTGTACACAGATTCGCTTTACCTCACCTCCAAAGTCCTTCACATCCAGTCCTACCTAACAGATGTATTCACTCTGAATTTACACTTCACCGTTTGTGAAAAGACTGTCACATAAAACATTTTACACACTGCAGTCCGGATCTCAACTAAGGATAAAAACTTTCTAGTGCTGTGGTGAACACTGTTTTCATATAACATTCTAAAATCTCATTGCAGTAGAAAACTGCTTTTAGTAAACCTGATGAAGCGAGTCTAACAGTCATGGAGTTTGAATTTTCTAATAGGGAAACATTTGCCAACTGTCTCCAATAAAACTTTCTAACACTGTGAAAGTAAGTTACAAGACAATCTACACTGTGCAGTAAAACCTTTTCGATAAAACTTTCTAGTGCTGTGAAAGTAAGTTACAAGACAATCTACACTGTGCAGTAAAAACTTTTCGATAAAACTTTCTAGTGCTGTGATGAGTTCGGTCAGTCATACAACGTCAATGATCAAACATTATTTTCACAAACGTGTGTCGCGGTAATATTATTTGACTACACTAACGCTTACATTTCATAACACTTGTGTTTCATAAAACGCCATGATCAAATTTTCTAACTATACATCAACCTGTGTTGCAGTAAAACCTTTGTACAACATGATACACTTTCTGATTAGACTTACGAATACAACTTCAATGATCAAACTTTCTAACTATACATCAACCTGTGTTGTAGTAAAACTTTTACAAACCATGATACACTTTCTGACTAGACTTACGAATACAACGTCAATGATCAAACTTTATTTTCACAAACATGAGTTGTAGTAAAAACTAGTTGACTACACTAACGCTTACATTTCATGACATGTGTGTTTCATAAAACATCATGATCAAACTTTTCTAACTATACATCAACCTGTGCTGCAGTAAAACCTTTGTACATGTTAGCTTCTGATGACACTGACAAGAGCTTGTTCACTAGCGAAGAGAGAAGACTGTTGTGTTGCATGTGGTGCAAGGGTGGCCTCCCATTTCATTCCATTCATCATTTTTCTTCCCCTCTGCATTCCATATCCGTAGATATGTGGCGGGCTTGGGACCGCTTTAGCTGCATTAGAAGGTTGGCCCTTAAGAGAGCCCATGGGTCGTTCTCGGGACGTGGGATGTGGTGGGCTTATGACTTTTTCAGTTGGCCTGCAATGAAAGAAGTAAGAATGAGAAAGATGGTACAATGTTATGTTCCAGTCATAATACTTACGAAATTTGTGCGGCTTCCTATAATCTACACGGATGTCCTCCTTGTGATGTATTTTGATGTGATAACATCGGACATCCGTGCAGTTAAAACATTCTTGTGATGTATCAGGAGTCACATCTCCATAAATTAATGGCCGCTCCGGGACATAGCCCACCACAGGAATGAGAAGGGCGGTGACCGTTTCAGGCGACACTTCCAACTGCACACTCAACTGACGCTCCAACACTCTCACTCGTTCCATCGCCTCTTCCTTCAACTCACGCTCTCGACAGACCGACTTCTCACAACTCTCCAACTTCGACTCAAGCGTCTCCCTCAACTTTCTCTCATTCACCAACTTCTGCCTCGCCTCAAACAACTCTCTCTTCACACTCGCAAAGTCCTCCGACTCTCTCTTCAAACGATCCCTTTCCACAGTCACTTCTTTCAACGTACACTTTGCAGCATTCAACTTTCCCTGCAACCTGTCACACTCATTCCTCACATTCCCATACGCCAGCGCATCATTCTTCGTCAACACCACTTTACTCGGCACACTCGACTGACTCACTCTCACAACACAATTAGGCATCACACACTCATCTCTCGGCGACGATTGAGCCCGTGGCTTTGCCAGTGGCTCAATCGACGCGACAGCTCGCTCAAGCTCAACATCATCACTCAACCTCTCAACACACCCCTTCTTCGTTACAACGCTCTCCATAGCCTCATCGTCATCATCATCATCACTCTCGACAATCAACTTTCTCTTTACTTTACTCACCACTTCATCATCATCCAAATCCACATTCACGACTGGGGAACGTACTGGTTCGCCTTGAACAAATGCGCTCCCCCGCTCACCACTCAACACTTGACTCATCATTTCCTTCCCAATCACACGCAGAGGACAATTGGCATGAGCCTTCACAAACTCGACATCATACGCACTACAACGAACATCACACCACACACACAACATCACCATCAACACATCATCATGCTTCATCTCACCCTTCGTCACTCTCGCCAAGACGTGGCGCCTGAAACGGTCACCGCGGAAGGGCATGCCGCAACTACACTTAAAAATTTGTAATTTTTTATTGCATTCCTTCGTCATTTTCAAACTGAAAAGAGAAGAAATAATGTGTTAAATTGAGACACATTTTAGTGCTCATAAGAGGAGATCGTTAAAGGATCTCATCTAAAGTCACAGCTTGATAAAAACGTTTATATGAAGCTACTACTGTATCTGCATTAAGACAGAATAATCCTAAGTTCTAAATATTTCAAAGTTTGATAGCAAACTTCGACAGAGCACTCACCGTTCGTCTTACAACTTGAAACAGGAGTGAAGCCTAGAGAGAAGCAGTGACTTATATACCCTCCCGACACAAAGCCTTGCCTTGGTCTTTCTAAATTTAGTCGTGCTTTTAACTTGACAACGACGCTTTTACCAAATTTGGACAACACATCGACAGTTACTGGGCTATCAGTCGTGAAGGCCCATGCTATACAAAGACGGAATCGATAGTCGTCCAGTGCTATCACAAAGACAACTTCGCTTAGAGGAAAGACAAGTTAAGCTGATGAATCCGTCACAGGCATTTCTCAGAGGGGATCTTATCCCAACTCCAAGACCTCGACCCACAAATCCAACCTCGAGCGGACAGAGCGTGCGTCATGTCACTGTGTTGGTATCCGGGCCCCGATTTTGACATGAAAATCGGTGGAGTTATTTACATCAGGAAACAAGTCTCGAGCCGAAGCTCGCCTCTGGCAAATTTGTAAATGTCTGAGTTGAATTCAGCAGGGTCGAAAACCCCAGAAAACCTCCAAAACTAGTGAATTTAAATTTTTCAACTTTTTAGCACTACTTACGACATTTTATAAGTAGTCTATCACTTAGAGCAGGTCAATAGCAACCGAACCTTTTTTGAATCAAGTCAAACGGACTTGTAGAAGCAAAGTTACAAGCCTTTAAAGTTTTGGAGTCTTTTATGGCCTGGAGACGAAGGCCATCTCCTGGCGAACCTCTAAGTCTGACGCCTTAGCTGAGTTCAGCAATGAAATTTTCTAAGTCGGTTTCTTACAGAAACCCGGCATTTGGAATGTCCGAAGCTATCATCGGAGCTCAGAGAGACGACCTACCTCTGACAATCGCTCTCGTCTTAATGACAAGTCTCTCTCGGTTCCCAGCTTATATAGTGTGTGGCGATCAGCTGATGACGTAACACCCATCATCCGAAACCTTTAAACCCGTCTATCTCCGGTTCTAGTGCTCCGATTGACTCCAAATTTTGAGTGTCACGTTTTCTCGCTCTCCCCTTTCATTTAAGACATCCCTCGACCCTCTACGATGACCAGAAGCCGAGATGAAAAAACTCTGTCGTTTTTTCAAAAAGTTCCAAAATCTTGGAAAATGCACAAAAACTCGATTTTTAACAGGCTCTCATTTGGAAACGGAGCCTGCCACGCATCTCAAAAGAGGAGATCCCAGAGAACAAAGTGCGGTCTTGCCCCTAAAAGAAACCCGAGCTTTTGACGACAAACACGATGGGATGGGTCTCGGAGCTCAATTCCAACATTTTGAAAAAAAATTTTTTTTCACGAAAAAATCTTAAGTGTCGAGACCACCGTAGTGAAAATTTTCGAAAAAATTTTTTGGACGAATTTCAACCTGAAACCTTGATAGAAGTTTGTTTCACATGATTCTGAACAACTTTGGTCTTTTCGACCAATTTGGTCAGTTGAGTCGTTGGGGGGGGGGGGGCGGTTTTTTCACCGAAACTTCACCGACCCAACTTTTGACGACAAACACGATGGGATGGGTCTTGGAGCTCAATTCCAACATTTTGAAATTTTTTTTTTCACGAAAAAATCCTAAGTGTCGAGACCACCGTAGTGAAAATTTTCGAAAAAATTTTTTGGGCGAATTTCAACCTGAAACCTTGATAGAAGTTTGTTTCACATGATTCTGAACAACTTTGGTCTTTTCAACCAATTTAGTCAGTTGAGTCGTTGGGGGGGGCGGTTTTCTCCTCACGGACCCATTCCTCCCAACACATCCTTGGCCATCTCCCTCACACTGCCTGCCAGAGGGGGGACGCAGTCCGCATTTCACATTTTGCGCTTGCGGCCGCCTGATGACTCAGCCTTTCACATTTTGCACTTGCGTCCGCCTGATGACTCAGCATTTCACATTTTGCGCTTGATTTTGGAATGTGCTTACTACTGAAATGGTTGAAAGAATTAAACGACGATACTGAGTATCCCCTGAAATATGAGTACATCTCCGACAACAGCTGGTATTGTAAAGCTTGTGAAAAAACGTTATCTGTCACAATGAAGTCTCAACTTCAACAACATGTTAGGACAGAAAAGCATATCAAGAACGCTACTTTGAAAAAGTAGAGGAAAGCGATTCAAATACAATTGGAGGATTCTATCCCACAGAAAAAGTCGAAATCTGATCTTATTGTCCGAGAACTTTGTTCGGCGTTTCTGTCAGCTAACATCCCCTGGTCTAAGTTACAGGCACTAAGACTTCGTGCCTGCCTTGAGAGTAACATGGGGATTACAATACCTGACGAAAGTACTCTTCGAAAAGAATACTTGCGTGATTGATGTGATGACGTTATCAGAGCCATTCGTTCAGATATTGGAGATGCACCTATTTGGTTGGTTATCGACGAAACGACGGACGTTACGGGGAGGCATGTGGTAAACGTTCTGATAGGAAAACTTGAATGTGAAAATTATCATATGCCTTATCTCGTGAATTGTACTGTAGTAGAGAAGACTGATTCTTCTGCAATTTCCCGAGTGATCTATGACACATTGCGATATCTTTTTCCTGATTTTCATTGCAATCGTTTAAAACTTCTGGTCTCTGACGCTGCACCATACATGATTAAATGTGGGCGCGAATTGAAAATTTTATTTCCCATGTGTCTGCACGTTACATGCCTCGACCATGGCATTTATCGTTTGTGTGAAAAGGTACGTGACCTATTCCCCAAAGTGAACAAGCCAATTTCCACGTTCAAAAATGTTTTTGTGAAGGCTCCAGCTCGTACTTCCTTGTGGAAAGAAATTCTCCCATCTGTTCCTCCACCACCGAAGCCTGTATTGACCCGCTGTGGAACTTGGCTCGAGGCAGCATTATACTTCTCTAATCATTTGAATGATGGATCGAAAGTTCTGGAAAAATTGACCGCAGACTCGAAATCAGTAGAAACCGCAAAGGAACTGGTTCAAGATTGGGAGGTGAGAGCGAGCTTGATATTCATTGAAGCGTATTTTGGATTCCTTCCACAAGTCATTAAAAGTCTCGAAAATAAAGGTTTACCATTGAGTAAGTCTATATCCATAGTACACACCGTGAAAAGCAATATTTCGGATATTCCAGGTGAGATAGGCGATGCAGTCAGATTAAAGTTGGATTCAATTCTCTCGAAAAATCCGGACTTTGATGTGATTCAAAAAATTTCTAATTATATCGGTGGAATGCTACCTGCTTGTGTGGATGACTTTCCAGAAAATTTCCAGCCAAGAGATTTTGCGCTGTTCAAATTTTTTTGTATTGTTAGTGTTGACGTCGAGAGATCATTTTCTGTGTACAAGAACATATTAAGTGACAAGCGGCAGTCTTTCTATTGACAATGCACAGTGGGTCAAAACCCCGCAAAACGGGACAAAACCTTCTCCTCGGCTATGAGCATCTGTTGATAAAAAACTTCACATGTATTCCGACTAAATCGATAGCGCCGAATTTAATGGCAATATTTTCCCATAGCAACGGTTACTAGGGAGCCTATTTCTGCATAGCAACCAGAAAACCATGTTAGATATAGATATTAAAACTGTATGTACAAAACTTGCTGTTGAGCTGCCATCACAAGATATAAAAACTTGACATGAATTCTAACTAAATCGTTAGCGCCGGATTTAATGGTGATGTTTTCCCTTAGCAAAGGTTGCTAGGGAGCCTATTCCTGCATAGCAACCAGAAAACTGTGTTAGATACAGCTTTGCGATTTTGTGTATAAAGCGTATTATATTCAATGACCCACACCTTTCATGTAAAACCAATATTTTTGGAACAATTTTACTGTGTAGACTACAACATACACACGGAAAATTTGATCAATCAATCAAATCAAATGAAATGTAGCTCATTGGGCTCCTTTAGAAGGGAAAGTACATCTGATGACAAAGCCAATTTCTTTGTATTTCGATTATTGCGATAAGTTGCGATCAGGGGGTCCGAATTGCACAGCAACCTTCTCATGAGATCATGGTTAGTCGATGACCTTGATATCTTCCTCGTAAATTGTTCTCTGGAAATTAAAAAAAAACTCTTTCATGCATCCGTAATAGCACAAGTATAATAATATTATTAACTAATTTCACAGACGTTTTTAAGATTAAGAGCTCGTGCAGAAGCACAACATGGCAATTTCGGAATTTCATCTATAGACATACCTGTATTTCTTGAAATATTTGTTTGAGGCCTCTTGCGCTTCTTCTGAGCACATCCCGAGAGGCAAACTGCACACTTCTATGATTGCATGTCCGTGTAATAAGATTTTGTGTACTGATTGTGGCATGGGATACCATTTGTAATGTTGCATGTAATATCTTGCTGTTTGAATGCAGTGTGATTTGAATTTTTCTGAGTCTATGTCAAATGTGTATGAAATTGTGATGAGGATGACATGTAGTTTTTCGAGTAGTGTGCGATCAATCTGTAGGATTTCGGAAGCTACATTCGAGTTTTGGAACACTCTTCTCGCACTGTTGCCGTCATTTGACGTTCCAGACCCTCCTGTTCGAGGTTGATCAACTACAAGACCCATTCTCTCTCGGAATTGTTTCTGAATTTCTTTTTTTCTCTCTTCTACAGAACGTTTCTCGGCCAATGTTCTTGCCTGATATTTTTGATCGGCAATTTGTATGCAATATGCAACAGTTTCAAAAAATCGTATCCACGCATGCAGGATCGAAATCCCGTGTCTAAGATTGCTGCTGTCATAAGACTTTTCTAACAGTCTGTCAATGTCGATCATCTCTTTTGGTGAAGCACCGCAGATGCTACAGCACTGCATTGAATTGGTCACATCAAGGATGTAGGTATGTATTTTTCCGTCTATCATCGTCAATTGCAAGACGTGATGAACAGTGATGTCCTTGCCATTAATAGAAGTTCTGGTCTCAAGTACTTCATTCATTTCATTTTTTTATCCTTTCAAACTCTTGTTGGACTACTTCTTTTGTTTCTTTTTCATATTTGAATCTAACCGGACGGCAGTAGTTTGTAGATGATGGCTTTGGATTCCGCCAGATTATCGTTCGATTTCCATTGGCAAAACTAGAAATGTCCAGAGGTACAACACACGTTAGAAATAAACTGCTTTCATTAGCAAGTTGTCGTTCTTCGAGTGAAGTCTGTTTATAAACTGATTGTCCGGTAGCTCCATCGAACCCAATTTTCCATCTGAACGACAAGCGATTAAATTCTGGAATACTTTCGGATGTCAGGACTTCTCTCTGAGCCAGAAATATCCTTTGAAGAGTATGATCTAACAAGTTTCGGATAGGTATCTCACAACTGAAATCTGCCACGCTGATGCCTTCTGGGTAGCATTGGGCTTTAGTTTCTTTGATAGCATGATATGTTGGATATATGTTCCAGTTTTGTCTTACTGCATGGTTTCGCAGTAGTTGATAACTGGATTTTGTTAGATTAGTGTCTAGTATGAGAGCTAGAGCCTCTTCTGGACTGGTCTGGTGTTCATCAGAAATCAAATTTCTCACTTCTCTAGCTTTTTCAGTGTTCTGTTCGATTCTTAATCTCTTGCTTGATGCGTATAAGAGTTCGTTTGAAGAATATTCACTCACAATACCCGTGACCATTCGATTTTTTTGTCCTGGTAGACGCCGACTCAAATTCTACAGAGGGTCTTCCACCCTTACTCGTATTACCGGCACCACTCTTGAATAGCATTTCAGAAAGCCAGGATTCATTTTGTTTCAGAAAAACATCCTTCGTTCTATTTGCCTTCTGCCATCTAATGCGTACCTTGTACATGATTTCAGTAATGACCTTATCGATATCATCAGGAAGTTGTAAGTTTGTCGTGTCTTTAATGTGTTGTGTCAATTGTGTTATTGCGTTTTCGGTTTGAATAGATGTCTTGTTATCAAAAAGGTAGGATACCAGGCTTTTCTAGTCCATACCGAATGGTGGTTCAATCTGAAAGAATAGAAATATTAATTAGGTTTCCCGCAGCTTTTTTACGAATTATCACTACAATTGATATGCAGCTATAGTGTTGTGAGTAGTAGTTGTTGTGACTTGATGAAAGATTCACCTGAAGCGCTGCATTCTCGTGTCACAAGCATCGGCATGGCATAACGGATAGTGCTTACGGTTTGCGTGTAGCAGGGCTTGGGTTCGAACTCAATGAGCAACAGAAGTTTTTTCCTTATTTTTCTCATATGTCATCCTGGTAAAGATGATAAATCACTGTGGTATAAAACGTCAATAGGCACTGCTTGGCAGAATATTTCTTCGTAATATTGTTTGGTATACTGAATTACATATCTTAAAGGTAATTTAAGGACGGAATTCGACAGAACTCAGAAAGCGCGAATAGTTTTTATGAATTTTAGTACATTTAAGTAATCAATTCTACATGCTGTTTTAGGGAAAACTAAGTTTTGTCTACTAAAAAATAATGAGAGCCTCCATTTAACCACTCCGATTTAAAGAATTAACACATATGTTGACTAAACTAAAGTAAAAAATAATCAAAATGAACACTTACCAACTGATTTATGGATGAGATCTCCAGGACCCAATCTGTAAACTTCACGAACCGAAACGTAATTTGAATACAACAGACAGATTTAAAATATTGTAAAATCAAAACGATTCAAACAAGTGAACCAAAACTTATGCATATGTGCTAGCCAGAACATGTGTAACAATAAATACACTGATTCAAGAAGGATTTCAAACATTTTTTTCAGGTTTTGCCAGCTTCTGACCCACTGTGCAATGTTAGAAAAATGATAATATCGCAGTTCTTTTATAATCGACCACACACATAAGAATCGCTGTAGATCTTTCTACCACAAAAACTATGAAACGTGTTCATGTACAATTGATTTCAAATGTTTGTGCTTTCTCAGATAGAGAATTGTAATTATCAGTATGTAGCGATTTTACAATATATGTGTAATACACCACATTTATGGGTTTTTATCATTGATATGCTGGAATTTATCGACTATAGTGTCTTATATATTTAATGCCGCTACTCTGAAAATATCTATAATGATGCTTTTGAATCATTTTATTCAATCGCCTAATCCAATATACACGTAATAAGGCTTCCACACACCAAAAACTACTTTTAATGCATTGAAAAACGAATGTCAACTAGAAAAGAAAATCACATATTTCGATGTTTGTTGCTACATATTATAAGAATTATAATTACATAAAAAGTAAATATTTTAGACATTTTATCTACATAAAATTCCGGGCCTTACTTATAAGTAATTATGTTATGCAAGTTGCATGTAATTCTCTGCTGAATCTGTCTTTTTGGCAATTTGTGGTCACTGCTCATTCTTGATTCAAAGATGTCATCATCATTCTTAGCAGCTATACAGCTTTCAATTCTAAATGAAATCACTATGTTTGAGAACAGTTTTAGGCACATCAGAAGGTACAAATTGATGGACTTGTATAATCCCAAGGAGTAATCCTATTCAAAAATTTGAAACGGGTATTTGACATGGTGAGGGTCTGATCCTGCCAATTGACGCAGTCGCATAAGTGGCTCGTAGCTCGGTTTGGAGAGCACAGGTCTAGTTAACCTTGGTCGTAGGTTCGAATCCTACCAGCCGCACATCTTTTGCATGGCAATTTCATCTATTTTTATTTAATTTCATTGTTGTTAATTGATTACTTTGCTTAGTAATTCGGATGCTTTTTTTGACATGAGGTAAAATGGGATAAATCAGACACTGATGATGCGAGATCTATTTTTTTGCTCAATGATGGACACTATGACATGATGCGTTATGTCAGTGATTATAAATGTAGGCCTATACATGTGCATATACACGTGTATTATTTTGATCATTAATATAGGCCTACATATATACAACGTGATGTTTCACAACACACCAAAAAATTACAGATTTGCAGATCTAGTTGATATCATCATAATTTATTGTACTATATCGACCGTCAAGTTAAGCGTCCACCTATTATGGCGAATCTGACACCTACTTGTAATGACGTTGTTCGCTATTGTTTCTTATTTTATTTTATTTTTTATTTAAGCTTGTAGCCGAAGTTTGATAATCAAATTCCTATCAACTTAGGAATGGTCTTTCTTCAACCGAAATTTGTATATGAACTGCAAGTATACAAAACAACTGCCTTACATTTTATTCTGTATGCAGTATACATTTATATTGTGAAGCATGTGTGTGCTAGGATGAAGCAAAAATCTCTCATATAAGCAGCACAAAGATGGAGAGTGAAAAATATGAAGCTTTAAAATACCATTCCATAAAAATCATCAAAATGAAACATTTAACTCATTCAAATGGATCGTTTCCTACAATGTGATGCAATATATAAGTTTTTCTATTTGTGTTCTGCATTTGTGCCTTGTAAGTCTCAATCGCCTGACGATGACTGCATCGAATGACTAGTCGAATCAAATCAAAGCGTGCTTCTTTTTAAATCGCTGAAAAAAGATGAGGAGCGAATGCGCCTGTAAGGAGAGGAATGACTTTGCTTAACAAAGACATAATTAAGTAACTGTGATAGTCCGGTTACTCTAAGTTCAACCATGCTTCTAGATTATCCATCATGTCAGACAGAGATCAAGAGATTAATTGTGTAATTTTCTGTGTTTCGTTTTGTATTTTTCTAAAACCACTTTTCAATAGAAATTATTCTGAATTTTCAATTTTGACGTTTTCACTCGAAGAATTCTACATGTAATGAAACTCAGAAATTTAGATGCTATTGCATCATACTTTTAAGTAACTGGCTAGTATTTTTTATCAGTGTTTGATTAGGCCTATACAATAAAATTACGCTGTTGTTAATTATTTTGTACTTTTTCAAGTCTTCTCTCAGTTTAGGCCTACTTCCTAAACAAAATCAAAAACTGACCAATGAATGTGTTTACAACTGGTTGTCAACAAAAAAGATGAATCATTTGTAGATTCGAGACCATGTTCAGTGGACAAAAATTGGCAAATACATTAACAAAGGAAAACAATCATATACCGCCCACATCAATCGTGCAGATAAATTAGTGGTTTACAGTCGTCTATTTAGCTCGCTCATAATCAATTAGTTACTATGCCAAATCAACTGCTTTCTAACCAAAGAAATGGATCTTCATCTATGTATCTGTCTTCCAAATGTCTACGGATAACCATGTAATTTTTCGCTGATTCACAGTTTTGACATAGCTATTCAGTCCCTTCCATTTAATATTTCAATACTCTTCTGCTTTTAATTGCGATATCAAAAGAAACTGCTGATAAGAGCTGGCGAAAAAGTAATATCATAGATGCCCCCACAAATCATGCTTTGATTGCACATTTCCCTTGTATAGTTACTTTGGTTCCGACCAAGTCGTAGCATACATCCACTCACGTTGACTTTCGTCCTCTGAGGGAGTTCTGATAAAATGTAAAATGGTAATGTCATCAGCGTATTTGAAGCAAAGGGAAATTGAGGACATACACGAGAAATCATCTATTGCAATACAAAAAAGAAGGGCACCAATGACTCTTCCCTGAGGTACTCCGCTGGTAATAGAGGAACATGAAAAGATTGCATCTCCAAATCTTACACATTGTTCGCGACCAGAAAGGCAACTCCTTAACCGTTTGATGGCATTTGACGGGATATCAAATAAGATTGCCTTTTCCAAAATGATGATACATGCATACTTTCTTTTTCAGAAATAGCGCATGATCGATTATCTCATTGGACTTGCGCAATATCTCTTCCAGCTATAAATAAATTTCAAGCTGGACATTGCCTATCTGTATATTGCATAATTACAACCCAACATCATCAATACCGATCAGATATCCCCATTCCTTCATTATGGCCTTTAGCTTCAATTGGTCGGACAGCGCTTTTTCCGCTTCACTGATCATCTCTCTTTATTTTATCAACTAAGTTCCGAAGCTTCAAGATTTTTGCAACCTCATTTACCGTATGTTATGTTAGTTTACATCGTCGTGTGACAATACAGAGCTCTGAACATCTGAAAATGTGATAGTAGAAATTAGGTAGGTGTTTTCAATGCTTCAAATATTGTTGAGTTGTGTGGACTGCAAAAGATGAAAATATACATGTAAGAAATGTAACTCAAGTCCATTTGTGTACGAGAAAATATAATAGGAAAGTACAATCATATACAGTATAGAAAATGTCTTCCAGTACTCCTGAAAAGGACTCATTGTAGCGTTCACTCGGTCAAGAACGGCAGGTTATACCAAAAGTTCACTTGCCAGTAAAATAATGCTTGATAAAATGAATACTTTCAAAGATACACAGGCTCATGAACAAGATAGTCGACTGCCTACGTCTCGTTTCGGGTCCTTTAGTATCTTAGACGATCAGCAACAGCAAGTGGACTGGCGTCCAAGGTGTGCATCACAAAACTTATGGAATATTTGATTAGTGATACAAGGTATTTTTTTACAAAATGAATGGAGGCTTATGCACGTACATAAAGCTCCCTTCAAATTACACTGCCTTGACAATTGTTTGCTAGAGAGCAGCCTAAACTTCAACAAAAGAATTAAATGCCTAGCAACTGCTTCCAGGTGATCCCGTAGAAGCGGTTTCACAATCCAAAGCACATGGCTGTCGCCAGGGATGTGGAGTCGGAGTCCCGGAGTCCTATCATTTTTGCTGGAGTCGGAGTCGGAGTCCTATCAAATGATAGGACTCCAGACTCCGGCCTATAACTAGACCCGAAATAGAATACAAACAAATTAATTATCCTCGTGCATATAGCTGTCATTGTCTTGATGTCAACTTTCTCCGTCAAACAAAAGTACAGAGACAGCAGTGCATACAGAGCTTATAATAGTTGAGGGAATGAACTATGATAGTGAAAAGAAGGATTGTCTTTTCACTCGGTGATTTAGTAGAGAAGACAAGCCTTCCTAGCCTCGATCACACCTGTGCGCGCAAAAGGTCACATCAGAGACAAAAATGAAATGCTGGTTTGTTTGAGAACATTGCCTCTTACCCTCACGTTAATTGTGTGTGATGGCTCATCTAAAACGCATATTAAAATCGAAAGTGTACTCATATTTTTTGGAGAAGGATAGGGTTTTTCGTGCCTGATACAGACTGCATATGGAGAAAAACCGTGTGAGGCACACATCAAGAAAATGGCATGAGCCGAGTCTTATGCATCCAACTTAAAGCGATATTTGATCAACTTTCATCGAAAATGATTGATAATTGATGCAATGATCACTAAATATCGTTTCAGGTAAGCCTATAATGATCTGTGATGTAGGTTACCAGATAATTTTTCAAAAAACTAAGCTTATACTTGCCACCCGGAGTCGGAGTCCTATCAACCCCCGGAGTCGTAGGCCTATCAAAGTGATAGGACTCCGCATCCCTGGCTGTCACGAGGTCGAAATGATATTCCTATGCGTCCAGGCACCACCAAGAAAGATGGCATGCCAGCTGGGAATTTAACTCAGTCCTCGAATGTCTAACGCGGTCTAAAGATCACCAAGTCTAACAAAGCACCCTATCTACGACTCTGTCAGGAGCAAGCAAAGTTTTCCACGCGCATTATGACGTGATCTTCATGGTTTGTTTTTGAAACAATAATCACTGCTTCCACGCGATCTCGGAGAAACGATTTTACAATCCGAAGCCTGTGGCTTTCACGAGGTCGAAACGATGTATATAGGCACCTTGCTCCTAGCTTGTAATTGTGAAAACTAAAATGCTTGTTAACAAGGTTCTCCATACAGTCTCTCAGATAACATAAGTTGCAGCATGGTTTCATAAAGTACATTATTACTTTTAACTTTATACTTAGTATAAATGTTGACAAATTAATAAATAGCGCAATACTTAACCAGCAAAAATCTTGAAACCCATGCGTAAAGGCAGAAAAATTCCGGGAAAAGCAAAAAGAATTACATTAAAATGAGAAGTCTCGACTTTATGGAGCGTAGACGAGTGGACACTATATTGAAGAAAATTTAACTATGAATTGAAATATACATGTACAACATCTTTATCATTTGAACAACATGCTGAGTGAACTTTATCATTCGCAAATAAGTCGTCAAGATCCGGTATCAAGTCATCAAAATTTAATCGTTGGCAATACGAAAGTCATCTATGTATCTACTATTACTGGATAACATCTCAGGGTACTATCTCTGGATAACAACTTAGTAAGACCATATTTTTGTTTGATGCTAAGTTCTTCATGCATATGCACTCACAGTGTAAGTGAAAAGGATCCGCTATAGCAATGGGCTACAATTTCTTTGCTTTGAAGCTCTGCAAATCTGTTTAAAGATATATCCACCAAAAACAACAAGTACTTCAGAAATTATGTAGCTGTCAATTTCCTTTAACAACAAAGCGATGATGGCCTTCATATGACGTCTTATCGAAAAGCTATGACTGCAACCAATAATCAAAGGTTTTCGCAAAGGTTTTTGAGAAAAAGTGAATGGAAAACAATGATTTAAACAACAGCATTAATTCCTATAAAGGCGACTCTCTAGGAATGAATTACGGCAGTTCCACATTTACGAGCATGACCAGATTTGGAACCCTGCCCGGGCCTGGAATGGGCTCGGCCAGGCCTGGTCTGATACTGTACTAGACTCTACAGCACAGATGTCAATAGACAGAAAAATGAAAGATGAAATGGCAGAATAAAGGGATAGAGAGACATCGCGAAGCAAAATAGTATAAATGCAACTTAATATGCCATATTTGATTTGATCAAAAGAAATAGTTTAGAGAGAAAAGACCAATCTACCAAATTACGGTCTGTTGGAGTACGCGACATGTTGCGGAGAGCTGCTTCATCTTCAGGCGGATAATAAATTATAACTGATATGGTCAACCATACTGAAATATTAACTAAATGTACCATAGCGATGACGTGGCATGACAAATGTCAGACGAGGTTGATATGTCAGGCCGAGGCTGACAGTTAGGTCATGTCGCTGAAGTGCTATGATACATCCGTTATGTCCCATAGCTGTAAACAATCTATGATGCTTCCAAGATATGAAATAATAATCATAATCAATTCATGCTGTGATATCACACTTACATCAACAAAATGATTATAATGACTTTCGAATCGATATTTTGACAATGGATATCCGTGTTTTGCTAATCATTGTCTTCTGGTTATATTCGTAGAAATAGAGCTACATACATACATAGGGTTAGTGGATGCATGAATGCTCCAAATTCCAAGAATGAAAAGAGAGATGCACAAAAAGTGATGTAGAAAAAATAAGGTACAAAACGTAATATCGAATGACCTACATAAACAAATTTTCACTGAAATACTCATTCATGAAAATCTAACATTAACATGGATTTTTGAGGGTAACAATGTAGGACATTTGAGGGCGCTGAAAATGTCCTACATTGTTGCCCGAAAAAAGCTGTTTTAATAATATTGTGCGCAATTGAAATGGACTGTGCAGCAATGATATGAATACATACGCAGATATGCGCTAGCTGAGACTTCTAAAATATCTTTTACATGCATAGATTCAGATATCATCATTACGAGATACATTGTTTTCTTCTTTTTTCCACATTTTACTATGGATAGATTACGCACAATACATTTGTCTATCTTGAGGCAGCGACATCATAGATTTTCATCAACCGACATCAAGCATCGCAAATCTCACTTATCGGAAATGCATTAAGAGCATAGACAAGCTACAGGACATTTCTGAACATTATTGAAGTGGAGGAAGAAGAAAAGATAATATCATAGCTGCAGTAGGTAACTAGGCCTATCACGAATCATTGAGGACACTTGCTTACTAATATGGTTTCAAAAACAACCATTCTTCCTATTTCATGCGCACATGTAGTACTGTATTACTTTGACTGAGCATTGTTTTGAATATTATTCAATGAGATGTGAGCATCTGAATATCAAGAATAAGTGACAACATCTCAAAATCTGTGAAGAAATGAATAAATCAGCTCGTTAAAAAAGAAAGTAAATGTACTAGAGAAAGTCATGGTGCAGTTATTTGATTGTAGTGAAGACGATGAATAGTATGAACTGAACATATAACATTGAGGATGATCAGTCTTGCAAACTCTTGCTCATTTTGCATTGGACGGTTACAAATTCCTCATTTACCAATAGGAAGAAACGATGCTTGCAGAGATATCGCTCATGACTATCACTCAGTGAATGTTATTCATCATTCCATCAGTGAATTACTTCGAATTTAGATACTAGTCTTATCTACATTAAGCGATATTGTTTCTATATTACTTGTCGCCTATCCTCTGCCCTAAAAAGACTTACATCGTGCAGGTATGAACAGTTTTTTTTAAAAAAAATCTACTCTTATAAGTCTTTTAAATTTAAGATGCGTCTCTCAGTTTCTGCAACTTACAGCTGATGTACCCTTTTTCAAAAGCGTTTAGATTGTAGCCATTGACAATTCTGCCTCCTTGATAAAACATTCGCCATTACTCCATCTACGCCTTGTCTCGCTAAAGAGAAATGACTAGTTTTTGCCTAATTTTATTTTCAATAACTGCATTGGTATTTGGTTAGTAAATAGTTATATGGTACATAGTATTTACTAAGTAATTTCTTTTTTGCATCTAATAAACAAAAATTTTGTTTAGCAATCAAAACCGTCCTAAAAATATGCTACAATTCCGCAATATCTGCAAGATTTCTGCTGAGTAATACACATAAACCAAATACAAGGTCTGAAACCCCTTTAATGTTAAGGTACTAGAACAGACATGCACACTGAAAACATATTGATTTCTATGGTCTTTCTATTCATATTAAATTCTGTTGGTACCGTATATAACAATAATAATAATAATAATGATATATTTTTATATTATTGTACGGCCATTGCACGGCCAAAATAAGACACAGGTTAGCGAAGTCACGCCACAGGAAGCAAGATATCAGTGGCTAAGACAAGTTGATCTGAAGACGGAAACCGAAACTCTGATAACCGCTGCACATGATCAGCAAAAATCATGCAAAGAAGAGATCTCCAAACATTTCATGTGATCTGCCTATTCCCATGAAGAGAGAATTCAAGCTTCTTGGAGTAACTTGGTCTGATGATCTAACATGGATAAAACATTTTGAGCAAATTGAGGCACGTTGTCACGACGGTTGTATTTTTTGCGAGTTTTGAAACCGGTCCTATCTCACAACGAATTATGGTTGTTTTACAACGCTTTGATAGAAAGTATATTTCTGTACTGTGCACCTCTCTTTGGTCATTTAAATTTTAAGTGCTGTCATATTGTAGATAAAACTTTTCGTTGTGCACGACGTATCATCTGTTCTTCATATTGTTCGTGTGCCTTTGCTAGCTGTAACCATTTCTTTGATAAGTACAAGTCATCCTACAAGAAGCTACTCTGGTCAGCGAACTCACTTGACCATCCCTTACACTCATTAGTTCCATCAATCACGGACAATCGAGTTTCTGTTCCTACAGCTCTAACGAGCAGGAGGAGGAATTGTTTCACAGTGTATTCAAGTATTATTTACAATGGACTTGAATCAATCTTATAAGTTGTTATTTCACTGAGAATTTATACCTTGCATAGTCTATCTTAATTGTCTTTTTGATTTCCATTTCATTGAATAAAGGAATTATTATTAAAAAAAAGGCACACGAAGCACTGACTATGAAAACAATTACAGATCCAAAATGTCGAATGTGTATACAGCACGGCGCTTTTTAGGGGTTATACCTCAAGTTTCATGCCCACTCTAGAAAACAAATGGAAATTGTTTCAGATATCCTAGGCAATGTAATTAGGTATTATTGTCGGTACGTGGATGATGCCTTCATTGCTGCTGATCATTAGCGTGCAGCTGAATACACTTTGCGCAGTTGTAAATTCAAATGTGCAGTTGTTTTTCTTATTTTGTGCAGTTGAAAAATTGAAGTCAAGAAATGACAATTGCATAACTTGCGTTGCAATGAACAAATGTTAAGACATGACTTTTGTAAAATGCAAAATTTCTTTAATTTCGTGCCATGAGGCACAACTAATCCAAAATAAATTTTTCATTTTAAATTTTATTACCTCATTTGCAGGCAAAGAAATAATTAAAACTATACAAATAAGACAAGAATTTTTCGGCAAAATATGCGCTCTCTTCAATGTCATTAGATGTTAGAAAAAACGTTAAATATAAAATTACAAAATTTAATGAAAGTCATACAACTTTCAAGAAGGGCACACGTCACCCTCTTATACACAGATTAACTGACTTAACTATTTCTACAGATATTTTTGTTCGGAGCCACATCATCACGGAAGAATGGTTCTCTTGATCACCTGTGGCCAGTTTTAGGGCATTAAGTGTCTTCAAAAATTGTCGGCACTCTCCACCTGAGCCTCCATTTGTGGCAAATACCAATGGAATAAACGCACCATATTCTGCATCCAAAACTCTTTGTAGATATTTTCTCTTTTTTTCGTTCTCGTGCTGGATAAAAATGTCAGGTGTAGATTTATTTTAGTTGCTTGTATCATTGGTGTGTGCAACACGCACATCGTAAAATGAGGCTACTCCGCGCGACCAAAATCCAACCGGCTTAATCTCCAGCCCTGATTCTGATGAAATATTGGCAGATTTAAATTCAAAGGATTCATTATGAAGTGGCTGAAGATGTTGCTCGGACAATAATGCAGTTTTCATTCAATACAATTTCAATGTAATTCAGCGGACATTAATGCCAACTACGAATCAATATGATTCTCAATATGAAATCAATATGATTCTCACCTTCATCGGGCTAGAATAATGTATCAAAAATGATTTCTACAAAAGCTCAATAGAATCAAAATATACTATGATAAAAATCATTATGATAGGTAGAAGGGCTTCATTCGTCCTCACAGGTGGTACTACATTAAAGTGCCGCAAAGGTCCCCTGCGTAATTATGTTATGTTGATATGTACTTCTTTTCCAACGATTTTGATCACCGAGCTCATTTTTCCTGTTTAATTCTGGCCTTTTATTGATATTAATGTCTCCTCCGTCGCTTGTCTTAACGTTACATCTGAACGACACTGTACACGGATGCTAATTTTCCATCCCATTGAATGTCTTCTTCAATACGTTCTTCTAAACTTCTACTTGTTTCACCAATGTATTTGTAATTAAAGTTTAAATTGAAAAAATGATTTTGGATAAGACATGACTATTTGTTGAAAATTGAAATTTGCAAAAAGATTGACTTCCATGATTGCTTGTCAAATGTGAGGTTAAATATTAGCAGCATTGTACTCTAGGTGCACATTTGGAGAGATCAGTTCGCCCTATCCATCACTGCTCCATTATTTGCGCCTGGAGGCCAATGTGATGCGCTGCATTGCTGCTGCCACTGCCTTTATAATGTGGAAATTGCAAAATTGGTGCATCTACAAGTGCATGCAATTCAAACAGAGAAGATGCTATCCAGGAGATATAGTCATGAACAAAGTATGAATTTTTCTTTAATTCAGACATAGGCCATGACTTGTATTTTGCAAGTTTAGTATGTTGCATGCGAACAATCTGACTCAAAGAACGGCAACCTTTTATACTTCTCTCGTAGCCGGCCACGTCGTGGATCTGATTAGCTTTGTAGTCAGCTAGCTCTGTAGTAGGCTACTATAGAAATCAGAATCGTTGAAATAATGATGCTGTGACAAGTAGACTTCTACATCTTCTTCAACAAAAAATGCAGGTTGAAAACCAAAAAGAAGATGCTTGATATGCACATTTGCCATCGAGAAAGATACGCAAATTTTGACCTGTGGTTTATTTAACGAATTCCAAAATATTATGTTCTGAACAAAACACATGCTTTGGGTCTTTTCCGCAAGTTTACCACAGGAACAAATATTGAATTTTCAGAAATATCATCCATGCACAGAAATTGTGCCCACAAGTCTGTACTGGGGCAAGATTTCGCACAGTTCAAATACTTACTTAAATCCGTGGGAAATATTGCAAAAGTACTGGCATTCTTTCAACAAAGGAAATCTATATTTATAATATTTTACAAAATCTAGGTAGATGTCATTATTTTTGGGTTGATTCTTTATTTTCATGTATTTTATTAACTTATAACCTGAGTGTCACCTATTTGTCAATGGCTTTTACGATCGTCCATTTTGCGTGTCATTCAAGCTTAGGAAATGCATGGTGTGATAAGCATGTGACTGTTGTGACATTGAACCTACACACAGCTGTATTGAACTCAGCGTCTATAGACATCATTCACTTGTTGTACTCAATTCATGACTTGAATTGAATTGGAAGAAGCCAATGTTGAAAGATGTCTGAAAGATTTTTTTTCCTTTAACATCTTCAGCCATAATAAGTTAATAAAATAGATAGATGTTAACAGAAATTAATTGTAATAAATAACGAAATATAAAATCAACATTGGCTCTTTCCAATTCAATTCAAACCATGACAAATACCCAAGGCAATTAATCTATAATTTCATGACTACTATTGCTGAGAGTGCATATGCCATATATAAGTTATCTATCATGCTCATCTGCAAGCCTGGAAGTCTATGAGGAAGCTCTAAAATACTTCGATAAATGCATTATTCGAGAGCAGTGACCATAATGCTGAAGCCAACTTAACCTTAACATCATTCAGGCAAGCCAAATACACAGCTCGGAAAAGTCATTGGAGGAGAAATTGTAAAGCTAGTTTGACCGCGAGATGAAAAACCAAGGACGAATCTGCAGAGTGAGAACTAGGTCGGGGCTAGATTTTTGGCAACACAAACCGACACACCTTGGTCCGCATGTTAATTAAAATAAATTTCCTCTCCAAAAAGTTGATACCTATTTCTTTTACAGTGCATTAATGCACAATCGAGCTTTATTTGTTCGGCTTTAAATATTTTCTATCATGAGAAACGCATCATTGCACATTGATGGCTAGGACTTGAGTTTCCATTGCAAAATAATCATGATTTTCTCCTTAAATGTGATTCTGTCAACGGATTTAAAAAAACCATCGCGCTCTACACAGAACAATCCATGAAAAACGACTTATTTGCGATATCTGAAATATCTGAGATATGACATATCTTTGAAAGTATCTTTTTGGCTGGAAACGATATATGGAAAAGACAGGGATGCTTCTTTTGCGGGTGCAAGTCGCTGCGTTTAAAAGTTTGCATGTTTCGAAATATGAGTCCGTCTAACTGCGAATTTCAATGCCTTTACAATTTTCATCAAAAATTGTATTTAGTTGGCGACTTTCTAAAATGTGCTATACAATCCTCATACGCCTTCATACTGATCTGGAAAGCATGAGTGAGTCTTGAAATATGATAATCGATTGCTCAAATGTAATTCAATCTCTATTCAACTGATTACTACCTTTAAATAAAGTGGGGACCGATATTGGCCCGGACCGAAAAATGAAAACTGCAATAAGCTGAAAAGTTCGGCCAGGTTCCTATTCTGAGCCAAAGATACAGATGAATCGTCATTCTTCAGATTTCGGTGTGCTTAAGATAATATATGTGATGTTTATTCATTAAATTGAAAACAAAAATTAAATGAAATTAAATTACAAGTTGCAACAATGAAGAAAGTATATAAGTGAGAAAAGGTACAAACGAAAAAAAATGAAGACAAGTGTGACATTAAGTAAAATCAGACTTCATTTTCCAGTTGTGGACTGACATAATTGCTGATTAAAAAAAGATAGATGACCACGGAATGAATGAATTCACTTACCGTATACACATATCGTACTACAAAAAGTGATGCGAAAAAGTTTGCTGACGCACATTCTTTCGGGATTCAAGCTGTATAGTGGATGGAAAACTGAGCTCTCACATTTAAACAAGAAATCAATGGCACTCTCTTCGAAACTATTTACAAGGTTAGGGAAATTCTTACATGAACAATCTGAACCGCAAATGATCTTATGTGCACGCTTCTGAAACCGCTCTAATTTTATCAACAATTTCGCAAGTAAACGGCCATAGGCACTAGGCAGGTGAGTTATATAAAGTCAAACTAGTAACCAACCAATGAATGATAAACATTTACTAGATCGTTTTTATTCAGAGGTATCAGGACTCGAATACAAACGAGATGAAGCTCTCTTCAAAACTTCTGAGATTTGGCTATCCCAAGACAATGCAATACAAAACCCAATATCTTAACAGGGCTGACATTTTCAAATTTGACGTCGTTACAAACTGGGGAAGATTTTGTATATTTTGACATTGTCTGTTTACTCTTTTTCATGTTTACAGATTGACCAATTTTGAAGAGACAGTTTACAACATCGTCTATTTCAGACTTCGTAGGATTGTCAGAGAAAATTGGCTCAATGACAGTAATATCATCTGCATGTGTCACAACTTTAAGAGTCCTATTTGGATGAGCATGAGTAACGATGTGATCAATTGCTTTGAAAAATTTATAGCATTTAAAATAATTGACCAATTTATCTAGAATTCAGAATAAAATTAAAGCAAAAGAATGTTACAACACTGAAATCTCAAGTAACTTTCATGGCCAAAGTTGACCGAGAATATTTCAAATTGATCGTAGTTATGAGAGCATTCTCTAAGAGACTTTTGATTAAATTGGAAAATCAAAGCAATACTCTGAAACGCTGATTTCAATTGTTTTATGTTCCTTTGGTAAGTAAATATTTCGATCATGAAACTTCTTTGTGGGCTAATGGTTGGTTGTGTTTATCAATCTCGTTCTCTCCGAATAATTAATTGCTTTTCGATTCTGCAGAGGAAGCTGGTTTATTTTCATTCCAAGTTGTTAGATGACAGGAATTCAGATCAGTAGGAGTACTTAGACAATACTTTCGTGACAAGAATTTTACCGCACGATCTCAACCTCATCGAAATTAATACAAGTTATGAGAATGGTAATTATGCAACTGATATATGAAATTTATGCATTACTATAGTAATGGGCAAAAGACCGTTCCAGGACAGGACAAGTCAAAAAAAAAATTGGTATCTTTAAAAACGACATAAATTCATGAATTTAGTCCCTTTTTCAGGTTTTTAAGACCTGAATTCATGAATTTAGTCCATTCAAAAAGTACCATTTTTTCAAAAAATGGTATTTTTAAAAACAACATAAATTCATGAATTTGAACCCTTTTTCAGGTTATCAAGACCTAAATTCATAAATCGGCTAAAGCCAGAGGAGCTTCGCTCCGATTTGGGCGTTTTTAAAAATACCCAGTTTTTCAAATTTTTCAAAATCTCAAATTTGAGAATTGCAATTTTCACCCTTAAAATCATGACCGTTCTAGGACACCGAAAATCATAAAAGTTGAAAATCTCAAATTTGAGAATTACAATTTTTACCTTGAAAATCATGACCGTTCTAGGACACCGAAAAAATCAGAAAAGTTGAGTATCTCAAAATTTGAGAATTACAATCGGGCGAAGCCCTAGAACCTTCGGTTCGATTTTCACCCCCGCTTAAATCATGACCGTTCAAGGTCATCTAAAACCGGACACCGAAAATCATAAAAGTTGAGAATTTCAAATTCATGAGTTTAGACGTTTTTCAGGTTTTTAAAATATATCATGTGACTAATAATATTTCTTTAAAATTGGACGAAACAAAAATGGAAGGAACTTCAGAAATGAATGAAACAAAAGTGGAAGGAACCTCAAGAATATATCCTTCGTTATCTCAATTAAAAATAAGTGAATTAAATATTGAAAAACACAAAGATAGAGTACGTTATATGAAAGATAAGGAATCCCAATTATTATTAAGATTAGAGCATTATAAAAAATTAAGAAAGAGATGGACTAAAGTTAAGAATGTAACACAAGGAATTGGCTTATTCTTAACAATAAGTTTAGGTGCTTTGACAATTGTTATATCTTCAGGTGTTTTAGTAATTCCAGTAGTTGCTACAGCTTTAACAGGTACGGGTGTTTTTGCAACTTCACTTGTTACAATGTTAGATAAATCTTTAATAACTAAGAAACGAAAATCATTAAAAACTAAGCATTTACATATTAAAGAAGTCTATGATAAACTACATTACTACTTTCAAAGAGTATGTGATGATAATGTTATTACGTTAGATGAGATTGAAAAATTTGATCAAATAGCTAATGAAGTAAATCAAATATCATTTCAATCACAGACAGAAAAAGTTAATGATAAAAATAAAAAGGATGGTAAAATTTCGACTGATGGTAAAACTTTTATTGATGATAAAATTTCTAATGAAGAAAATGACAAAATTTTTTTAGAAGAGCTAAAAACTTTATTAGACAAAACTTTATTAAACAAAACTTAATACGAGAAAACTTTAAACGAGAAAACTTTAAACGAGAAAACTTTAAACGAAAAGATTACAAACAACAAAGCAATAAAAAAATAATTTGTTCAGTAAAATGTTTTTGCTGTATTCCAATGTTACCACAAAATTCAAATATTATATTTTAAAAAATAGATAAAATTAAAGCTGATAATAACAAAAAAATATTATACCACTATGTTGTATATTTTTTATTACTCAGTAAACAAATCTTCGATAACTCTATCATGAATTTTTTTATCAATATTAATTGTAATGAATCCATAATCTTTTGCCCAAGCATTATTACACGATTGTTTAAATTCATCTTTATCTCTTATACATAAATCTCTTAGCAAATCACTTAAGTTTCTTGCATTTATTTCAAATAGTATAAATATATTTGCATTCTTTCTAATAACACTTCCGTCTAATGAATACATACTTTGTGTTAAATAAAATACACTACAGTTATTATGTCTACCTCTTGTAAAATAATTTCTCTGAACTGACTGATTTCTATCATTAACACAATCATCAAAAATTACACAATGTTTCATTGTTTTATCTAGTTTACTAGGATCTTGCATATTACCACTATCATCTATTAATTGTATCTTTATATGGTTATTTTTATTAGATTCTACTAACTGACTATTTTCTACTGCTTCCTCACACCATGAACTTATTTCTTCTTCATATTCAGATTTTTCGTATTCTTCGAATAGGGAAGCAATTGCTGTTTTTTTAAGATTATTTTCAAATCCATATTTTAAAAATTGATAGACAGGTTGTTCTGCTGTTGTTGTATAAATTATAAGATTGTTATAATCCAAAAAATTTGGAGTCGTTAAAATTTTAAATAATAGATACGTTTTTCCACAACCTGATCTTCCGCAAATAACTGACAAAACTTTATTAGATAAATTTGGATGATGATTAAATTTAAGTTTTTTTTTATTTAAAGACATTACACTCATTTTTTAATAAAAAAATTTATTTTTATTTTATTTTTATTTTTAAAGAAGAAGAAGAAAATTAAACTTTTCTTGCTTCGCGTGGGAGTTTATACCTCTCGAACGGGAGTTTATACCTCCCGAACGGGAGTTTATACCTCTCGAACCAAAAGATCTATCATAATCTCTTCACCTCCAAAATTTATTTCTTGTCCTTTCTCATCAGTGATTCTAATGTTAATGTTGTTAATAGTTTTCTTGTAATAGGGAAATATATTAATGTTTGTGGAATTACATTTAATCTATAACCAATGGGCACAGTAAAAGCTGGAAAACTGAATATTAAATTTGATAATTTACCATTTATATAACCTCCTTCAATAATGTCACAATGTACAACAATTGAATTTATTTCAGTTATTTTTGGAATCTTCTCACTTAAATGATAACCTTGACTATAAGTTTGTTTATTAAATCCTAATAGCTTTGACAATGATCTATCATGATTAAAATCAACTTGATGATTTTCGTCTAAAGTAAGAGAAAATTTATTAACTGCCGGTTCAACTGCAAAATGTAATTGTTTCTTATCTTTAAATGGTATCCCTAAATGTCTCTTAATTTCATTTGATATTGATTCAACTTCGTAAGAACCAGGAAGAAAAGTTAGTATTTTCCATGTTTTGCCTTTATCAGTAGAATATCTAAATTGATCATTCACATCTTTGATAACGTTTTGAATAGTGTTAAATGTGGAGAAACTAGTCAATGCAATTTGATAATTTTTATTTTGTTCTAAATGTAGAATGGGTTCTAAATTACAAGTGTGTGATGAAGTAGTTGTTATAATTTTTAACGTCGTACTAAATTTTGATGAACCCAAAATCTCTGTCAAATTTTCTAAATGATTATTAATTTTGTCTAAATCTGCTGAACACATTTTTAAACTAAAAAATTAAATAAATATTTTTTTATGAAATTTTTTTTTATAAAAAATTAGAAACAACATATTTCAGCTACACTTTTATAATCCTCTTCATTTAGAATCTTCTTTTCTAACAGTCTTTTCAATATAGCATGAATTTCATTGAAACTAGAATTATGTCCTTCTTTTATTGCAGATATTAAAATATTTAATCTATTTAGTAATTCTTGTGGATCATCTGGTAAAAATATGGTTGTTTCTGTTTTCTGTTTTTTTGTTTTCTGTTTTTCAGATAAACCTTTTCCTACTTTAACTCCCGTTGATAATAAATTTTCTAATTGTTTATAACGTCTAAGAGTTTTTACTGTGCCAACTCTATCTAATATAGTTTTATATTTTATTAGATCTTCTACAGCATAATTTTTTAAATCTGCTCCTCTTAAAAGATCAACAAAATTTCTATCTAAACTAATAGGTTTTTTATCTGGAGTAAAAATTAATCCTCGTAAAGGTTGTGGAAATATTTCTTTACCACCAAGATAAAATCTTGCAAATAATTTTTTATCTAAAAAGAAAGTAGAATGTTCGAATAACATAGATTTTGGTAATTTTTTATCTATGTTTGCCTCTAATAAACCATAGTCATCTAATAGTGTTTTAAGTACAGGATCCGCTATATCAACACGTTTTTCATTAAGTTCCTTTTCAAGAGTTTTAAATGGTTCGACAGTTTTTTCATAATCAGTTTTTACTTCTTCAGTTATTTTTAATTTATCAAACATATCAGATTGAATACCAGCTTTTGTCATTCTATGTTGAAGATGATTTTCTTTCATAATATTTCTTTGTTTTATTAACTCTTCTAATTGTTTTATTCTTTTAAAATTATCAGCTCTAACTTTATCCATTTTTATATGATAATTTTATATTATTAAATTATTTTATGTTATATTATTTTATAATATTTTATATTGTTATATTGTTATATTTAGAAAATAGAAATTAGAAAATTAAAAAGGTAAAGTAGTTATTCCATCAGGTAAAATTTTTCTTTTATCATCAAATGGATCTAATGCTAATTTATGTTCTTCTTTTAAATACATTTTATGTTTCTTTGAATTAAGTCTATAATTATATGCTGTTTTTATTTCATTATTAAATAATGCATTTTTATAATCTTGAAATGTTATTTGATTAGCTACTGATGCCTTTGAAATTCCTTTCAATGTTTTATGTGTTTTAATATTATTAGTTGTATCATAACAGTAACATTTAGATTTTAAAAATATAGCTTCTGTTATGAAATCTTCATTTCCTTCTAATTCATCTTTTACTTTACATAAATCAGAAGGATGAATAATATCCTTTATTTTATTAATTTCTTTATCAAGTGAAGAACCATATGGTACTGTTAATTCTAAGAAAATAGAATCGGTATCTGTAAAGTGTAATTTATAGTTTTTGCCATAAGCAGGCGCTAAATAATCATATATAAATCTATACATAAATAGTTTAGCTAATTCTAATATAGTGAAACCAATGAAATTAAACTTATCATGTTTTACAATGCTTCTTCTTAGATGAACAGCACAAAGTTCATCACTGAATCTAGTAGTTCTTTTATATGTAGGTTTCCTTGTTAAATTTTGAAATCTATCTCTATCATAAACTATTTCAATATTTTGTCTATTACGCACATTTTCTAAAGTCTTACCATAAAATGCATTATTCATTAATTTGAAGAAAACGTTTCCAAAATCATCTTTATTTCTTTTAGATATTTTGCGTTTTTCAATATTGAACTCAATATAATCTTTTAACCATTTAGATTTTTTGTATACTAGTTTCCGGTGAATTTTTGTGAGAATCATTCCATGATCTAAATACCAATCTAGCATTCTTCCTTCAACAACATACTTTCCTTTATTGCTTTGTGTTAACATAAGTTTTTTTGTTGGTCTGTATTTTTTCGGTATTATAGATTTTTGATAATCTGAAAAATCTTCTATATTGGGAATTTTGTTTTCTGGACAGAAAGGATAATATTTTGTTGCTTCTTTTATATAATCAGGGTATACTAAATCAACTTCATATACATAACCAAAATTATTTTCACCATCATATGTTCTTTGATAATCTAGATTATTACACCATGTCATTTCACCTGTTGGTAATTCTTGTATCATGCAAGAAGAATATAAGCTATTAAAATCATAATATAATAAATAGTTTTCTCTCATGATTTCATCAACTGCTGCTTGACTATCTTCATTTGATATAAGTCCTTCTATATTTTGATTAAACAATTTTATAAACTGATCGCTTTCTTCTGGAGATAAAGGTTTCATTATTCCATATTCTTGTGGATTTACTTTTTTATTATAACATTTAACATATCTATTACCTAAAACTGATGAAACACCACCTCTAATTCCAGATTCAAAAAATAATAATTTATCATATGTATTTTCTTTATAATGTTTAAGTTTAACGGACTTTGTCCTAGAGCCATCGGCTTGAACATTTGTATGTTTTAATCCTGCTAACCATGTTAAACCTGATGTAGAATAACAATAACATGGATCTATTCCGTAATATTCTAAACACATATCACGAAAGTTTTCGAAAAGATCAGCTAGTATTAATACATCTATCTGTAGATATTTCATTGTATAATCATACATTGTTTTACAATTTAACTCTCTCCAATTTTTTTCAGCTTCTGCATAGTCTTCTTCAGATAATTGTGATTGTTTTAATGTTGATTTAAATTTATTTATTGGAGGAAGTTGTTTTTCTTCCATAATTTTATTCACAGAATTAAAATCAGTCTTCGACTGTGAACCACAGGTTTTATCTCCAGTTATGTACTCATACGGAAATATGCCTTTTAAAGGTTTTAATTATATTTATTTAATATTTTACATTGTTCAGATTTCAAAGTTTTTCCCATAACATCTAATGAATAAGGAGTAAAAAATCTAAATGCATCTAAAATTCTAATACAACCTAATTGCATTGAAAAATATTCTTCTTCTGTTTTACATAGTACATTTATTTGTTGTTGTTGTAATTTTTCAGATGAAAATAAATCTTTCATTACTAGATGGAAATCATATTTAGAACCATTGTAGAAATATAAAGGAACAAAGTTATATTTGAATTTATTAGCATTAAGATTACAAGAATTATGTGCTGCACCTCTATATAATCCATTTAGATGATCATGATCTTTTACCTTATCAAGATATCTACCTTTGCCAGTTTTATATTTATTTGTAAAACCTTTTCCACAGTAATAACAATTTATTTCATCATCAAATTCTTTTCTTTCTTCATCCGTTAATGGAAGCATTGGTATATTTGTTTCAAGCAATTGCGAAAAATAATTTTGTAATTCTTCTACTTTCTTTGTAAACATTTCTGAACTATCTTCACCATAGTATTGAAAATATTCTGATTTAAATAAATTAGGATAATTTGAGTGAATGTACATTCCCCAACATAATGGTTTTTGTTCAAATAAATATTTTTCTTTACTTTGTTCAGATGCACTTTTTCCAGGTGCACTTCTTTCAGGCGCACTTTTTTCAGAATTATAATTTTCAGAATCAGGTGAAGCCCTGGAACTTTCCGTTTGATTTTGTGTCATATTAACATTATATGCTTCAAAATCACAATAAATAGTAAAGGGTACTTTATTTTTAAAATACCATTTATTATATTCTAAATAATCATCTTTAGGAAAAGTATTTTGAACTGCTTCGTTTTGTTGACAATTCTCCAAATGTCTATTCATTTCTTCTAAAGTTCTAAAACTTGTCATACATTGAAGACAAGGAAAATTTTTATTATCTGAAGTTTTTGTAAATATAGAAACATCTTTACACAATATAAAATGACCCTGATAATATAATATATTCGCTTGTGCTGGTTGTTTTGACTGTTCTAGTTTTTCAAATTCATCTTTATATATTTCATGTGTTTCATTAATTTCTTTTGTAATATTAAATGTATTTTGATAATAATTTTGATTTAATATTTGTAGTTGATAAATATATTCTTTATCATATTGTTCTTTATATTGTTGTAGACATTTTTTTAAACATTCATTTATTTTTTGATTGGTTTCATTTTCTTCATTATTTTCTTCATTTAATTTTTTATTATTTTCTTCATTTAATTTTTGAATTGTTTCTATCTTATTTTGATATTTATGGTGATATTCTTGTAGTAACATTTTTGTTTGTTGTTGATAATCTATTTTACATTTTTGTAAACTTTTATTTAAATTTTCTAATTTTTGTTGATATTCTGAAGATAAAGATGAATATTTGTAATTATAATCATCAGTACGTCCTTTATAATTATTATGATTAATCATTATTGGTGATAGTGTTTTAACAAGTTCAAATTTTTCAGTACATATTATATTTCCTTGGTAAAAAATATTATGATGCATGTAATTTCCTCTATCATTATATACTATTTCTGATTGGCATAAATTTTTATTATTCAAATAAAATTTTTTTGAATCTGAGTAAAGTGGAGTAATTTTACCAATAGAAACATAATTCACATTTAATTCAAAAACATTTACTTCAATTAAATTTTTATTCTTTTTATGAAACTTTATTAACCTATTATAATCATATGGAAATTCATGTAAACCATCCGAAAGATCAAATTCCTTTATATATTCTTCTTTATTATAATGACTTAGTCTTTCTTTATGATATTTTGCAGGATGTAAATGTGCTATAATACTCCACAGAAAACAATAATCATCTTCATTTTTTATGTTGATTAATTGAGGTGAACTGAAAGGTAAAGGAACATAACTACCACCAGTATTATTTTTATATTTATCAATTACTATTTTCTTAGATAGTATTTTAACAAATCTCCAACCAGATTCACTTAACTGGGCTTCAATTATACAATTTTCTAATTTAAGTATCATCGATTGAAATATGGGTTGTATATTATTTACATTATGAATTTCTTGTGACTTTGTAAAATGTCCTTGTATTATTTCTTTAGGAATTCCATCAGATCCATTTTTTGTATAAAGTACTTCTACATTCATATAACATTTGAAAGATTTCTTAAATATATTAGAAAAGTTGGTTAGAATATCAGAAAAAGTTTTATCGGTTTCATTATATTAAACCGTTTCATTAAATAAATATTTTATATCTGTTTCGGGCGAAGCCCTAGAACCTTCGGTTCGTACGGCTTCATCGGTTCGTTCAGCTTCATCAAATTCATCTATTTCGTTAAATTCATCAGTATCGCTAAATAAATATCTTCCATCTGGTACGGGCCAAGCCCTAGAACCTTCGGTTTGTACATGTTCATCTTCACTATTAAAAACTTTTTTATATTCCGAATGTGAATAATCATCAAACATTTTTTTAACTTTTATATCAGTAGGCAATGTTTCTAGATAGTTTTTATAACTATTTAATTTTAATATATTTCCTTCATCAACTCGTTCTACATTTTGTAAATGCATTTTACTTTGTAGATGAGATTGATAACTTCTTTTTGTTTGTAATTTTTTTTCACATAAGACACAATAAAATTTTTTCATTTTTTTATTTTTAAAGAAAAAATTTGTGTTTTAGTTTTTTTTAAAAAAAATTTTTGTTTTAATTTTTAGAGAAAAAAAATTCGACCTTCGGTTCGATTATGATAAATTTGTTTAATTATGATAAATTTGTTTAATTATGATAAATTTGTTTAATTATTAAGTATTTCACTAACACCATTTATTAATGGTTTTATATCATTAAAAGTTTTTTTGGCTTCAACAAATGTAGATTTGGCATCAGAAAATGTAGATTTAACATCAGATATTATTGGTGTTGCTTTTCTTAAACCGTTTCTAACATCATTTATTGCAATTTTTAAATAGTTTAATGTTTCATTATCTTGTAATCTGTTAGGTATTGGTATACCAAATTTTGCATTTAAATAATGATCAAAATAAAAATAAAATGTATCAGGAATAATTTTTAGTGGTACTTTTGCTTCGGATTCTAAAAAGATAATTATTTGTTCTATAACTTGATTTGATAAATGTTTTGTATTTGCATACATTCTAATATCAAAATCTTGAGAGTTATTATAGATTTCATGTTCGGTATCTACTAATATATTTAAATCTTTATCATATACTTGCATATGTCCTCTTATGGTGTCAACACGTATTATTCCATATTTATGATGTGTATAATATGATAAAGGCATATTCATTTTATAATTTTTATTAATATCATTAAAGAATGCTGCATTATTTTGTGTAGTTGTAAAAAATGTTTGAATGTTTTCTCTAATCTTATTATCTACATCACAAGCTTTATGAGCTAATACAACTATTTCAATATTTTGATGTCTTCCTTTTGTAAATATTTCTGACATATTTTTTTGTTTTGATAAACTTGCAACATCATCTAAAATTAATAAAGATTTATTTTCAGGTGTACCAGCAAAACTTTCCATATCTTGTAACTCATCTAATTGTTTATCATTATAGACGTTTGTAAAAGTTGGCCATTCAGAAGTATGCATACAAAAAATATGTACTTTTGTTTCATCCTTATAATGTTCGTTTATATATTTTTTAATAAACGTAGTCTTACCACTTCCAGTTTTACCGTAAACAATGAAATGTAAATTTTCTTGATGCATTTTACCTTGTTTAATATTTTTATTATTAGTTTTATCCTTAATCTTATCCTCCTCAGTCTTCCATCCTTTAAAAGTTTTTATTTCTTGTTTATAAAAATTTATTCTCTTTTGTTCCTCTGTTAGAAAGTAACCCTATTGATTTCCAATACATATAATAAGATGATAAATAAAAAATATTAAAATACATGCTAACAATATTTTTATACAATGAAATTTTAAAAAATTCCAAAGACGTGTAAGATCTGATTGTGGTATTTTTTTATTAAGAGATGAATTAGGGGGTAGTGGCTCTAAATATTTTTTATCTATATTATTATATATATTTTTATCTATATTATTATATATATTTTTATCTATATTATTATTATATTTAGTATTATATATAGGATTTTCTACAATATTATTAATATCTTTGAGATTCGGATCTTGAGGGGTTAGTGTATCTTGAAACTCAGTGTTATTCATATAATTATTTATTATTTCGTTTATTGCATTAAGAGATTTATGACGACTTAGATTACTTTTATTACTTTTAATTATAACCGGTGAATATAAATCTTCCAAATTTTCGTTTTTATTCATTTAATATTTTTAAAATAAAAATTTAGGAGTTATTATTTGTTGATTCCGGACTAGCATTCTTACACTCTAATGAGTGTTTTTAACCTCTGTAGAACCTCCGGAATGTGTCGGAATTTTTGTTCCTATACTCAAAAGAAGTATTTCTATACCTCTCCTCTCTTCCGGAATGCTTAAGAATATTTTAATAAAATAATATTTTATTCTTTATAAAAAAATAATATTTTACTATATATAAGATTATTTTAGTAGAAATACAAATATTTTAGTAGAAATACAACTATTTTAATATATAAGACTATTTTAATAGAAATACTAATAAAAAGTATTTATACGTTGATGAAGATTTGGAATATTTTGATTTGGAATATTTTGATTTGGAATATTTTGATTTAAATCTTCATTAAGTTTAGGACATAGTGTTACATGTCTTGGAAAATTTTTCTTTAATATAATTTTTTGACAACCTCTACATTTTACTTTTTCCTTTAAACAATCCTTACACTTATATTTACTATCATAAAACTCTGTCTTAGGTTTAGTATTTTGACAACTTGTACATTGTCTTGTAGAACTTATACAAGAATTATAATGATTAGTAATTCCTTGAATTGTAAAATATTTATTACAATTACGACATAACTGATCTTTCATTTTATCTTTTTTTTCTTTTTTAACCTCTTATGTTTGTTCACATATTTTTAAATGACGTGCACAATTTTTGTACGTTATATTTTTATTACAACCAGAACATTTTTTCGTATCCCCTTTCACAGATTTATTATTTGGATTTACATGATTATTTGGATTTACATGATTATTTTGAGTAAGGGGATTATTTGGATTTACATGATTATTTTTAGTAAAAGGATTATTTATTGTATCTAAATGATTATTTTGAGTAAAAGGATTATTTGTATTTACATGATTATTTTGAGTAAAAGGATTATTTCGCCTAGGTGTATTTTTTCTAGGTGTATTTTTTCTAGCGGTATAAAGATTTTGCCCCTGATCTGAAATAAATAAATGTTTTAATTTTTGCAATGGTTGTTCCAGTTGATTATTATTAGATTGATTATTATTAGATTGAATACCATCATACTGTTTTTTATAAAAGTTACTTCGATTAATTTTCCCACATGATGTATTTTTCCTATGAGTAAACAACATAGTTGGGTTTAAAAAATCTACTCCACAAACTTGACAAATTTGAGTCATTTCCATTTTTATTTTTATTAGAAAAAAATTTCCTTTTTTATTGTTAAAAAATGATGTTACCAAATGTTGGTGGAGGTGCATATATCCCGAATAATCGTGAATTAGAAATAGAGATAGAAAATTATATTATGAAAACTGGAGACGTTTTATCTGGTCCATTGCATCTTTCTATTCTTCCGCAACAAAATACAGAGTTAACAAATAAACAATATGTTGATACACAAATCAATGACTTAAAGGAAAAATATATAAACGATGTTATGGTTCCGCTGATGAACGAATTAAAGTTGCTTAAACTTAATGACAAATCATTAAACGAAAAATTATCAATACTTGATAAAAAGGATAGAGAGCTAGAAGCAGATATAGCAAAACTTTTTAAAAAGATTTCAGAACAATCGAAAATTTTAATATTACTTTCTTTAAATTTAAAATCTGCAGTCATTAAAAATAAACATCAGATACAACTATTGAAAGAACAATTAGAAGATGAAATAGAAAAACTACCTGAAAGAATTTAAAAAAATTTAAAGCAGTTACAAACTACATTCCAAAAAAGTGTTGATGAATTGAGTTCTAAAATTACTCAACAAATGAAAAAGATGAATAGAATAATAAATGAAGTAAACTCACTGAATGAAAAAGTTGATAAAATGAAAACTCTTAAAATCAATTTAGAAAATGAATTAAAGAAAAATTTACAAGAAAACTCTAAAGAAAATAAAGAACAGTTAGATTCTGTTAAAAGACAATTAGATGTTCTTAAAATTAAGTTAAATGCACTTAAAACGGCGTTGAAGATGAATCAGGTGAAAATGCAAGTTAATAGAAAAGAAATTAAAGTACATCACACGCTACTTGACGCAATAGATAAAGTGCAACAGGCAATTAATAAATTTATCTCGAAGTTGTTAGATATTCATAAACGTAAATCTTAAACGAGTATTGTAAATATTAACTTAAATATTTTTTACCTACAAAAAATAAGAATCATAAAAAATATAAATATAATTTTAAAAATATAAAAGTATAAATATAATTTTTTAAAAAATTTAAAAATATAATTTTTAAAAAAAATTTAAAAATATAAAAGTATATAATTTTAAAAATGGATAAAATTAGAGCTAATAATTTTAAAAGAATTAAACAATTAGAAGAGTTAATAAAAGAAAGAAATATTATGAAAGAAAATCATAGAATAAAAAGAATGATTGATGCAGGTTTGGTTCCTGATAAAGTTAAACCAAAAACGCAATCTGTAAAAGTTAAGAACAAAAAATAAACATTTTTTTATAATGGACATCGGTTCATGGGTCAACGGAGATGTCTTCCAGGGCTTCGCCCGTATTTATGTTTTTCCCAAAAGTCAAATTTATTACTAAAAAATGCCTATAATTTATAAACACAATCTTAAACAATTTGCTTCAAATCAAAGAATTGCTCATGAACCACGTATGAATCCTGTTTATCATTATGATAATAGAGAAACCGTTCAAAAAGAAGGGGATGGCATCTTTTCTGGTATTGGTAGTATTGTTAACTTGATAAAAAATAATAAAGATTTGATTACATCTGCTGCAAAAGGAGCAGCTGCTATAGGTAGTACAGCTAGTGCAATATCAAATGCTGTTAAATCACAAAACGAATTAAAACAACTAGAAGCTATTCGTAAACTCAAGAATGATTCTGAAGAACTAAAAAAATTAAAAAAACTTTCAGATGAAACAAAAAACAAAATTGCTAACATAGCTGTAGAGGGTGATAGTAAACATAATGAAAATAAAAATAATGAAAAAACAATTGAAGAAATAAGAGGTAATGGCGTGAGCAGCAACCTTCGGTCTAACCAGCAAAGCTGTAGCGGAGCTGGTCTAGCAAAATTCTAAAATTATATTTTAGCAAAATTCTAAAATTATATTTTAGCAAAATTCTAAAATTATATTTTAGCAAAATTCTAAAAATTATATTTTAGTAAAATTTTTTTTTCTATCTGTGAGAAAAACAAAAAGTCAAATTATTTTTTATAAAAATGTCTTCGCTTATCGAAAATAAATTTAGATTAGACGATCCTCCGTTCGTCAGTTATAATCAAAAAAAGAATGACTATATAAGAATTGCTATGAATCCCGGATCTTCCAGTAGAGTAAATACTGGAGGAGATTTAATCTTTGAAGTTGATAATCAGCAGAGTTATTTATATTTACCTGATTCATTTTTACACTGTGAATATTCTTTATATAGTGATGCTAATTTTACAACACCATTACCAGATACCGATAATATTACACTAGAGAATAATTTTTTCCCAAGTTTATTTACACAAATGCGTTTAGATGTTGCAACTCAAAATATAGAAACAATAAGTGATTCTCCAGGTGTAATTGATACAATGCTTAGATTTGTAATAATTGGTGAAAATAATAAAAAGCATGAAATCGAAGGTTGGTTTCCTGATACTAATGATGGCATAATTATTGAGGATTTAACTCACGCTGGAACAGATGCCGCAGGAATTGCGAAAGATGTAGAAAATATTGCAAAACATTTAAATAAAACAAACAATACTGCATATAAAGAAAGACGTAAATTTAACAAGAAAAGTAAGCAAACAGTAAATTGGTCATTGTCTCCATTATTCGGATATTTAGATTATGTTAAAATATCATATCAGTTAAAATTTAAGTTAATAATTCATCGTACAGCAAATAATGAATTAATCTTTTTTGGTAAGACTGGAAAAAAAGCATATTTAAAAATTGATAGACTTGAATGGTGGATTAAGCATATTACTCCTAGTTTAGAGATTGAAACAGCTATTGCTAAAAGATTAAATACTAACAAACCAATTCCAGTTAATTTTCTAAAGAGAACTGCTAGTTCAGTAACTTTTTCCGAACAAAGATTTAACTGGCATTTTACTAGAACTGCGAATACACCAAGATATTTATTACTAACATTTCAAAGAAATAATTCTCCAAGTTTTGATAAGAACAATAATCTCTTCCATATTAATACAATTCGAAGTTTACAAGTTTCATTAAATCAAACTCGATATCCAATTGATCCATTAAGATTCGATGATACCAATAATCAATTTATGGAAGGATATGATGCTTATCGAAATCTTTGTATAGAATTTGGAGTTGAACCACAATTAACTCCTGGAGATTGGAGACATTTATATCCAATTTTCTGTTTCGATTTAAGTGCACAATCTGAAGATATTATTAAAAATGGTTGTGATGTAACAATTAATATTGAAAAGAAAGATTCCACAACTTCATTGATGGCTTATGGTTTATTGCTAGAAGATGTTAAATATTCTATTGAAATTCTTAATGGGAAGATGACTAGAATAAATTAATTAAAATTTTTTCATAACTAGAATAGATTAAAAATTCTTAACTTAAAAATTTTTCATAACTAGAATAGATTAAAAATTCTTAACTTAAAATTTTTTCATAACTAGAATAGATTAAAAATTCTTAACTTAAAAAATTTTCATAACTAGAATAGATTAAAATTTTTTCATAACTAGAATAGATTTAAATTTTTGATAACTTAAAATTTTTTATTAAAAATGTCGCAAGCGAAAAGTAATAATAATAATAAAACTGTTGAATTAAAATTACGTAATATTGTTGACAAAAATACACCTAAAACTATTACGATTAACAAAAAAAAGTATCACATAAGTAAACCAATGATAGAGAATATTCAATTACAAGAAGAAAAGAATGGCGGGATTCTCCCATTAATTCCACTAATAATAGGAGGCATAGCAGCAGCAGGAAGTGTTGCAGGTGGGACAGCTGGTATTGTCCAAGCAGTAAATAAAAATAAATCAGAGAATGCAGCATTAGAAGAACAAAAACGACATAATAGAGAGTTAGAGAAAGTTGCTAGGGGTGAAGGGACATCGGAGATGTCTTCCAGGGCTTCGCCCGAAGGAAAAGGAGTAGTAGATAATTTTATTAGTAAATTAAAATTAGTTGATGAAGGAAAACGAGTTCTTAAAAATATTCTCCACAATGTTGATGATTTAATTGAAATTAAAGAAACTAAAGATGGTTCTGGAATATATCTAAGTCCTAGTATGATAAGGTAATAACCTGAGGAGCTTCGCTCCGATTCGGTAAAACAATTATTTTATTTTATCTTTTAAAAGTTTTTTATCTTTTAAAATGGATACCGCAAATTCCACAAATTCAGAAAATTTAAATAAATTAAAAATTTCTAATTTAGATTAATTGAATTATCTATTAAACAAAAATAAAAACTCAAACTGTCAGCATATTGGAGGTGACAAGAACAAAGTTTCACACCACTTCGGTGGTGATATACAAAAAACATTAGAAAACTTTCCTGGATTTATTTGGAGTAAGTATTCGAAAGAAAAACATCTTCCTGGTCATTCATATACTGGTCCAGCAACTCGATTAGATATAAGACTAGATGAGTATAATAATCCGAAACCAGGTGAAGAACCAATAAATAGAGTAGATGCCGCCGCTTACAGGCATGATTTAGCTTATCGAAATCATGATCTAAGTTCTCGTCATGCAGCTGATAAGAAGATGATTCAAGAATTAGATAGTATTCAGAATCCTACATTTAGAGAAAGAATTGAAAGAATGTTTGTTAAGAAAGCTTTACAAGCTAAAATATTATTCGGACAGGGTTTAAATGAAACGACAGCTAAGCTGTCTGAGAGCAACGCTCGAACTAATAACTCTGAGAGCAACGCTCGAACTAATAACTCTGAGAGCAACGCTCGAACCTACGCGTCCGAAATCCACAAGGAATATAGAAGGCCGAAATATCTATTGAAAGTAAAAGTATTTAATAAAGATGATATTTGGAGTGCTGATCTTATTCATATGCCGAATGAAAAAGATTATAAATACGCATTGACCGTTATAGATTTATATACACGATACGCTTGGGTAAAGCCTTTAAAAAACAAAAGTGGTCTATCAGTTAAATATGCGTTTGAAGAAATCTTTAGAGAAAGTAAGAGAAAGCCAAAAAAATTGTTTGTTGATAAAGGATCGGAATTTTATAACCGAAACGTTCAACCATTATTTGAAACTGTTTATTCAACTGAAAATGCAGGGAAGGCCGTAGTGATAGAAAGATTCAATCGGACGTTAAAAAATAAATTATTCAAGAAATTTACTGAGCAAAGAAATCAGAAATGGTTGAAGATATTACCAGGAGTTGTAGAAGAGTACAATAATAAAGTTCATTCTGGTATTGAAGAAACTCCAAAGAATGCTTCTGACGACCCTGATTTGATACGAAAGAAAATATTCGAGAATAATAATTTGAATGAGAGTAATCCGAATTTGCAGAAACTTAAGCCGAAATTTAAAATTGGAGATAGAGTTAGAATATTTAAATATAAGAACAAATTTGAAAAAGGCTTTGTTGGCTATTGGACTAAAGAAATATTCGAAGTTTCTAAAATAAATCAAAGTTATCCGATTACTTATGAAATTAAAGATTTAGATAATGAGGATATCAGAGGTCGTTTTTATCAAAATGAATTACAGAAAACCGAGCTTTAATTATCATTGTTTAACTCTAACATTATATCTAAAAATGGTACTCCTTTTTGTAATTTAAATAAAACATAAAGACATAGTTGTCCACAATAAGTTGTTCCCGGTTTTTGAATTTGAAATGTATTGTATGTTCCCGTTCCAAGTAATTCTTTTACTTCATTTGTAGGGGGCAAACCGTATGAGTCAAAATAATAATTATCTCCGTTTTTACTAAAGATACCTGCTGACCAATGTACGCCGTTTTGGTCTGAAGTGTGAAGATTCGTTATGAAATTTACAGTTATTGATGGAACTTTGTTCCGGGAACTGAAGGTTCCTGTTGGCCTATTTTTTAGGAATTGTAATTCGTTTCTCATTAGAACATGAAAATTCTTTATTCCTAATTCATTTGCGATTTTTTTTAAATCGAAATTCGTTGTTGTCTGTGTTCCATATAATTTCAAAAACTCATTTATGTTGCTCATTTTATAATAAAAAAATTTCTTAAGGGACCCCTAGAAGTCAGAAGGGAGGGGGTATTGATTTAAAACTGGTCTCTAATGATGTCTTCCTTTACTACTTATTCAATTTTGAAATGATTTAAAACATTTTTATAATGATGACTTTCCTTACTGTTTAGTCAGAAGGGGGGGGGTATTGATTTAAAACTGGTCTCTAATGATGTCTTTCTTTACTACTTATTCAATTTTGAAATGATTTAATTTAATCTAAATTTAAACGTTACATTGTTGCATTGTGTTAGTGTTTAACTACATAGAGTTAGTGTTTCGCACATATTTTATCAATAGTAATTCATTACTCATCAATATGTGAAATTCTTTACTCCCAATTGCTTAGCAATCTCATTTAAATCGAAATTTAATGTGGTTTTGTTTGCCGTATATTTTTAGAATGTCTCTAATGTTTCTCATTTTAAATGGAATAAAATCTATTTCAGAACTTTCTCAAAAGAATTAGCGTGTAGCAGCTGCTAAAATTGTTTCAGCTGATAGGGGTGAAGGAAATCACAGACAATAGCGCATAATGCGAGTTGTGAAATCTCATTCACACTATGAGAACAAAAGAACAAATACAATCTAAACACAATAGACATATGAGAGAGAAGAGAAATGAATGAGCATTTCTCTTCATTTTGGTTTCAATAACAATCATTCATGCGACATTGCTTGAATGGAAAAATACACCAACTGTCGCGCCGATGTCAGAAAGTTTGTCGATAAAGCTGTCGACATGGCGCGACAGTTGGTGTATTTTTCCATTAGCGTTCAAGGTCATTCTATTAAAAGCATATGGGAATTATTCTCATTGAAGACAAGCAATTGTTTTAAAGAATGCATTGTGAATACAATATTCCTGTAACAGACAGGAACGAGAGAGAGAGAAAGAAAGAAAGAAGACACGCTGCTCCGTAAAAGTTTAATTGAGATAACGAAGGATATATTCTTGAGGTTCCTTCCACTTTTGTTTCTTCCATTTCTGAAGTTCCTTCCACTTTTGTTTCATTCATTTCTGAAGTTCCTTCCATTTTTGTTTCTTCCATTTTTAAAGAAATATTATTAGTCACATGATATATTTTAAAAACCTGAAAAACGTCTAAACTCATGAATTTGAAATTCTCAACTTTTATGATTTTCGGTGTCCGGTTTTAGATGACCTTGAACGGTCATGATTTAAGCAATGAAAATCGAACCGAAGGTTCTAGGGCTTCGCCCGATTGTAATTCTCAAATTTGAGATACTCAACTTTTATAATTTTTAGTGTCCTAGAACGGTCATGATTTTCAAGGTAAAAATTGTAATTCTCAAATTTGAGATTTTCAACTTTTATGATTTTCGGTGTCCTGGAACGGTCATGATTTTCAAGGTAAAAATTGTAATTCTCAAATTTGAGATTTTGAAAAATTTGAAAAACTGGGTATTTTTAAAAACGCCCAAATCGGAGCGAAGCTCCTCTGGCTTTAGCCGATTTATGAATTTAGGTCTTCATAACCTGAAAAAGGGTTCAAATTCATGAATTTATGTTGTTTTTAAAAATACCATTTTTTGAAAAAATGGTACTTTTTGAATGGACTAAATTCATGAATTCAGGTCTTAAAAACCTGAAAAAGGGACTAAATTCATGAATTTATGTCGTTTTTAAAGATACCAATTTTTTTTTTGACTTGTCCTGTCCTGGAACGGTCTTTTGCCCATTACTTACTATTGCTTCATGAAAACCGTTTGAAATGTTCCCACGCTTTGAAAACTATACTGTTCAGTTTCCCTGAAGGCCTTTAATTGTGAAAACATAAAAGCAACTTCATATTGGCAGTACCACATTTAGAAGGCATGTGAAATAATGAGTAACTTTACCGGAATTTGAACTGTGAGCAAAAGCTTAGCTCGGCGCCTTGGCGTCTATAGGGTGTGAGAATGATTCCTCACAAATAAATGATTATTCGTGGAAAATATATGTCAAAGCGAGAAATGAAAGGTCACTCCTGTAGCGCTTCTGCCGTGTTAAATACGCTCTTGATCTTGTAATATGAAAAGCACATTACAAATCCTATCAGAAATCGAATAATCAGGACAGTCGAGATTTCAAAACATCGGATCCTTGATGCTGTGTTATGTTTTTTGTTTTTTTGAACGCAATTTATAAAGAAAGACTTGGAAATCATTACTGAATAAAATATCGCATGTATTAATATAATTTTCTCAACGCTCAAAATTATTATCAGGTTCGGGCTCAATGCTGTAGCCCGTTCACCGGGCCGTGGCAGTCCCTCGAAGATTGTCAATCCACGCCTTTCTCCGTCTTCCCCTGTTCGCTCGTCCTTCCACTTCGCCTTCGATCGTCGCCAATACGAGGTTGTCGGGTCTCCGCTTCCGATGCGCGTACTTTCCTGCGCTTGATAGTCTCCAGCAGTCCACTAATCTCCGCCTCTTCCACTTTGTCTCGCACCCATTCGTTTGTCTTCCGCTGACAGCAGCTGATCCTTAGGAGTCTCCGCCAGGCCTACATCTTGAACGCATTGATTCTCCTTTCGTCCACTTTTCTCAATGTCCAACTCTCTGCTCCGTACGACGCGATACTCCACATCAAGCTCTTCATAGGCTGTTTCTTCAGGCGCAGGCTGATATCTTTGCTCTTCCACACATCCACAAGCTGGTAGTTGGCGTCTCTGGCTAAATTATTCTAAATGTCAGCAGATTATAGCGAAAACCGACCAAACAAGTGCACAATTTTTTCTTTCAGCTTGCACCTACGTTTACCATGCTTTTACGGGATGAGCATGGTGTTTTCCATTTTTACTGATTGTAGGACACTGTATCGGTGCAATAGGGGAAAGGAAATGGACAGCAAGTGATATCTGTATAGCTGGTTGCTGATTCTTTCAGAATGGCTACTGTCTTGATTTAGTGAATAATAAGTTGAGCAGGCTTAATTGTTGCAGCTGCAACTTTTCATCGCTTATTTACTCTCTAGATTTGGACAGAGTATTCAGGAAAATCAATTTAAAGTGTTTCGAAGGTAATCTTAGCAGAATATTTTTTTCAGTTGTTAAATCAGTTATCTTTCTTGTATTTTTTTGAATTTTCTTGGAGTATTGATTCATGCAAAATTTAGGAGCTATTTTCTTTTCTATGGCCTCTACAAAATGAAGTCAAAACATGAAATTTACTCATTTTGTCGATACTCTCAAACATCAAATACTGAATCATGTGATTCACTTCGATTTCTACGTCGAAGTTGATGTTCTGAAATCAATCATGCTTCAAAGTTCATGGCATTCTGATAAATAGTTTCTTTTCTGCAAAAGAAAATGTATGAAAACTGCTAAGTGATTCACAATCCATAGATATTTCTTGAATTTTACCATTGAATTCCAATGGGAATCCTTCAACCTTGCCTATAACACAAGGCGAGTGGCTGTGACTGTCAAGAATTTGATTTTTGTATTCAGCGCTTCAAGATCTACAAATCCATGCTATTAAGCCATTTGTGCGCGATTTAAGGAAGAAAGTGTCAGTAGCTCCCGGAATACATGTTTCTGTCAGTGTGATGATTTCAGATTTCCATGGTGGCAGCTTTTCGATGTTGCTCAGTGTAGGTTTATCGCGAAACGATTTGTGACAGATTGACTACAATAGTAGATTGATTGTTTAATCCGAGAGCTGCTGCTGTTATCTTCCTTATTTAGCGCACAAGCTTCTTTTCATTTTTAATGTGTAGATTGTTACCCAACTTCAGTAAAACGACAATTCTTAAGTTATAACTCCAGTCGTCTTGCAAGTTACCGAGGGTCAAACATGGCACAATTCCGTTTGTTTATGAAGATCCAGGTGCTTCTGAGAGAGGTGCATTTAATAACGCAATGATCTAACAATCATTTAATCATGATTTTGATTTCACTGTTAAGGCACACATCTTCCAGCGTAGGCAGAAATGTGATATTCCTCGCATCCGATAGCTTGCCCGAATTGCTCTTAAAGATAATGAAAGCGTCATGGCAACCGATGTTATTGCTGCAACAAACAAACAGATTCTCGATGATCACAAAATGATATTCACAGAACTTATCATACGTGTAGGTATGGTACGATTTCACTAATTTGATTCTTCTAAAGATCTAGAAATATTTACATAGATTGATGTCTGACCGAGCAGTTGAAATTGCCATCAACTACAGAGAAAGATTCATTTGTTTATGAGTTAATCTAGAACGGACACAACGCGATCAGTCATTGTATACAATGGTAGCAAGCGACAGAAATTGCCATAGATATTCATCTATCTTTGACTTGTGTGATTGGTCAACTGTGCGCATTGCGAGAGTAGCTTATATCAGCTAACCAGCGTTCTTCAACGATCAGAATACAGGCAGGCCTACAGTATTAGATTGTTTAAGCTTGTCTCCTTGCTAGAAGTGCAAGCTTATTCAAAACGATCACACATTTAATTTAAGGTTTTAGATTTATTAATTTATCAGTTGTGATCTTAACTGTGTTACAAGATGTTGGGCGGTTTTGACTTTCGATGATTATTCGTCTTTTGATCGTATGACTCGTATTCGTTACTGCCGCTGATGTCAGTTGACGACTTATGACTCTATCGTTTTGATAGGTATGTTAGATTATTAGGGCTTGTCGGTTTAAACCTTTTAACGCTAAATTGAACTTTAGAGGAATTGAGAATTGAGGAAGAAGATAAGGAGAGAGAGGGAAGCAGATCTGACAGGACAAGGTAAGAAATCAGCTGAGCGAGAGATTTTTGGGGTCAGTCGTGCACGGGGAAAGAAGAACGAAATTATTTTGACGTTGACAAAAAAAAATCAGCTGAAGTAGAGATGTAATATTTAAGTTACGTTCGCCTTGACGGAAGCCCAGTATTAGCTTTAGCAATTGGTCAGTATGGTCCTGTTAAGTGTAACGGCTGAGCGACTCCGGGGTGTGAAACCCAGGACCCGGTAGTTCTGTCCGGGAAAGGAAAGGAGATCAGTGATAGGTTGCTCGACGTCTCGATTAAGTTACTGAACCCCGATTCCCAAACACCGGACAATACCTTGCCAGTCTCGTTTGACGGAACAAAAACAAAGTTTTATAGCGCAGATATAGAGATAAGTATTTAGACAATTACGTTGATAGATAGATAACAAGGAAACACACAGTAAAATAGTTCAGAAGTTCGTTAGCGTTACACACACGGAAATAACTCAACTTTATGATACGAAATACGAATACGCATAAAGCGTTACAAATTTAAATTAGCGCTAGCAGAGATGCCAAAATTTTAAGAGGAGACTTTGGGTCACAGATTTACATATGAACAAGGAATCAATGTTACCGCCTTTTGGTGAGATGACCACTCCAAGTTTTCTCCCTCCGCGAAGAAGATCAGGCAATGAACAGTCTTTGAGAGAACGAGACGAAGCTGCTCGAACAAGCAAAGTTTTTGTCGATTCGAAAGTCTGCAGTTGGGGTTGGGGTCTGAGATTATATAGTCTCTTCCTCATAAAGCACGTTGGATGATGGAGCCCAGGCAGGCAAGAAGATTCGTCTCTTGCTCATGTCCAATCCTTGCCCACTCGCTCGCACATGGTCCATTGGTCTACCGCGTCCTGAGACCTCTTGTGGTTCGCCTTCGGATTTCATTTCTAGCTTCCTTGAGTCCAATCACATCGCAGCGTGGGCGGCACCTTAACGCCATTATGGTCCCTCGAGTAGAGGAGAATTTTCTAATCAGAATGAATTTTATTATTTCCACGAGCGCTTTTAGGTCTTTGAAGTTGATGGCCGCTGGTACAGAATTAAACGTTCGCCTTCCGATTTCATTCCCAGCTTCCTTGAGTCCAACCACATCGCAGCGTGGGCGGCACCTTTTGAAGTTGATTGCCGCTGGTACAGGATTAAACATTCGCCTCCCTCTTTATTACTTGCCACGGAACGAAGATTATCTCTCGCCCATCTTTATGAATCGTAATTAGAAGAAAGTGCCCCGTACCTCCATTTCCGCTGAGTCATCAATTCTCAGAAAGTTGCGACTTGACCTTTCGTCCTCTGATGCCGAAAATGCAGTGAAATCCACAGCCAGTGGAGCAGAATTTTCCAATTAGGAATAAATGTTCCAATAAAATGTCCATAGGATCCAATTTCGATAGTGAAATACAAAACATCATTTCGAATTTAAACCGCAAGAATTACGATTACACACATGCAGGAACTTACTAAGAGGGCAAAAAGAAATTTTTACTGCCTTACAGAAAGAGGTGGGAAAAATAGTCATACGTCGCTTGCGAATTGCTTTGAATTCCTTGAAAATGATCAGATCGCTACGATTCCATTGGCAGAATTCAAAAAAAGTAAAAAGTCGGATTTTTATGGATAAACCGGTCAGCCGAAAAAAATACTGGACAAAAAGGGTTGTTGAATACATGTTGAACCGATTCAGTGCAGCTCATAATAAGCGTTGATCTGACGAGATGAAATGGAAAAGCTAGAAAGTAGAGGACCACACTAGAGTACCACACTGAATCAGAAGATGTTTTGAAGAATTTAAAATGACAAAGTCGGGTGATGCTACAACCATTATCAAATGCAAAGTGGAGTGGATTGTCATTTCGTTATCGACGTTATCTATATAAGCTTGCGTGTGTGATGCAATTGGTTCATTCTTGTTTATTGCTTTATGGATACGTTCAAAAATGTGTTTCGAATATGTAATATTATAAAAGTACCACACTGATTTAGAAGTTGTTTTGAAGAATTTAAATAGATAAATTCAGAATTAAATTGAAGTAAGAAATCAACTTGAAGAAGGAATAAGAATTGTCGATCTCAATTCACAATTCTCTACTAAATGCTCGTCTTCATTAAATAAAACGTGTTGTACATAATAGATTCTGTGAATATCATTTTGTGATCATCGAGAATCTGTTTGTTTGTTGCAGCAATAACATCGGTTGCCATGACGCTTTCATTATCTTTAAGAGCAATTCGGGCAAGCTATCGGATGCGAGGAATATCACATTTCTGCCTACGCTGGAAGATGTGTGCCTTAACAGTGAAATCAAAATCATGAAAGTGAAAATCTCATTTTGAGTGATTAAATGATTGCTAGATCATTGTATTATCAAATGCACCTGTCTCGGAAGCACTTGGATCTTCATAAACAAATGGAATTGTGCCATGTTTGACCCTCGGTAACTTGCAAGACGAGTGGAGTTATGTCACACAATTGAACACCGTATCGAAGCTTCTTTTGTACAACCTATGTAGCTACGTAGATGAAGCACTTGCTTGGCTTTTAAGACTACTTGTGTTCGAATCCTGATCAAGACGAGCTGTGGCAGGGAAATTTAGACTTTTGCGAAATTTATGTGCAATCAGTTACGTGATTGACCACGAGTAATGTCAGATAAAAATGCGTGGTGAGGAAGGAGGTAAGTGACCAATCGAAATGATTATACCAGGCCTACAGCTTATATCACAGACGGAGAATAACTGCGCGTCTTGGTGGATTTGAACCACCCACTTTTGGCATTCTAGGACAACGCTCTACCAGTTGAGCTATCGACAGGTGACAGCATGACATAAGTAATCAATTCAAGAATCTGCGTAATCCAATCAGATGGCTTCATCTCTCAAGACAGCATAGCATTAACCGTCAAGCCAAACTACTAATACCAAAATATTAGTAATTCAAAGCCAACATCACGCTTTCAAGCAGGGACTTGGTCCACATAAGAAATGCAAGTCTGACAAAATGCACCTATATTTTGATGATCTGGAACTTATCAATGGCAAGCTATGAGAGCACATAGTTATTGTAATTGATGCTTGAAAGTTTACAATCATTTTGGACACGATCAATACGTGAAATGTTACGCTTATGATAGGGTGAAAAAGTCACACTCCAATACTCCAAAAGAGGATGTTTTGAGGCAATCAAGATGTGGGAGTAGCAGGCACAGTATACAATACACTGTGCAAATGCGGTTGAACTGCTGCATCTGCACAATCATCACTAAATTTGATGAAACCAGAAAGTCAATGTCTTTCACATTGATTCATTTGGTCAGCCATTCACTGCTAAGATGATAATCGACGGGATGTTCAGTTGCCACACTTTTGCCACTTATCGAATTCGCGAAGAGAATGTTTGAGCTCCGAAAATGCTTGTGATGAGGGACTATCAATTGCGCATGACATGAATTTCAAGTCATCAGAATAGATGCGCGAAGAAGTTGATCAAACGAGGCACCAACCACATTATTAACATAATGAAGAAACAATTATCCACGTCCAAACAATGATCCTTGAGGCACACCAATAGCAACAGCAGACTCATCCGAAGTGATGCTGTTGATGAAGACTCTGATTCGATTACACAGGTTGGAGTGGAGCTTGATCGATTTTGGGTTGGGACAGATCATGTGCAATGCCATTCTGCATTTACAATGTTACTGTGTGCACAAGCTGTGCGTACAGCCGTACACGTACCTTCAATAAAACCGGTTTTGGAATGATCCAAAAAATTGCTTTATAAAGAATCACCCAAATATGCGCACGTGCTCACGTGCTCCTATAAGGAATCCCATTGCGCGGTTTTTTGCCAGCTGTCTAGATTTTGTACTTGTCCGTATCTACCTTGATAACAAGGACTCGCAGGTCGCAGGATTCCCGCAATAGCTGCAACCCTAACACAAACAATCAAACCATTGCCTCTTCGGATACCGAACCTAACCTTGGATCCAACACTACCTCAGAAGATATCATACAGGAAAACACAAAGGTGTGAAGCCAGACCCACAGAGGCAGCAATCTAGCCTACTCCACCACTAATGACAGAAAAAAAGAAATTCGGCAGTACCAGTGTTGGGCAACAAGTTGGGACAGAGGGCCACATGTAGCGCCCGCGAGAGGACTCTCGGGCCACCACCAATTTCAAAAGGCAGAAATATGTTCAAATTCCTTTATTGCGTACTTTTAAGGACAGTCCGAAACTAACATGATTGTATTTGTTAATGTATGCAGCAGCATTGTATTCAACTAAACTGCTGTCTTTTAGGGAACTATATTTTACATTCTAAAATCTATATGAAAAGTGAACAGGCCAAACTAACTGCGGAAGCTTTTTTTATGTTGTTAGATGATGGCAACATGACCCTATTGGAAAATATGAAAATATAACCTTATTTCATCGAAAAATGACGGTCTGTAACTATGTAGCACATCTATTCGCCTATGCTGTACAATAGGAAATAAATAAAAGCTGTTTAAACTATGTGCACATAAGTGCACATAGCCCTGCGTCATCCAAACATAGCGGCTTTCGAAAACCACGCAAAAGCTCCCCTAACAATGTCGTGCGACAATACCATTCTAGAACAAAATTGGTGCAGTATACAAATAAAATCGAGAAATAGTACTTGAAAAAAAAGTTGACTTATAAAAATCACATTTCTCCATGCGGAGCCTACTTTATGTATTTGTAGGCTAATTGCAGCGTTGCAACGTGGTGAAACATCACAATGCATCGAACACCATGTGACTTAGCATTCACTCAATTGATGGGAATGTCACTTGCTTCCATACTGAAGAGATATAACGAACAAAACATGGTTTGAGCATTCGAATGAAAAATTTTGTATCATAATATTAATATTAATATTACTAATTAAGTCATTAGTTAATGCTTTTGCAAATTCTACAGGAGATCAACCTCAAACTAAGAAATACTATTTAAAGGTAAAAGTCGGAGTTGGCCATTTTCACATCGCCGATTCAAATAACGTCCGCGGGCTACTCTGGATGTGAGACTCGGTGGCGGGCCACCCAATATGCGTCGGCGGGTCACCAAGTGGCCCGCGGGCCACGTGTTGCCCACCACTGGGCTATGCGGTAGATTCACGCAACAAGTAGTTTTTTCTGCTCAATTTTCATATGTATTCAACAGTTTCAGTGACATTCATTTATGCGGACACACTCTTATCTGTCTAAATTATCTTGATCCTCTTTCTGATGCCGCATTATCATAAAATTTCTGAGTTTTGTATTATTGTGCCCTTTGCTATGCGGATGCAGTTCCAAATACAACGTGTTCTAGCAAAACTGCATGATACAAACTACAGACAGAAACCTCTCATGATAAAAGAGATGCACTTTTCAAGCTGTATCGAAACATTTCACGCCTGATAAACAAACTCGAGATTATTATTGCTTCCTAAGAAAGATACTATTCTTTCGCAGCAATCACAGAAGCACTTAGTGTCGCCAGTAGGATATTCTTGTGTCTGCTTTATTGAAAATCTTCATCAAATCCTCTTCGTGAACTGTAACTTGCAAATGGCTATTGAAATCTTGTCTCCCGGGTACACAGGAGTACAGATTTATGCCACTTTCTCAATAGCTATTGTAACTTAAATGAATAAGCTGAAATATCTTGGATTATAATGAAAATACGGGCTTTTTGCAAGTTGATTTCGAGAAACTGAAGTAGCGAATCAGTTTTCCATACTACATACGAATCCTAATTTACAGAGAGGTCACAGTACGTCGTGAAAGGATGATTTGTGAGATTCAGGTTATTGATTCATCCTCATGTCTTCAGGGGTCATCAACTGTTGATTGCTGACTTAAGATCAGATTTTTTTGTTACAATTAATTGAAACTTCGAACTTCGAAAATTATTGCTGCAATTAATTGTAGTAATTGAATATTTCAAACAACTGACTATTTAGCATACTTTACTTAGGCATAATATGAATTGTATTGATAAATTCCTTCATTCAGAAATCGATTACCAAGAGCCATTGAAAAATAAAGTAGCCGCAAAAAACACAAGCACTTTTCTAGATATATTTTGTCGTAGCGCTAAAACAATCCAAAATTGTTTCTGTGTCATATTCGACATCAAAGACTTGGAATTGACTAAGAGATGATGAATATATTTTGATAATATGCTAGTGCACTAACAGTGCAACCATAACATCAATTGGAAAAATTAGAACGCACATTCTATTATCCACTGCTATGACATACTCGCCGGGGTTGGGACAGTTCGGCCGGGTTTAGCAACGCCGGCCCCTGGCCCCCGCCACGACCAAAAAATTTGATGATCGGTCGGTCGACCAGTTATTACGCTGCTCGGCCGGTCATTCTAATTAGGCTTAATGTCGACGATTGACGACATTCATTCTTGAATCAATTGTCTAGTCAACTAAAATAGAAATGCAAAAATGTAGGATTATGACGCAAGCATGATCTCATATGGAATCATATGGGTTCTTGATCTCATATGGAAAAACTGTTTTTGGGTGATAAGAAATAAGTTTAGGTAATAAGTCTATTCATTGCTGAATTCACGACTGTTTTTGCTCTAAGTTTCTGATTGTAGCTTAAGTTTGGTTCTTCATAATGAGAACTACGAAGCTTTCATAGCTAGCTTGAGCCAGTGAGGGCACATGCATACTGATTAAGCATCAATCCATTGACAATTATTTATAGTTAAGTTCTAGTTCTAAGGCGGACTCGTACTTAAGTAATATTTGCGGCATCGCATAGCATAAATGAATTTTGTAAGAATCATGTGTTCGCTAGCCTATTTATCATAACATTATTCTATATCTTGAATATGTTACGCGCATCGTTGATAAATCTTCTTTATGCGCGTACAAAATATATTATTAAAGCACGAATATGCGTCTAATAACCTGATAGAAGGCAACAGATTTGGATATACATTGCCAGATTTTCGTGCAGAGAAATGACTGAGTTTCGACATAGCTATCCGACAATTCTGACCCTCTGTGAGAACAACATGAGCAATTGGACATCGAAATTCATTAACAATGCACTTTCATGCTTTATCAACTATGAATTCGAATTCATGAATGTATTTGGTGACAGATTGTATTTTATTCACTACAGAATGAGTATCGGAACGATGATAAGAAATTTGTTATAGTTTTCAACTTAAGTGATAATCTTCAGAGATTAGGAAATGTAAGTTAATAAAGTTCATTTTGTGAGCTAAGTTATGACAAAGTCAATCCGCGCGTCAATTCTATTTCATGATCCGTCACGTGTGCCTTGTTGTCATCCTATGAATGAAAATGTGTAAATGATGTGTGGTTCTTAGACTTTTTTAGGTGCGACCCATTTACTGGTCCAGTGAACACCTCGCGACCCAACCTTTTCTATAAATTTATTTGTACAATGTATGTTAAGCATATGGGCCTTGTTATTGTTCAATAAAAAATAGCAATAATCTGTGCTGGAAAATTCTTTGGTGTTATTTGTGTTGCACACAAGATATAATTCACAAACATAAATAATTTACAGATTGCAAGTCATTTCTTGAAATATGCAGCACACCTATATTTTTTTTATCTGCACATTCGCACGGCAAGTCAAGTTATACATGTAGTTACATCTCATTCAAATTCATAACTATTATCATGACTACATACATTAGAAACAATTAGATCAGGCATATATATACATATACATGTATATCAGCAACATAGACATTATATACAGACATTCAAAAAACTAAAAAACCTCAAGTATTTCGATGAAATCATTAAAACGCTGCGTGTCGTTTATATGATGTAAAGTAGATCGTAGAATTTTTGACCATATTTGTTGAAACACAATTCACTTAAATGGAAATTTCACGAAGAAGATTGTGGTGGTGTCTATTTTGTAATCAACAGCAATTGTTTCTCCTTGAAAATGCTCGCTTGTATCGCAGTACGTGACAATCAGAATTATATCCATCTGCGCGCGCTTCGGTTAACCAATACAGATAAACAAAATATTTAATTATGTGGTGACAACAGTCCATTAGTTCATAATTGTGTTGACAGCTTGACTGGTCAGGACATTGTGATCTGATATTCTCTCAATCTTACGACAGCCACAGCTTACAGATTTTGATGCTCAAGAGAATTCGGATTCAGATTTCTCTAGATTCGGATTTACAAATACTTAGCGAAAACTAACAGGACGGAATGACTTCTTGTCGCCATATTATCCTGCACTCAGTACTCTTCTCAGATTGACCCTAATTTCTAGACCATTGGTCGACCAAAACTCATTATGCAATTACTCGGATATTGCTCTAAAATAGACGGCTCCTAGCAGCACTTCAATTCATAACTAACTGTTCTCGTCTGATGAAACTTGCAGATCTAAGAACCCAGTTACATCACACTTCGTTCAAGTTCGTAAATATAATGCAAAATGTTTTTGCATTTCCTCGAAATGTGTCGTTAAAATATCATTTTCGAGTCATTATGTTGGAAATGTTGCATCTGATTTCATGCAAATTCTGAAAACTGAGTGCGTCATTTAACTATCTCGGGAAAATGTCAAATTATGGTGTCCTGTTTGGGCTCATTCGAATGCATGCAACATAAGGAATGTGAATATGTTGATTATTTAGCAATGCGATGCGTCCATAATGATATGATGTCTGCAGTTGCCCCTCTCTCCATTCCCCTCTCCCGCCCCTCGCCACGCGGCTCGTTGGGAACAGGCATTTTGGTTGGACGCCCCGTGCCGCGTCCGTTTTGAATGGACCTTAAGTCTACCGTATGCCACATAGAAATCCAGAAATCGAACGATGTCTAACGGTCTAAGATGAGCACATGCCAGCTTTATAATTAGTAGGTTACAGAGACGCCGGCTTAGTTCCGGCTGACTTTGATCACTCTTGCCGCCAAAACCTCGGCCAGTTCCACCCTGATACTCGCAGCAAAAAAGGAAAACGATTGCTCATGCCTGAGAATTGGGTATACCTACTTAATCGATTAAGTGAAGGGCCAGAAATAACACGTGTAAGCAATTGATGACGATCACAAAGAAGCAGCAACTAAAACTTGAGGGTCAGTTGTTTGAAAAGACAAGATTGAATAACTGTGCTTGAGACGAAAAATCGAGGGAAGAAATCTCGCGGAATATGAAAATAATGGACATCTCTTTCCATCTCAAAAAGTGCACGCGAAGTCTAGAACGCCTTCAGGGACCGTAACAATCTGTCGCTCGACTCAAACCGACTTCAGGGTCGGTAGAGAAGAAGAGCTGAGATTCAAATGATTCTTAGCATTTTCATTTTTATCTACTATAGAACCACCACAACGTCTTGTCAAAACAGTAAAAAAAGATGTGCAGCACTTCTCGCATGCAGCACTACATAACATAGAGAGTTCATCAGATTGGCGATGTAATAAATTGTGAGATTGTGCAATGCATTGTGCAAACAAAACAAATTGTGAATGGTGCTCTCTAGCATGGAGAAATACACGTACATCTTCGACTTTAAATGTATGTACGGGGTATCTCAAAAGTGACGAGAATTTTGCTAAAACTTTTGAACGAACAGTGAAAATGAATTGAAATTTTTACAAGTTAATCTTGACAATAAAACTGACATGTGGAAAAAATATCATCGCAATCGCTATATATGTGCATGCGTTTCGGCTTTTTAAAAATGCCTAAATCTAATTGTAAAATACGATTTTCATTAAGGTTATTTTTTGATCTCAAAAGCAGTAGCAAATGACACAAGAGCTTTTGTGAATCATTTAATCCCATGACTCGTTCAACAAGCTGTCGACCTCCTTTCTGGCGCTCCCCACGAATTCGCCTTTCATCTTGATGCAGTTCGTGCAACGCTGCAGCATTTTGTCCAGCCTTTCCTCCTAAAACTTCGCCGGAAAAGTGATGCGAAGAGAATCGTTGGTGGTGGCGATGACCTCGTCACGACTGCTGAAGACACGACCTGGCATAGGCTTTTTCATTTGCCCGAACAGGTGGAAGTCGGCAATGGCGAGGTCCGGCGAATACGGCGGATGGTTGAGCAGGCAAAACTCAAGCTCCAGCACGGTGGCAGCGGTGGTGTGAGGGAGAGCGTTGTTCCACAGGATGAATGGTTCGGAGCGCATGATGCGGCGTTTCTGGAAAACGATCTCACGCAGACGGTCTAATTGATCTTAGCCGTAGGCGCCGTTGATGGTGGAATTTCGTGGCAGATAGTCGACCATCAGTACCTCGCACGCATCGAACCACACGGTGGCCATGACGTAGCGTGTCCATCCCAACTTCTTCGGTTTCGCATGAGGCACTGCAATGACTGTTGTTTTGTGAGAGTGTTGAACATTGGCAACGGCGTCTCGTCCATCGTAATGAGAAGGCGTTTAAACTCCGCGTCACCAATTTGCTGCCACACCGCCAAGTTCTCCGTGGCAAATTGAACGCGCTGCCTCTTGTGGTCCGCAGTCAATTCATCATATTCAATTCAGTATATTGGAAATTGATAGGGCTCTTCAATCCAAGCTATTTATGACGAACAGGCGTTTGATCCGACAGACTTGCAGGTTTCTAGTGGTCAAGAGGTGTGGAATGCCATGTTGTTGTCTGAGAAACATTACAAAATCAGTAAATTTCATGTTTTGACTTAATTTTGGCGATTTTAATCATTTTGTAGAGGCTCTCAGACATCAAATACTGAATCATGTGACTCACTTCAATTCTTATTTCGAAGTTGATGTTCTGAACTCAATCATGTTTCAAATTTCATGGCATTCTGATAAATAGTTTCTTTTCTGCAAAGGAAAATGTACGAAAATTGCTAAGTGTTTCACAATCCATAGATATTTCTTGAATTTTACCATTGGATTCCAATGGAAATCCTTTAACCTTACCTATAACCCAAGGCGACTGGCTGTGACACTTAAGAACTTGATTTTTGTATTCAGCGTTTCAAGATCTACAAATCCATGCTATTAAGCCATTCGTGCGCGAATTTAGGAAGAAAGTGTCAGTAGCTTTCCTAAGTTCTTAACTAAGTAACTTTGTTCTAAGTTTGTTGTGAGGATTAGTGATGATCATGGACTTGCGAAAGTACGAAAGGCTTTGACGATCGGGCCATGAGAGTCCATGATCAAATGTTTAAAGAAGTTTGCGAAATATCTTTTGAACTTATATGAATAAAACTTGCATATGTGCACTCCTTTCATCCATTGGGATTATAAAAAAGTGCATGCAGAAGAAGTCTTCTCTTCTACTCTTTAGTTGATCGCGTGTGTCTGTCGTAACCGAGTCTTTCCTCCATCGGATAAAGTATCGGATACATATTTTTCAATCATGATGCAAGGTGAGTAAGCGGTGATCCATTAGCTTCTTCCCTTGAATAGTCATATCATCCTCGATTACAGCAGTCTTTCACTTTTTAAGATCCGTCATCGATACTGTATTGTGAAAGAAATTGACTGATAATTACCACGCAAGCTATCACAAAGCAATTTAGGAATGACTGATATGTTAATAACAATGTATAAGGAAATTACATCAGGAAAAAAGTCCAGCGGAGGGATCGTGTTATGCATCTTTCTATTATCACGTGGTTGCCAAGTTACCTCAGTTCAGAGATTGCAAGGAGTAGCGGAATGTTATGAGCTTGAGCATTTTGTTAAAACGCAAAGTCTCGTGAGACATATAAATATTTAACCGAGTAAAGGACATGCCATCCTTAAGAAAACTTTGTTACGAAATCTCAGCAAAATGTCAAAATTTGTTTATGTTTTCGTGACTTACATGCTGGCCTTCGATAATTAGTAGTTATTACTTTTTTTGAGTTTAAATCATGGAGTAGAGAGGAGGTAGAATGTCAACTCAAAAACTATTGACGTACAGTGAAAATACTTTTCACAAATGACTCAGTCTTTTACGGAAATTATGCTCCTTAGATGTAAAGAATACTTGGTCAATTAAAAAAAATTGAGCTTATCCAAATTATTCCTGAGTTTACATATCAGCCATACGAAATGAAAAATGTTAATATTTAAGGAGCATGTAACTTTCTGAACATCAAATAGAACACTTTCTCCTACCTGCTTCCACAGAATTCTGATAAGCATATGAAGGCATTGAACTTGAAAGGAAATTAATTTGAGCATCAAGGAATTTTTATTGACAGCGTTATGATTTAATTCTTATGAAAAAGTGAAATTTTGTTCTGCTTCTTAGGTCAGTTTTCGAGCTCACAAACTTTGTAAATTTAGTCAATAGCAGCGAATAATCATCGTTTTCATTCGGCTTGGGTTATAGATGGTTAGTCATGACTTACTTGCATATTAAAATTGAACCTTTAATAGGCACTTATCAAATTCCCTAATTAAAAAATACGATAGCATTGTGAGTGACTTGGAGACATGCATGACTTATCACATTGCATTTTCTTCTACGTTGCATTCATTTTATAGTCAATGGCTTGGCAATACATCCAAAGCAGTGAAGAAATATACAATATACATATCTCACAAACGGTACGAGTATATAACAAAAAGTTGCATTCATTCACTTGACAAAGCCGAAACTGCCGTTAAATTAGCGATGCAGTAAATTGTGAGGTAAACATTAATCTACATATACGCAATTACTCGGTGATGGGTCTTCTCACGCTTGCTGAGTGTACTTTTTTACATGTAACATTGAAAGTGCATATTAATACACAGCCTCCACCAAACATGATTAATTAATTATATCGATGACCAAATTTTTGTTCCTTAGAGGCTGAATAGCCACTTTTTGTAACTGAATAGATGATTATTTTCTTTAAAAAAATACACAAATGAATTTTAATTTCTTTCATCTGTTTGTCATTTACCTATCCTTCAACGACGTATCAGCGACGTGTTAGGTAGAGGTGGCCGAATGTCGCTAAAAATTCTTAAACTTCTGCCAAGAATTCACAGAGCAACATATTCCATGCAATGCTGCAATTCCATGCGAACACTTTCGGATTGCTTTAGTATTCATTCGCTCTAATTCACCCATATTCGTGCTCTATGTAATACTAAATGAAAAAATAGTACATTCAATTGACTGAGTTCATTGAAAAGTTGTACTTGAGTGCAAGAAGATATTCATGCGATTGATTTTGTATGAATTATAAATAAAATAATGCGTGCATGAGGCTTGGAAGATTTTATTTCAAAATAATTCTTTCCAATCTACATGGATCTGAAGAGACATCTTGCAAGCCTAGCAAGCTTCAATCAAGATGATAAAGACGTTAAGAATTTATAGCGACTTAAAGATTCTGAAAGTTTTTAAAGACGCAGTCCTCAGCATAGTTACTGTAGGAAAAGAAAAGATGCAAAATAACTTCTTACTGCATCATTGCTTCTAAAATTCTTGGTGAGCAGTAAGCACACTGCATTCAAATTTCAGTGACTCTTTGATGTCTCAGGGTAATTGATAACCATGATTTGACACACAAAAGGTGAGAAAATTGAGATCTCCAAAAAAGTGGCTTTTAAAGCAGATAATCAGTTTGGCCTGCCAGTACGCACATCTAGCAACTTTAGTTAATCCAATGATTATGAAAACGCTTTTGAAGTTTCAAAAGTACAAAGCAAACATAATGCATTTTTACCATGACTGATGAAAACTTGGTAGCCTAATATTTACTGAGTGCGCTAGGAAGTGGGTGTAGTTGCACATTTAAATAGGGAGTTGTGTGGAAATTGAGTGATGTGAGCAAGCCTTGCTGATAATTTCTAATATTAGATCAATTAACGAGTATTCAGGTCTGTTATCATTCATCAACAGAGGGTGCAATTCAGCATTTAAATGCTTTGAAAGGAATTAGATAAAGCCAGTATTGAAAGATGTTGATTTTATTTTCTTTATCGTTATTTTTTTACAATTAATTTCAGTTAACATTCGCTAACTATCTTCAGGTAAAAAGGGAAGGATATTAACAGGTCCAATATAAAATTTAAAATTCACACCGACGTCTACGTGCAAAAGTTTATGTCATAATTGACATTTAGGCTGAATTTAAAGGGGTAGGCTATGAAACAGTTAGTATTGGGTTACATAGTGCCCAATAGCATCTTAATGATGACCTGACTAGATGGGATAACATATGATACTGTAATGGATCCACAGCACATCTTTATAGTTTCGCTCAGCTTTTAGGTAATGGAGAAAAAGCCTTAATGAATTTTTGATTCATGCGTCAAAAATCGTTTCAAAGTATTTTCATTGTTTTAAAGATTGTCATATATGATAAACTGTTTTATTAATTGATGCGCCAATTTCAATTGTTCTTTTAACAGTTGCTAAACAGACATTGATACAGTCACTAAACACAAACGTTTAAAGCTGATATTTGTCGATAAATTGTGTAGATTTTTATCGTTTGTCCATTGCAAGACGTCTATTAGGATGAATCGAGAACAACTAATAATCCTAATTTCTCTTGTATCGCTTGCCGTATTTTCTTTCTTGTACGCACTTCAAAAAACACTTAATCGGTAACATGAATCTCGGGTAGGAGACAATATGACACCATCTCTCAAGAATAAGTGCAGATCAGTACAAGGGTTGATTTATCTTGCCTTGCGGCATGGTTATGCTTTGTCATTCAATTTGAGACTTTACAACATCAATTTTTCTTTCACTGTTTATCTTGAACGAGAGTAGCCTTCTGTTTCTCCGATTTGTTGGATTTTGGATTGTTTCAATAGAGAAGTCCTATGGAATATGGACATAACAAGAGATGGGAACCGGACACGGGCCGGAATTATGGAAACACGAACGTGGGGGCCCGTCCCGCCATTTTTAATAATAATTTTCCCTTACGCCTAAGCTTAACATGTTTTATACTTGATTGATGAACAATCAAATTTTATTTTACTTCAATTCGATGAGCAATCACAGTGAGCGCTAATGTCATTGTTGGTTAAGATATAAGCTTCCCTGACCCACTCGTATAATCTTCTCCCAAAAATGCCCTATCGTTGGATTCTGCCCTGTTCGTCGGGAAGGTTGATTCGGCTATCGTCGCATTTTGGCAACGTAACCGCTTAAATGAGAGCTAACTATATCTTTGCCGAACTAGCCCAAAACTGTGAACCAACCCTCTACCTAGAAATAAAGGCAGCTTCATCTTATAACTAAAAATATTTACTAAAAATAAGAAGTGATAAATGTGATGAAGTGTACTTGTATTTTTAAAGAAAAGTAGTGGAATGTTTCAGTTTCTTAGTGTTTTTCTCTGAGTGCAAGCTCGATTACTACTTTAATCTGCATTGATCTGGAGCATTTATTGATGTTTTTCAATATTTTGGGTGGTTTGCAGTGTTTGGGGCTACTAACAGTGTCCATTCTAAATTTTAAATGAGTCAAGTGATTGTGTATATTTTTTGAATCTAATTCTTGATTTAGCAAATAATTTTATGGTGATGAGATAAAGCTAACCTTCTTGCTAAAGAGTAGCGTCAGTTCCAACTTTTGAAGGTAGATCAACAAAGTTATGGCTAGTTCTCATTTTAATGGTTACTTGTTGCCCTCGTAGAGCAAATCCGCTAGACCCATCTTTTGTGACTTTTACTTTTAGCACATTTTCCAACTTTTACCAAAGGTCGTTGGATTTGACTGATTTAAAGGTCAAATTCATGACCTATTTTGAAAAGTACGAGCACTCTTTTTCGAAGGACTGAATTTTGCCACTTTTTGACAACATTTTATTTTACAACTTTCAGCGAAGCTCCTCGATTTTCAATATGAGTGAAGTGCTCAATCATATCGCACAAGATAGACATCGAATAAAGTATTTGAAATTCAAATATCATGCAAATACTGCTTTTCGCAAATGTAATAGTAAATTCACAGCTAAGTAGTCATCAACCAAGAGTATTATCAATCTCTCTATATGCTTCTAAGTAACCTCTCAGTGCATTCAACCAGCTTAGCATTCGATGCAGCAATCATTAGATTTATAGCCAAAATTCGGTAAAAATTCAATATCTGTGATTCTAAATTTTGAATTGCTTTTTGTAGTACATGTTATGATTATCATATGAAGTTTGAGCAAAATAATTCCACCTAAAGTCAAAAGTCAGAAGTGCATATTATCTGACACAGAACGCAAGTCGAGAACATTCGGCTGACAGCATTTAAACATTTAAAGTATTCAAGGTTGAATTTTCACAGTTCGCCAAAATGAGATAAAGAAAAAAATGTTTGATGAAAATATAGACTGACGCTGCTGGAAGGAATGGACCTATAAATGCACTTTATTATTTATCATAACATATGAAAGTGACGACACATTAATCGAATAGCAACAGACGTCAGCTAGAAATTGGCTATGTGATATCAGGTATAATTCTTTATATTTTTTTTTCTTTTTATTAAGATATTTTCTAATCAACCAAACACTTTGCATGTTACTATTATTATTCACTAAACGAGAGGTGCAGAAACAGGAGAAATATTTTGTGTGCGTATATGTCATTTCATTGTACGTCGTAGGCCTAATTAATGTAATCAGAAATAGGAATCCAAGTACGTGTCACTTGTAATTCAAAAGAAATCACAAATTGACTTCCAAGTATTACTATAAAGTGTGCTCCAGATCTCTCGTCTCGCTGAGATGTAGATCTATGAATGTTAATCACGATGTTACTGTCCTTCCGATTGTTTCATCGGTCCGATGTCTTAGGCAGCTCTAGTGTATTTAGCTATTCCAATAGATCACCTGCTTTTAGCTGAACTGCATCATGTCATGGAAATCTTGCTTGCGAGCATCAATAATGATGTTTGTCTGCAACAATAACGTCGGTTGTCATGACGCTTTTGATCATCATTAACAGCAATTCGGCCAAGCTACCGGTTACGAAGAATTCTGTATTTCTGCATGCTGTTGGAGAGTTGTACCCTAGAAGTGGAATCATAAAAATGACAAATCTCATTTTTAGTTTTAAGTGAATGTTGGATCATCACGTTATTGAGTGTATCAAACTCGTAAGTACCTGGATCTACAGAAACAAATGATCTTTGAACCTCCATAACTTGCAAGACGACTGGAACCACAGCTTAAGAATTGTCATTTTACTGATGTTGAGTGAAATCTACGAATTAGAAATAATAACAGGCTCGTGCGCGAATTTAGGAAGAAAATGTTAGTAGCTCTCGGACTGTCTGTCTATTAAGCTATTGATTGATGCAGACCCAATCAACTCTTCTCAACCGACTTCCAAAACAAGTACGAAAATTGCTTGCCAAAACTTAAGAGAATCAAGTGAGTAAGAGTCTCAAACGACAAAATTTCACTCGTACTTCTTCTATTCGTGTGTCTCCGTAATTAGATCAAGCAACACTTCAATAATTGCAACGGAAATTAGTTCTTAACTGCCCCAAGCATATTTGCCATGAAGTTTGATCTCACTGAGGTATGCAAGGAGATTTTCAGAGACACGTTCGCCTGAGGGATAAATCCTGAAGTTGTAGCAAAAAATATTGCACGAATGGATAATACATCTTTATATCTTTGATTTCGCCAATTATGGGTGTGATGCAAATAGGGAAGATCATGGAAATCGGAGCACTTACATAGTATTTGATAAATTTGTAGTAAGACCATAGATCAACACATTGACAATGGCCAGAGATCGTACAGGATAATAAAAATATCGGAATTGGGGTTGGGATTAAAAATACTATCACCCGCTACAAATAATAGCCTAATAGTTGTAGTGAAATGTTTATTCAGAATAATTGATAATCATAGTGTACATACATGAACACAGCAAAGAAGCATAGCCACATGCTGAGAAGTTATCAATCATTGATAAACTCTATCATTGATTATGAATTATTCAGCAGAGACTGTCGTTATCAATCTTGCCAATGGTTTTCTTAACACTGTCTATGAAGGCCAAGTAAATCTGATGGCTGCACTGGATGTAGCTTCCGCCTTTGACACAGTGAACCATGACATTCTGCTTGATCGCTTATCATTGACATTTGGCCTCTGTGCAATTGTCCATCAATGGTTTCAATCTTACTTGAAAAACCGATACCTCTATTTCAGATTTCGTTATGCCATCTCACAGTCTCTCCACGTGTCCACTGGTGTGCCTCAGGGATCTGTACTCGGTCCGATTTTGTTTATGTTGTACACAAGTGAAGTCATTTCTGTTGTGCGTGGTTTTGAGCTTGACATTCATGTCTTTGCGGATGATGTTTTAATTTATGGCGGTTGTCATCCTGGTTATGAAGCTACTGTAGCATCAAAAATGTCCATGTGCATCGGAAGTGTTGATGTCTGGCTCGAGGCTAACAAACTGTTTCTGAACAAAGGAAAGACTAATGTCATGTGGCGTGGGACTCTTCAACGTCTCAAAAGTTATCATAATGACCCCATCAAAATCCGCGGGGATTTTTTGAGTACTGTCTCGACATAATGTTATCTCGGCGTATTCTTCGATCATTTCATGTCTTTCACAACCCGTGTGTCCAAAACTGGCTTCATGTTTCTGTGTGCTCAGACAGATACGTGTTTTCTCGGCGATTTCAATTGCCTGTACAAATATTTTACTCAGATGTCTAATGTGAGTAACGCCACGCGTGGAGAAAAAACTGCAGATCAATTTTTGCAAATTTCTCTGATTATCTTCCACCTCATCTATTTGCGCATATTTGTCGTTCTGACTATGCAACCATTTTGTGGAAACTTGGAAACTCAAAGTTAGAGTATTCTCTTAATCAAATGTGATGGCTGAACTGTCTGCCTTAATTGATGAGATTGCTGTATTGAATAATTGCCATTTTTGCAAGAACTGTATGATCACTTTTCTTGGATGAATCTATCCTAAAAGTTCATGACAGAAATGCAGCTAATGCAGCTTACAAGAATAATCAAACAGCAATTTGTGCAGGCACGAAGTAATACAACAAGCGAAGTTTCTTAAATCTGAATATCTGAACAAGACTGTACAATCGAATGATCAACGACTACTTTGGAATGCTGTCAAAGTTTCTGGCAGATGGAAGAAGAGACAAATGCAGATGCACCGCTCACAGTGTGAATCGTCCGGCTCACATTTTGCCTCCAATTTGCAGACTGGTATAATTTCTATTCTAATACCAACTTTGAGGAGAGTTATCCCTCAGAGATTCTCAAAGTCTGTAACTGTGACGGAAGTTGAAACGCAACTAAAGAGTTTGAAAAGTAAATCTTTTGGAAAAGAGTGGCCTGACATATTGGGCTTTACTTAATTGCTGTGTTAATACGCTAGCTCCTGTCATTACTGAATTCGTCGTTAGGATAACACAAAGACCCAAGGAATTTTCAATTTTCAGTTTTTTCCCTAAAAATGCTTGTTATCGGTTTGTCTATAATACATCAAAATATTATGAGTCAAATTGCAAAACTAACAAAGATATCGGACTTCAGCTTGTCCATTTCACAGTAGCATTCCTCAAGAATTGAAATTTTTAAAAGCCCCTCCCGGTTCGAAAATTAACGAAAATATTTCGCCAAAGTGGTCTTGTCAACACTAAACGAACGAAGAGCAAACCTTGAGATGCTCAGAGAGGCAAGCTCATGATTTGCTCATCGCTTGCAATGTCAATGTCATCACGGCGCAATATTTTCGTTGATTTTTAATCAAATTTCATAATTTCTTTACTTCAGCTCAATTATGGAAGCAATACTTTGAACCAGTCGGTGCAAAGAACCAGAAGGATATGCAAAATCGATATACTTCATACTTTCATGCAAATTCCAATTTAAAAGCAAAGTTATAATACTCATGGTCGAGCGATTTCTCTGACTCCAATCATAAAACAAAGGAAATATCTGTGTACCTATAAAAAAATTGCAGGTACACAGAGGATCATTTGCATGGTGACAATTAATCTTACGATTAGAGTCAGCGAAAGCGCACTATGGCTTCATTTTCAATTTCTACTCAATTATATTTATTATTTATTATTTTTTTTATCATATATAGCAATATGTCAATGTTTGTAGGCGATTGCAGCATAAAGCCATTGAACGTTAGAGAAAGATGTTCTCAAACTTGAACAATTTAAGCACAAAATTACTTGAAAGGGTGAAGCGAAGCAATGAAGAGCGGTATTACATGAATGATCTGAAATAATAAGTATAGCATATATAATCAAAATAGGATCCAGTATGCATCATTCATATCACTTTATCATAAACATTTCAAGATTTTTACCTTTGTATACTTCCGCAGCTTCTGACTTTTGATGTTGTTTCTCTGCATATAAATTCATTGTTTACTATTCTCGGACATTAGTTGCCTCGTGGTTTCGTAAATATTACCATTATCTATTATCAGCATGTTGTTATGAATCCGTAAACAAATTTATGGATTCTGTACTCGTGATTTCAAATTGTAAGAAGAATTTAAAACTATTGCGGAATTCTAGATACTTTCTTTCTGAGTGCTTGTTTCATTTTTGCTGTCGTACACGAGGATATCAAACCCGACAAATCTTTGAAACGCATATTTGAGTTTCAGATCTCATTAGAAGAGAATGAAGGATAAACACGACTCCTCCACAGATTGTTGTTGACAATATAATCGGTTTCAGAGTTGCTCGGAACTGATTACTTGTACTCATGATCGAGTTTTCCAAAATCCTCTTAACATGCCTCTACCGTCTGTTGACATTTAGAATATTTCAACGGTCGGCTTCGATTCCCTATGCCTTGTTTGATATGTAAATGCTGTTTATCAAGTCATTGGTTACATTGCAGACAGGGATGATGCGGACAGATGAGATTCTTCTTCTATCAACAGCCTAAAAGCAAAATGAATGAAGGGAAAATAATTTATCTGAGTAGGAAAATGGCAATATCAATTAGTTGATAATCAAAAACATGGCGGAGATTTATACAATTACCGCACACTAGAGGTGTCATAATTTGAATCGGTCCGAATTCTGCTCCGAAGTAGCAGTGTCAGAATTTTAGTCTATGTTTAGATCGCCTGCACACAACTTCAGAGTTTCTATAAGGACACAGAGATCTATAACCTATCGACATGACATCATACCTCAAAAAATGTTTTTTTGGAAACCCTATGTTCACAGAATGTCGCAAATACAACGAATAATCAATAAAGACTCAAAGATCTGTCAGCCAGTGACTGGCGTCATCCATACAGATGGGAAGCAGTAACAAATAAACTCAATACAGGCAGAAGGCACGCAACTCACATTGCAAAGTAAGGTACAGAAAAAATAAAATTTTAATAAGATAGAAAGGGACGGAAAATCATCATGACAAAGACAAAACATGCTTGAGTTCCCTTTTACACTTTGCGTTTAAAAGGAACTAGTAATAATACTTTCTGAATTATTGTCTGCTTCGCATTTGTTTCTCTTGTGTTACGATCGTTGCTAAATATGTCTTAACAACTATGATTAACTGCTAAATGTCTATTTCTTACGTCTTGAAGTGAGAGACGAGAAATTAGTGAAAACTTGTTTTGTTTGTTCCTTTGGTTTCCGTAGAGACGACACTAAGCTTTTCATTTCTTGCTATCTTGCGACTAACAACGTCTTAATTGTAAACTTCAAATATCGCATTACTAAGTAGAATTCTCGCAATACTCTTGATTTGAAGTAATAATGGATCGTCTAGAGCATGTCAACCCAAAATTCAGACAAGTCAATTATTGTTCACTGTTAAAACAAAGTGTTCTACAAAACCCGAAGTGTAATTCATATTTCGTACGTTCAAAGAGTTCTGCAGACCAGCATATCAGCTGTTTTCAAGAGATAGGCATCCATTCGATCAGAAGGTTTCTTGAATGTGACAGTTTCCTTCAGTGTTTTATCTGCAATATTTCGTGCACTCAAGGAAAAATTGTCTTGCACGTAGCCATGCCAGGGGACTGATTCAGAACTTTTTTCGCAACTTTTAGTTTCAGGGCATGATGGCTAAGGGCATCGATCTTCAATTATAGGTAAGCATTTTATAAATGCGTGAGTCTTTGGATCAATTCACAATCATAAACATGGAAATAGAATAGTCTTAAAATTGTGAATGTTTAAGAAATACTACTTTGTAAAAAAATCATGCAATAGTAAATGCCCATTTCAACATTGCTTGTGTGATTTGGAGTTTTTGCGTGCCTTCATGATATCAATCTTCTAAAAAATCACATTTGGACCAGAAAATTGTAATTTCTCAGATAAGCAGTAAGTAAAACTCCACTTCTGGATAGCGCAAGATGGCCGCCGTCGCTGACGTCCCCCCTCTCCTGTCAGTCGAGTCGGTCGTGGTGTGCCGTCGTGTTGCTTCGAGTCTGACGTCCCCCCCTCTGGCCGGTCGACGTAGCGCGAGGTGGTGTGTGCTGCGCTCTCCAGGTTGGCGTGGTGTGCCGGCCAGGTTGGGAGGGTGGAATGTCGTAGCTCATCTGAAAAAATCCTAAGTGTCAGAGTGGCTTTGTATGGGTAAAATTTTGAAAATTTTCCAAAGTGTGGCATTTCGACCTGGGACCCTGACCAAAGTTTGTTTCATCAAATTTCACTGACCCCCCCCCGACAGCGATCTTCTAACTTTGGTTCTAGTGGACGGATTTTGTCTTACAGCTACTTGTTTGAAAGAGGAGAAAAAACTGCTCCATGACATTTTTTGTTGCGAGTCAATCGGACCAGCCGTTCGAAAGTTAGAGCTGTTACAAGATTTTAGGACGGAGCTCGCCTGAAAAAATCCTAAGTGTCAGAGTGACTTTGTATGGACAAAATTTTGAAAATTTTCCAAAGTGTGGCATTTCGACCTGGGACCCTGACCAAAGTTTGTTTCATCAAATTTCACTGACCCCCCCCCCGACAGCAATCTTCTAAATTTGGTTCTAGTGGACGGATTTTGTCTTACAGCTACTCGTTTGAAAGAGGAGAAAAAACTGCTCGACAACATTTTTTGTTGCGAGTCAATCGGACCAGCCGTTCAAAAGTTAGAGCTGTTACAAGATTTTAGGTCGGAGCTCGCCTGAAAAAATCCTAAGTGTCAGATTGACTTTGTATGGACAAAATTTTGAAAATTTTCCAAAGTGTGGCATTTCGACCTGGGACCCTGACCAAAACATTTTTCATCAAATTTCACTGATCCCCCCCCCCCCGACAGCGATCTTCTAACTTTGGTTCTAGTGGACGGATTTTGTCTTACAGCTACTTGTTTGAAAGAGGAGAAAAAACTGCTCCATGACATTTTTTGTCGCGAGTCAATCGGACCAGCCGTTCAAAAGTTAGAGCTGTTACAAGATTTTAGGACGGAGCTCGCCTGAAAAAATCCTAAGTGTCAGAGTGACTTTGTATGGACAAAATTTTGAAAATTTTCCAAAGTGTGGCATTTCGACCTGGGACCCTGACCAAAGTTTGTTTCATCAAATTTCACTGACCCCCCCCCCCGACAGCGATCTTCTAACTTTGGTTCTAGTGGACGGATTTTGTCTTACAGCTACTTGTTTGAAAGAGGAGAAAAAACTGCTCCATGACATTTCTTGTTGCGAGTCAATCGGACCAGCCGTTCGAAAGTTAGAGCTGTTACAAGATTTTAGGACGGAGCTCGCCTGAAAAAATCCTAAGTGTCAGAGTGACTTTGAATGGACAAAATTTTGAAAATTTTCCAAAGTGTGGCATTTCGACCTGGGACCCTGACCAAAGTTTGTTTCATCAAATTTCACTGACCTCCCCCCCCCCCCCGACACCAAACTTACAATTTTGCTTCTAGCGGATGGATTTTGTCGTGCAATAGCTCGTTTGAAAGCTAAGAGTGAGACAAATTCACTGAAATAAACGGCTTGTTCATATCTGTCTTCGTTTAGATGTGAGACGCCATTCAAGATTTGGGAGATTGGTGAAAAAACGACAGAGTTAGAATTTCCCAAGAAACAGCTCCAGCGGGCGAACGAAGGCTTGGATTGGTAAACGGAGGCCATATTTGGAATCAGCTTGATGTTATTGTCCAATGAGGATCATCATCCAATGAGAATCAAGCATTTCTATATAAATAGCGAGCCTTCCACAGTGAGAATCATTCCATCGTTGAATCGCACGAGTGACGGACGCACATTTTCTCTCTCTCTCTATTCTATTATCCAACTAAAATGGTAAGTCGCTACTTCCCTCCCTCTCCTCCCTTGAACGTAAACTTAATACAATCTTTTTCATTTTCAGGCATCTACTCCATCTGCTGCACTAGTAGGACAAAATGGCGGTCAAACGTTACAAGGTTCGCTACGATCAGATCATCTACAACTGAGGCCAGTGGAAGAAACAACCAAGGTACATAATCCTACACCGCTACAGCGTAAATTTAAACAAGTCTTGCGTTATGACGATCATAGCGTAGTACTCCAAACGGGAATGTTCCCTTCCACGGATGTCAAGATAATGCACAATCAGTATGGGGACTACATACTGATCCCCGTGAGTCCTTACATTCGCCACCAACTTGATATTATTGAGGAGTACGTGACATTAAATATGGACATTCCTACTCCTCTTGCTCAAGAGTGGAAGGCGAGAGATGACAAGGATACTCCCTATAGAAAGATTTGGGATGGTAATCAAATTTTCCTACCGGTATCACATTGGTGCACTTACTATAAGAAGGAGGGAGATCATTCAACACCCATCACATGCGACGAGCTCGGAGAAGGTACTTGGGATATCCTTTTCAAAGTGAATGGGCTATATTATGGTCGGCACAAGGATAATAAAATAGCCTCGCTCTCCATGCATATGGAATCCATCCTATATATTCCAAAACCCCCCAACGTGGATGACATAATTGATCAAATCCTTAACAGCAGTGGTACGAAGCGCAAGTCGGAGAAGAATGCTGCCTCAAAACGCAAATCAAAGAAGGAGAATTACTAGTCCTTTCCTAACTCTACCCTATGACAATTCGCTTATGTGCTTTGAGTGTCGTAGACGTGGTCTTATTAGATACATTTTACTTCTTCGTTGCCATCATATCATTTGTGTATTTTGTCGTGAAAAGCATCGATGTAATTCTTCATTTTGTGATATGTTATAGAACGTTTCCTTACATGTGTAAATTTCCCTTTTAGGCTTCTATCATCATTTTTATGGATTGTGAGGGTGAACCTGTACAGGAGCTCAGTGCTATTGCTATGAACAATTGGACATATCAGATTGTTAGTGTCTATCATCAACATGCCAACTGCGATCCCAATGTTGATCAATGGGCGAGAAAACACATTCATGGACTTAATCTGAAATATTTGCAAGACTATGGCTTTTCTTGTGAGAGTGCTCTTCTTATTGACTTTAAACGATGGTTAGCTGCTTTCAATGTTATACGCATCTTTTGTAATAATCCTGGTAAGGAGAGGAAAGTATTTCCCAATCTAATCATTGATGACATTTTGCTCCCACCTTGGGATAGTAGAGTGAATCAACACTACCATGAAGTCACGAAACGTTTTAAGGATTTGTGTGCTCCTATTTTGTCTGTTCGTTGTAGTAGCTACGTTCATAACCGATGCTTCTTTCCTCCTTACCTCAGCACTGCCAAAGTCCTGTATGGTCATCACTGCTCGCTGTATGATAGTTACCAGCTGTATCTATTTTATCTCTTTCAAACCATTGATTTATAATGCATGCTTGTTATAGCGATTCAATAAATGTTACTATGAGAAGAGTTGTTTTCATGCAATGGATGGGTTAGATAAAGGGCGATCATGTCTTTCTCAAACGACTGCGGAACATTACATTTTCATAGGCAAAGTTTAAAAGGAGCTGCCCAAGATTATGTGATAAATTTTCATAAAGATGAGACCGACATCGAAGCAGTGGTCGATGATGCTAGCACTCTATTTCTAGAGTTAATGAATACATTCTCTGATAGCATTGTCATGGCGCGATTAGTTGCGAAAATTAAGTTTAGTCATTTTGGAAAGGAAGAGGTGGAAAGTCTCTCTTTCCATTTTGCTTCTTATTCAATGGAAGTGGTAGATCACCCCGAAGAATTTTTTAAAAGACATATGATAAAAATTGCTGAACGTCTTAACGCATTTAACCATCATGGCAGCAGTCTAGTGATTGAAGCGATTTCAGATATTCACATTCAACTTTCCATAAAGAAAAATTGAAAATGCAGTGGTACTTGATTGTAGCACAACTGGTTTTCGAGCTATGTCTGCTCACTCTCAAAGTATATTCCTTCTGTACATGCATCTATTATTTAGAAAAGGCTAGCAAATTCATATCTTCAAAAAGACTTGCTATAGACATCAGTAACGGTGAAACTATGTGTTGTGATGTATGTAAGCGAAAGGATGGAAATGAAAAGCGCATCTTCAAGAGATGTAAGCATGCTTTTTGTCAACGCTGTTTCATACGTAATTGCATTCAACTTTGCAAATGTAACCACTGTGATATTGCTCATTTCGAGTGTCACTTATGCCGCAATAGTTAGTACCTATGCAAATGTGGTAAAGACAGGTTTTAGCAAAGACTAACACGGAAAATGGCGAAACGCAAAATGACGAAACGTAAAAGTCAAAAGTCTTCAAAGTTTTCTTCAGCCATTCAAGCTCTCCGACGAATGAAAGCAAATCAGCGATACAATGCTATACGACATGCTAACGATAAATTCATTCGTGAAATTATTTCTCATGTGAGAAAGTTGAGGACGAAGAATTTAGCACCAAAACAACGAAAGTTACTTAAGCGATATGCCACAAAATTGCGTTTCATCTCCAATCCTAAAGTCACCCTTCAAAGAAAGAGGAAAACTCTAACACAAAAGGGCGGTTTCCTTTCAGCAATACTTCCAATGATAGCTCCTGCCGTGGGCAACCTATTGGGTAATATCTTTGGCTCTAAGCGTTAATTATGCAAATGTTGAATCTCAAAGTATTATAATGGATTTCAGACTTCAATGCGATAAAGTTCTGACTGTATCAGGTCCATCTCATGCAGGTAAAACTGTTTTCACGCTGAATTTATTGGATAAAAGAAGGGAGTTGTTTAAGGAACCTATCAATCGAGTGATTTGGTGTTATGGTATTTATCAACCGTCGCTGTTTCAGGAATTGCAAAGTCGCAACTTTATTCGACATGAAGGAATTATTCCAGTGGATAAACTTCAGTCTAATGATGTTGTTGTATTGGATGATTTATTAAAAGAAAGTAAGAATTCAAAAGATGTTACAGATATGTTCACTCGCGCAGCACATCATAAAAGGTGCTTTATCATCTATATCACAAAATTTGTTTCCTGATGGAAAAGAAGCTCGTACACGAAACCTGAATACACACTATTATGCTATTTTCAAGAATCCGCGAGATAAAAGTCAATTTAAAATTTTAGCGCGACAAGTTGCACCCAGAGGATCAAAAGCCTTAATTGAAATTTTTCAAGCAGCTACTGAAAAACCACACGGTTACTTATTCATTGACTTTACGCAAGAGTGTCCGGAAGAATTTAGATTTCGAAGTGATATTTTGAAAACTCCCATGATTATCTACAAACTATGAGTTCTTATTCTCGCATGATTGTTATTCCTCAGGATGAATATGTACAATTGACTGCCATGCAGGAAGTAAAGCAACCTCTTGCAAATCAAATGTATAGGAAAGAAATAGATTATCAGCAAAATGTTCACATCAAAGATCCACATCGTGCTGTATTATTACAATCGGAAACTGTTGAGCAACTAAAAAATTTGAAGAATAAGATGCGTGACTCTATATCGACTGCTACACCTTTAGCATCTCACGCACATGCCATATCTCTTTTCAACAGTATTGAACCCCATCTCAATGTAAATGATAGAGGAGAAATCATTACAGATGAAAATAAAGTGATTGATGCTTCACGTTATGAAGACTTGATTCAGTATGCGACACGTAGAAAGCGCCGTCAGGGCTATGTTCCACCTGGTTGGTCATACTTTCTTAAACTATTGAAAAAGCATAATGTGCCAAAATTTGCTTTGAATAATGAGACATTGAAAGAACTTGATTCAACAGTGGCTACTGCTCCAATGCTTCAGACGATGAAAATGCCAACAAATTGGTTTAAGACGTCACCTGCTACATCCCCTCCCACACTCACTAAGCAAACAAGAGGAAGAACTCGTCGTAGATCTACGCCACCACTAAAACTAGTAAAAGGAAAACGTAAAACAGCTCCTCCTAAGAAATACATGTTCTCAGACTATTAATATGAAGCAGATGTGTTGCTTGCCATGTAATGAGCCGCCAGAGGTGAATGTCGTTGTCACTTGCACTTGCTGCGCCAGCTCTCACAATGAAACCCCTAAGCAATGTGAACACGATCGCAAAACCGCTAAAGCTAAATGCTGCAGTTGTTGTAAATGTAGAAAGGCAAGAAAACAAAAAGATGAGAAGGAGGAAAAGGAGTCAGTCTTCATCGACTGAACGTTTGAAGTCAATCTATTATGATGTAAAACATCCGGCAGGATTTGCATCTATCAAGAAATTATCAAAAGCGAGTGGTCTTCCACAATCACAAGTGAAACGATGGTTAAAGGGTCAGGCTACCTATACACTCCACAAACAAGCGAAAAAGAAGTACCGCACCCGCCATTATATTGTTCATGACATCGATGAACAGTGGCAAGCAGATTTGTGTGATGTCGCTACCATTTCAAAACATTACTCGGGCAATAATTTTATTTTAACCGTCATTGATATTTTCTCGCGTTATGCGTGGGCTCAACCTTTAAAAACTAAAGAAGGGAAAGGAGTAGCAAAAGCATTCCAAACAATTTTTCGAGAAGGTCGGATTCCAAAAAGAATTCAGAGTGATCAAGGAAAAGAGTTTGAAAATCAGCATGTTAGAAGATTATTTGAGAGGCATGACATTGAGTTGTTTAGTGTAAAGAGTGCTTATAAAGCTGCACTCGTTGAACGTTTTAATCGCACATTAAAAAATCGCTTGTGGCGACATTTTACTGCGAACTTGACACAAAATTGGACAAAGGTTCTACAAGATACACTCCATGCCTACAATCACTCTATCCATTGTTCTATTGGACTCAGACCAGTAGATGTAAATGCTGACAATGTAGATAAAGTGCGCGAATCATTCCAACGTAAACGCACTCATGTGAAAAGTGATGTGAAAATTGGTGATAAAGTTCGTATCTCAAAAGTGAAAAGTGTTTTTGCTAAAGGGTACCTTCCGAATTGGACAGAGGAGGTATTTACAGTATCAAGGATTGATCAAAAAGACTCTCCGACCACCTACAAGTTGAAAGATTACGATAATGAAGAAATTGAGGGTAGCTTTTACCGCGATGAGATTGAGGTAGTCACTGAAAGTGAAACATATTTGGTAGAGAAAATCATTCGATGTAAAAAACGACAAGGTGAAGAATGGTGTCTTGTTAAATGGACTGGTTATCCTTCAAGTATGAACTCTTGGATGCGTCGTGCCGACATCTTTCATCTAAGTGATCGACAGTGATTCATGCAAAGTTGTAACTAACAATGTTTAGGGTTTGAGCTATGAATCCAACTGCCTCATTTTACTCACGACCCTCCTATGTAAGTAGTGGAGGACAAATTTACATCGGCGCTCGCCGCCAACGTGGAGGTAGCATACTTGGTGCACTGAAATCTGTTGTAGCACCTCTCATATCCAATGTCGGAAGATCTTAAAAACAAAATGTTTTAAGTAATGCCGTTGGCTTTGCTGGTGATGTTGCTAGTGATCTTTCCAGAGGTAGAAGTTTTAAGAGCAGTTTGTTGAATCGTGGGAAGGAACGCGGTTTAAAAACATTGAAGCAGACCTTTGCTGGTGTTACTCAAGGAAAGAAATCCCCTAAACGAATGAATAAAGGAAGAAGGAAACATCGCGGAGCTGGTAAGGTGCGATCTTCAGTCAAAAGGCATTCACGCAAACGTCGCAGAGGTTCTAATCATTCATCAGGCGCTAAACGACGACGCTGCTATAACTTCTAATCATGGAGTGCAAAACTTCCGGGTTTTGTTTGTTTGATCAACAAGCCATGCAGACAGATATTCTTAGTTCAAGTATTGTAGATTATCATCCTCGAACAGCTGAGAATGCTGGCCCCATTGAATTTGTTATTCCTGGTGGTAGTGATGACTACATAGATTTGAGTTATGCGATGGTTGATTTGAGGTTTAGAATTCAGCAAGCAGATGGAACTGCTATTGACGATACACATAAAGTTGGACTGAACAATTTACCATTGACTACATTACTTCGCGATGTTTCTCTAACGATTGGAGAGCAGCAGGTGGAAGGTGGTCAAAGCGATTATCCCTATAAATCATATTTCAATCATGTATCACAGTTTCATCCAGCAGCACAAAAAAGTCATATGGAAGCCATGGGATGGTACAGAGATGAAGCAGGAAAATTTGATGCTGAAACAAACAGTGGCTTTGTAAAGCGATCTGCTATGATTAAAGATAGTAGAGTATGTCAGCTATATGGTCTTCTGAATTTAGACTTCTTTAGACAGTCAAAGTTTTTACTCTGTAATACCAGCATGCGACTCAAGCTGACATTGAATAAGCCTGAATTTGCGCTGAATGCATTAGCTAAAGTTGGCAATTTTAGAATTTATGTGGAAGATATTGCACTTTACATTCGTCGAGTAGTACCGAATCCAAGTGTCATTAGAGGACATGCTGAAGGTCTTAACCGCCAAAATGCCATTTACCCCATTCAGCATACAAAGCTTCTCACCTTTACAATTCCGAAAGATCAAAAGAGTTTCATGAAAGATGGCCTCTTTCCATCGGAAGCACCGAAGCTCCTCATGGTGGCAATGGTTGAAAATGATGCATTTAATGGTAATATAAAGAAGAATCCTTTCAATTTTAAGCACAATCAGTTAAGTGAAATTGCTTTACGTGTAAATGGTGTGAGTCATCCTGGTCCACCCTACAAACCAGAATGTGCTGCGGATCAATTTATGCGCAGTTATGTTGATTTTATGGATGTCTTTGGCTTTTACAATACGGCTGACACCAACGGACTCACTATGAAAGAGTTTAAGAGTGGATATACTATTTATGCATTTGATTTGACTTCTGACAGCGATATTAGTGCACCCTATCGTCAAGCGAACGTGCCTCATAATATTCGTTTGGATTTGACGTTCAAAAGAACACTACCTGAGACGATCAATGTATTAATTTATGCAGTCTTCGATTCAAATATTGAAATTACAAAGTATCGTGACGTGATTCTTCAGTATAATCGTTAATGAGTTGGTTGACTGCTGACGATATTAAAACTAAAGTACAGCGTAATGCAGACGAAGCGACGTTGAAAGCTTTCGATAATGTCTATTCACTCGATACCTTACCACCTGCAGTAAATCACTATCCCATCTTTATTGTGCTACACACTTATTCGCAGAATTTAGGCGGTGAGCATTGGAAAGCGATCTTTATTGGAGAAGACCGACGTGGTGAACTATTTGACTCTCTTGCTCAACCTCCAAATATACCAACACAGCAGTGGTTGAGAAAACATACGCGTCAATATCAGCGAAATGAACGCATACTACAACATCCACTTTCATCAACGTGTGGTGCTTTTGTACTGTACTTCATCTTAAAACGTTTACATGTATCTCGATTTGTATCTGTTATTCAAAACTTTTCATGTAATCCATCCTCTAATGAAAAAATGATTTGTAAGTTCTATCATGATTTGAAATAAAAACATCATGTTGGAAAAATTGTTTTTTATTTTACAATCCGCTGGGTACGTACATACTCGATGAGATAGTCTAGGATCACATTTGCTTGTACATGAGATTTTAGTCCAGTAATGATCACTTTACTATTATGAAAGATTGCAACATGCACAGGTAACCAACAACTAATGAGAGCTTCAGGAAAAAGTTCGGGTTCATAACACAAATTGTAACTGCTGGTACGAATCTTCAAAAATGATACACTTTCACTCAATTGAGTAGAGATCACCATATTGTCCACAGTCAGATTCGACATCACACACCTCTCCCTCTTCCATATCCGACGTAGTAGTCTCTGTAGCTCTAAGCGCATTGACTGCGCCGATGAATGAGAAAGGGCGCCGAGAATCTGTACAGTCCCATTTGGGAAGAGTTGGAGATTCCGTGAATTGTTCATCTTCACTACTAACATTTGAGGTCGGCCCGGGTAATACTTGCTGTTTGGAAGCTGTTGGTGTAATGTTGTGAGATCGATTTTGGTGTAGAGTCTGAAGCGACGGAGAATGTTGACGATGGTGTAGCGATGGCGCTTCATGATGAAAGAATGAGTAAATTGAGCGATGTACCTTCCTTTTATACTTTTCCCAACTACCTTGATGAAATGTGAAGTTAGTATGGAGTTGGGAATGATAGAGTTGAATTCGCCGTTTGTTGACGCGCAACCAGATGCGATTTCCAATACGTGAATGTCTTTTCATATAGAAGTATTTCAAATCCTTCATGATATGATGTAGAGATTGAAAATGACGATAAGATAAAGCAAACTCTCTTCTCACATTTCCATTTGAATCTTTGAAATAGACGTTTCGATCATGATCCGTTTCAATACGTTGTAGGGAATCTAATTTCCAACTCATGGTGCGTGCTAGTCATGTCTGATTAAGATTTGCATAGTAGGGCGATGAACTCACGACGAATAAATGTCATGATGGAGCGATGTATGTATCTTCTATACTTCTCCTAATTGTATTTGCGAAATGAGAAACAGTTTGCGGAATGAGAATGGCAGATTTGAATTTCATTTCTGTAATGTTGAAGCCAAACTTGATCACCCAAGGAGATAAATCTTAATGTTTCAAAATATTCCAAATCCCTCATGATATCATTGAGGTTGACAAATTGTCGCCATGTTAATGTAATACCTCTTGATGTATGACCATGAGAATTTTTGAAGTGTACGTTTCCATTACGATCAACTCTGATATATTGTAGAGAGTCCAAAATCCAAGTCTTCATGATGTTATGCAAAGCCGCAGATCAGCAATATCAAAATGTCGTTTTATCATATTTTGCTTAGCAATGCGGACGCAAATAGATTTGCTAGTAATCGAGCCGCACTCTTTTCTACTCCCATTGATCATGCACAACAGCTAAATGGAAAGTGGGAAGTGGGTGTCACTCAACTTGTTCATAGCAACTGTGTCTATACTTTTGATTATGAGGTGATGACTATTAATATGAGACGCACAGCTGCTTACCAATGTGAAAAGGGCTGCCGAGTATACATTCCACAGTGGCCAAAGAAAGATCTCTTATCATGTAAAAAGCTTATATATGATTTCTTGAATAAAGCGTGTAAACATATTGTCCAATTTACTCCGCACAATGATGATCATACTTATGTACATCATGTAGTTGAGAAAGATTGGATTGTTGGTTTAAGTCCAAGTTTAAGAAATGATTTAGGTTACCTCGCTAGCGCCTTAACAAGCTATGATAATTATAACGTTAATTACCACCCAAGTGGTCATAAACAGTTAATATATCGAGAAGAAGCTTATTATGTAGATCTTATTCCAAAAAATGAGAAGACGTTGGTGAAGAAGATTGTGATTAAGCCAAGAAAGACAAGAAAGACAAACATGACTCCTGAAACATTATTGAAGAAATTTAATTATCTCCTTCGAGTTGATGGTAAACAAGTGGCAACATTGACTTATATCAAATCATCTAATCATATTGCGATAAGTAAATTAAATGATGATGATCTAGTATTAGTTTGTTCAAAAGATTTTCATCAGTTCTTACGACATCGTTCTGCAGCTGTTATGGGAAAATTTGATATGCAACATTTACCATGTGAAAGGTCAAATCAATTTGATACAGAATGGACCGTATCTTTATACAGAAAGTGTGTAGAGCCTTTAGGTGGTATCTTACATGAAACAAGAGTGTTGATGCCTCGCATTATTACTTCAGTTAAATTGGTTGTAGATTATTTAAATGAAGTGATTAAAGACCAACAAATTTCATTTTCTGAAAAAGAAGGTGTTTTGTCTCTCACTATAAGTGGAAAAGGTATTGAACTAATTATGGATAAAACTCTAATGGACATTTTGGGTTTTGATCAAAATATCTTTAAAAGTGGTACTGTAACCAAAGCTAGCGCAGACATGTCACTATCGCGTCGTATTAACTATTTTCAGATATATTCCAATATTGGTGAAGATGTACGTGTGGGAGATGTTGAAGCTCCATTGCTAGCAATGATACCATACCAGCCAAAAAGCTGCAGTATTTTATCTGAGCATACTTTCAAGAAAGTGCATTATACAAAGCTGAAATCAAACTACATCCCACAAATTGATATTGCAATTTATGACGATGCTGGTGCGTTGATTCCTTTTCATAAAGATGCTGTGACAAGTATCACACTCCATTTCCGAATGAAGAGTTAATGCAAAAGTATGCTAATATATTTTTTCCAATGTGAATAATATGGAAAGTGAAAATAAGGACTCGTTTCTAATCTACTTACCCAGTAATGCTTCTATGAATAAATTTCCCAAAAATAAACCATCAGACTATCGAGTAGAATTAAATCGCCCACTACATTTAGAAGGTGAATGGGAGGTTGGCGTTTCTAGTATTAGCTATGATAGCAATATTCAGAATGTGAATGATTTGGAAGAAATGATATTGACTCCTCGCACCCATGATGGAATAACGATGAATAATGCATTCCAGTTCCCATACAATTTAACGTCAGATGGAAAGTGGAACTATGAATGGATTCAGATAAAATCAGATTATTATGGTCCATTTGGGAATGAGAAAATTATTAAGGCATTCAACAGTGGTAATACTTCCATCATGAAGAATAAGGATCAGAAAGTTTATGAGTTTACTATCTATCATTGGAGTGGGAGACAGTTCCTTCGCTTTCATTCTTTTACTAAAGGTCTTACACTGAGGTTGGATAATTAATTCTATCCACATCTCGGTTTTGGCCATGGACTACATCTAACGTCAGTTGCTACTGCAAATGTTAAGAAAAGTTTATTCAAATCGAATCAACAAATTTCATTATAGATTTAAAATATTTGATGAAGATGTTGTAGAATGTGAAGAGCGCATCATTTTGAAAAAGCGTGGTGTTCAACCTTTATCACTTATTGAGTTAGTAAAACGATGGAATGAGACTGTGGGTAAGAAGTATGGAGAGAAAATTATGGCGGACAAAAATAAGTTGGTTATTCAGAAATATAATGACAAACTTACAGTTTATTTCTCTCCAACCTTGCGTCATTTTGTAAGACATCCAACCCCTATTATTGGAAGCGGTGTGGTGTATGGTTCTCATGAATATCACACTAAAGCTGATTCAGTTAATGATGAATGGTGGGTGGACATCTATGTTGATCGCATCAAGAAAATTTACCAATCTTATGAAGAATCTAAAGTTGCTATCAATATAATGCCGCGTCTATATCATACAGTTGAAAGCTTCATTCATGTAGTAAATCCTTATATACAACAGAAGTTGAAGCATGTGATGAAAAGTAAGTATGATGTAAAGACACACCACATTTCGTTTTCAATTAAAAATCAACGCGTTGTTCTGAAACTGGGTGATGACATTCAATGTCAATTGAGTAAAAATTTGAAAAACTCTTTGGTTTTTCAATGCTACAAACTGTGTTTACTGCTGCGCATACGATTGGTATAGAAACACCAATAACACTTGATAAACATGAACAGCACCTTTACATTCAAAGTGATTTGATTCTACCTATTTCTGTTGGTGAGAAAAAAGAATACATTTTACGTGATTTCATTCATGATAAAGACGCTTCATATGGAATAGTCGAGAAGATATTTGAATCTATTTTCTATCATCCCGTCGTCAAACAAACTATACCCTCTATTGCTATCAAAATTACCAATGGTTTACAAGAGTGCATCCATGTGAAAGATACTAAATCCCTCGTAACTTTAGTGTTTCGGAAAACAAAGTGAAGTCATTGTGATATGTTTATTGAAATAAAAATATGTGTATGAAAAAGTCTTTTCACAGATATAGGGGGAATGGGCTGACTGTAGGCATATATTCACAAGGAAGAAACGATCTCATGCGATACATAAAACAACAATGTATCTCTACAAAAAGCAACATCAAAATACTGAGTTAAAGTTGATTATGCTAAGACGTCTCCTGAACGTGGTAGTGTGAGTTTTATTCTTTTGGGTGGAGGTATGTTTGTGTCAGGATGTCCATGTGGAAGAGATGTGTTATGTCCTATCCAACACCTCTTATCCTCCCATGCTGAAAGCGCTCGTTTCTTGAACGTGTGCGTTTTCACAGTATGAACTTGAGATTTTAAGATTGTCATATTGACAAACGTTATAGTTTTATTTTTATAGGCCTTCTTATAGGACCGATGTTTCATTTTGTAAACAATGGATTTTGATATGCCTTTAGCACGCTTAATACTATCTGCACATTCTTTTAATTTCATGGAATACATTTTAGGACGGAGGAGAATCATTTCATCTATTTCCTTTCCTGCTGTTTCATCCTTAAAACAACCAAGTTTGGCTTTATTCTGTATGGAATAGAGTGGATGAGTGGGATTGTAGTTAGATGTATCGAAATATTTTTCTAATGATTTTCCTACTTCATTAAAATTTAAATCTTTTTGAGTGGTAATTCCTAAAAAGAAACTATCTGTATCACCACCCAGCAAGCGAACCCCTTTTCCCTTTTACGAGAGGGCATGGTTTTAATATTTTGTAGAAGAGTTGATACATTTCAAGCTTGGAATAATCTAAAACGGCTTGCCCAATATAGATCGGTTTGCACAACTCAACTTCTGATTTTATCATTTTAACACCTACAAGATCCTCATCGATGATGTCTCTATCAATAAAAAGAGGTGATGAGGTCAATTTGTGATATTTGTGTTCATCAACGACTAGTTTGTAGTTCATACGTTTTCTAACATCCTCCATGGTCTTTCCGAAAAGACTGTTATTCTTATATTGATAAAAATCCTTTTCAAAATTATTTTGGGCGAGTGCACGTTTTTGACTGTTACTATCTATGTAGGGTTTGAGGAAGGCTTTCTGTCTAAATTTAATAATGCGGTGAACTGACTTTAGAAGCATGCCCATTTCTAAATACAATTTTAGTATGCAGAAGTGCACGAGATAATTTTTCTTATCATATTGGGTGAGCAAAAGTTTGCGGCATGGTTTGTACCTTGGCTGTTCACACTCTGTTAAGTTATTATGAAATTGTGACATGAATGGTGAAAACCTATCTTCAGTCACTTCACCAGATTCAGGTGCGAGTGGGAAATCAGCAGTTTTATTTTTAATACTATTTGGATAAATCAAATCCACTTCAAAATAATATCCCCAATCACCTTCATCTGGAATCTTCAGAATTTTTGAAGGGTTGGAGTAGTACGCAAGCTCATCTTGATTTAACCAACTAAACTCGGAGTGAGGTAGTGGTTTAGACAGTGAACTGCCATATAAATTATTTTGGTCATAGTACTTTAGGTGGATATGATAATTACCTACTGTTTTTGATTTTATGTGATGTTTGTTCACAAATGTGAGACCACCGCGTATTCCGCGCTCAAATATGTTATACATCTCGGGGTCTTGTAAGAGATGGGTGGTCTCACCAGTCATTTTAAAGGCTGATTTAAAGGACATGGCTGGTAGACTGACAAAGTGGATAGGATCTAATTTGTCTTCTTCTAATGCCACTCGTCGAAATTCCTGAAAGACATCAGCCAGCAAAATGACATCTAATTCTAAGTAAGCGATCATATAATCGCCAAACGTTTTACAATCAAATTTTAACCATGCCTCTTGAGCATGTTCATAGTCCTCTACTGGACAATCTTCACCCGTCAAATCGTTTTGGAATTTGTCAATGGAAGGAAGGGTTGTTTCATTTAGTTTAGACATTGAGCTAAAATACGCATAGGGAAAGACTCCTTTGCGAGTGATTATTTCATCCGTTAAGTTTGGATAGTGTTTCTTCAAAGTTTGACTATGGGGAAGAAACTTGAGATTACGAACGAGAGAAGCTAGTAACGCTGACATGAATTGGAATGAATCTAAAAATTTTATTTCGAAGAAGACTGTCTTATTTTCTTTAGTTTTATCTACTGGTACTTTTGCTGTCATTGCCATGAATTTTTCTCTCGTTTGCGCTATTACATTAAACTACCACGATTTCATCTGGCTCAACCCTCCTTTTATGAGCATATGACTGTCATAGCCCTTAAAGTTATGAAAAATGACGGGTAGTACACGACGTCTCAACCTAAGTGAAAAGTTACATTTGGAGCAGAGTGCGTTTCTAAATTTACCAGTCATGTGATCATGATCACGCACTTTCTTAATTTTATCGTCATCAAACGTTTTATGACATTTAGGGCACGATGTGCAACTTTCAAATTTCTGTTTGTCTTCATCTGACATATGTAGTGACTTACGCTGCCATTGGGTATCATATGATTGTTGAAATTTAGCAGCTTTATCGAGAAATTCTAGAAATTTTGAAATACAATCTTCACCTTGCCAAGTATGCATTTTGTTTTGCCTATTCCTAAAGTGGTCATGCCATACTTCATAGCAGGATATGGCTGCTGGCTTGTGGATGATATCATCAATGTAGCATTCTATGTCTGCGTAAATGACACGCAGGGGACTTAATTCGTCTCCATTATCCCTATGTGAAAATATTTTATCTTTGGGCATGCGTTCCATTTGTAATTTACCTCGCTTGCACCATTCATAGTGAGTTTCAAATTAATCTTTACTCCAAAAGGAGCGGATGCAGCGGTGGCATACAAAATGTTCACCCCTTTTAGAGTGCCCCAAGTGAGTGTACAAGCGAGAGATTTTGGGAATACCACAGTAGTGCCATTCCTCGCTATCATCTTGTTTTACTAATAAGAGGTTGACTACCCGTTCATAACAAGTTGAACGTGAATTATAGCGGGTACCCTTCAACCCCTTCTCCCACACGTGAACGACAATTTTGATCTTATTATGTTTTTCGAACGTTTCTACATCTTTGATTTTCATGTTGTTATTATCACAACCTTCAAAGTCTAGTTCATCCTCCCACTGTCTATAGCTATAGGTATGATTTCGATTCGCGTTGATATCATTATAGTGAAGGATGGATAGGACTACATATTTGAAACACTGTGATTTACAATCGACATTGATGACAGCTTTCTTATTATACAACGTTTTTGGTAGTTTAAATGTGCCTCGAGCTGCATGACTTTCTAATAGGGAAATTTTGAATATGGCTGAGTCCACACCATCAAAAATGAGAGCGCTGTCGCGTTGATTGAATTTATCTACATTTGATTTTAAACATTGAATGTGAAAATTTAGCCAAGACTCGCAGTCTACAACTTCGGTTGCGGAAGAGGAAGGAACATGAAATTGTATTCTCTCCGTCACTTGACCCGTTTGAAAATCTATCTTAATATATTTTAGTTTAAGGTAGTGGGCGCCTTCATTCTAAAATTGTCTAAATTGTTGAAGAGCGCTTCGATAATGTTAGAATTTTGAAGGAGCCACTCAGGAAAATCTACTATTTGAGTATTGGACACCATGCAGTAGTCGCATACTAAATTATTATGTGAAACATTAATGAGGGAGATGGTAGAGGTACCGTTGGTGTAGTGATCATTTGCATGCGTGTGTTGAAGTCTGTGCGAAGATCGCTGAAAGTGACTATCAAAAGAAAGAGAGCACAAATCGCAAGGAAAGGAGATGTCATCGTCAGAATCAACTTCACCTCCGGAGATTGACGCCGCTTTGCGTTGACACACACGTTGTTTGATGTGTCGAAGGAGACTGTGCTTCCTTGTAAACATATGTCCGCAGTCGGCACATTCCCACTCGTTGCCTTGTCGCGAGAGTCCTGAGCTGGAACTCACATCACCTGAAAGAGAAATCATTCTATCATCTCTGTTCAAGTCTCAGTGTATTGTTACAACCTACTTTGACTCAACAACTCTAAACTTTCCTCGAGAAGGGAGGGCGTTGGTGATGAAGTTGATGCCTGAAATTGAGGAAGATGCTATTACCCACACGTTTGAGGGAGATGAGTGAAGAAATTTTAAACTTACCATTTCAACGAAATCAAGTTTAAGGTTGATACTTCAACAAGATAGAGACTTCACTCAAATTTGGAATTCACGGGAGAGCAGTTCACTTGTACGCCTCAAATAATAACAGAATTCGCCAGAGAACACTTCACTTATATGTCACAAAGACAGAGTGAAATGACACGAATATCACTTTACATATATACTTTCATATTCATCATTCATTGGCTGTTCATTCTGATTGGTTGCTTGTTGATACTTAAGAATTAGAAAACATTTCAAAGTTATTATTCACAGTCAACATGACAAGCCCTCCGACAACGCCGAACACAAAATTCTCTTCTCCATGCTCAACACCAAAGGCGCTCGTTGCACCAAACGCTCCAACGAAGGGGAAGGTAGAGAAGGTGTACCGACTGGACAATATCAGAAAGTTGTCATTACCAGCGGACGACGAAGAGAGTGTATGTGAGAAGGAGTGTCCCGACTTAACAGGCGTGAGGTGGAAGTATCTCCAGTACGATACTGATGATGTGATGGAGATCACCAGCACCAAATTCCTCCACCAATTATTGGAATGGTACACCCCTAACTCCCAGCCACGAACTATGGCGGAGTGGGAGTACATCGACAAAGTGAGGCTCGCGGTAGAAGAACGATTGAAACAAGTGAACTGTTTTTGTGATCTATGTGAAGTCAGACTCTGGGACGATATTGACGATGAAGACCTTTTGAAATACATGCCATAATAAATTTTTATTTCGTATTATCTTTGCTTTCATACTGACTTACTTGAATGGGGCTTAAGTGGATGATTTAACCATGTATACTTTTTCATTTGGAAATAGTAGCACGCTTAGTCTAACTTGTAAATCTTATAACATTTCATATGGGCGATGATGGTAGATGAAATAGTGTTAAATAAAATTAAGATGGCTTACACTTCTGATACAGGGATAGCAATCGACTGCGATCCATGTGTAAAGAGCTTGTTAGACTACGGATGGGCTTAAGTGGATGATTTAACCATGTATACTTTTTCATTTGGAAATAGTAGCACGCTTAGTCTAACTTGTAAATCTTATAACATTTCATATGGACGATGATGGTAGATGAAATAGTGTTAAATAAAATTAAGATGGCTTACACTTCTGATACAGGGATAGCAATCGACTGCGATCCATGTGTAAAGAGCTTGTTAGACTACGGATGGGCTTCAGTGGATGATTTAACCATGTATACTTTTTCATTTGGAAAAAGTAGCACGCTTAGTCTAACTTGTAAATCTTATAACATTTCATATGGGCGATGATGGTAGATGAAATAGTGTCAAATAAAATTAAGATAGCCTACACTTCTGATACAGGGATAGCAATCGACTGCGATCCATGTGTAAAGAGCTTGTTAGACTACGGAAGAGAGAAGTGTGTTATGTTGCGTGTGGCGCGAGAGTGTCCTCCCATTTCATTCCATTCATCAATTCGTCTCATTGATAGAGACAGGTAGAACTCATGGTTCTCATAACGTATGCAATGGAAAGTTTTAGGCACCCTTCGACAGCTGGCTAAATGTCGCCTTGGCGCGAATGCATACTACGTTGAGACAGAGGCAATCACTTGCAAACATGACGCAGAGAGGTTTAACAAGATTGACCATTGCCGAATGTCCCTTGCGGTATACATAGCTACGGGTTTCACCGCCGCCCTTTACAGGAACGCCCGTCGAAAGGAAGTAATACACCGAACTTCATTTGCAACGTTCAAGTTGACTGATCGCAGATTCAACTTAATGATAGTATTCGCCAGTCCGAAGACTGCCCAGGGCAAACCGCGTGGAGGTTCTATCATGTCTTGCCCCATGGTGGCCCTTAAGAGAGCCGATGGTTCGTTCTCGGGAGTAGCAAGTTGACTATTGGCTTGAATAGTCAAAAGGTATGACGATTAGGTTCTCATATACCCTATACCGCCTAGGTCGTGCTGGTGCATCTGGCACCTTTCGGATGCGGGTGGTATTCGGAGTCCACACCTCATCCGTCCAAACGATCTTCTTGATCTTCCCCTTCTTCTCATCCTCTTCATCCCACTCATCGAGGATGATGAAGTCGGGAATGCCGTTGTCTTCATTTCACTCGTCGAGGATGATGAAGTCGGGAATGGTACTAGCAGATGTTGCTTCCATCGTGACTTAAAATTGAATGAGAAGCGCTACAATCTTCTGGCTTATATAGGGTTTTCAACAATGAATTGCTCAACAGCGAATCAGAATGCTTCAGGGATGGCAATCGACTGCATAACGTTCAAGTTGACTGATAGCAGATTCAACTTAATGATAGTATTCGCCAGTCTGAAGACTGCCCAGGGCAAACCGCAAGGAGGTTCTATCAAATCTTGCCCCATGGTGGCCCTTAAGAGAGCCGGTGGTTCGTTCTCGGGAGTCGTCATCTTACAGCCTACCGATTCTGCTGAGAGAGTCTTTTACTCTCTCCTTGGTAGCAGTGTCGACTTCCACGCTAATTGGTATGTGGCTGAAAAGTGGAATGTAGCGCCATTCCGTTGGATTGACAACACTTGCTGTCATCGGATTGCCAATCCGAGCAAGATTGTTGTGGACTCTGTCTTGCTCCTCTAGCCTAACAAATTCCTCAAATAAATTTCGCGGCCTTAACTGCGGTCCGCGAGGAGAGCTGACTTGACTGTTCGGCGTCTGCATGATTGAAATGAAATGAAATGAGAGGTAGTGGTTTATATACCCCTCTAACGCGACGCAACGTTCAAGTTGACTGATAGCAGATTCAACTTAATGATAGTATTCGCCAGTCCAAAGACTGCCCAGGGCAAACCGCGTGGAGGTTCTATCATGTCTTGCCCCTAGGTGGCCCTTAAGAGAGGCGATGGTTCGTTCTCGGGAGTAACGTGATGGGGTGGTGAAGGCGGGTAAAAGATCTGCAATGAAAATGACATGTATTAGAATAGGATATACTATCTTATTTGCTTTTCACTTACCAAGTTAACCATTCTTAGGCAGTCTCGCGCGCTTCCTAACAGAAAATTTGTGTAAATGTCCGCGCATTCTTAGTGTGGCATGCAGACATTTCTTGGTCGGATGGCCATTGTAACAAATGATGGACTCGTCGAGACTACGGTTGACGAGGACTTCACCGTCCAAATGATTATCCCGAAAAGGGATGTGAAACTCAAACAACCTATCCTCATTCACACGATTCCACTCATCCCTCATGCGCTCCAACTTCTCAAACGCCTGTCTCTCATCACCCCGCCGAGCCACATTCCTCTCCAACTCAACATTCCTCGCTCTCAGCACACTCATCTCCTTCATCATCTCCTCAAACTTCGCTTCTGCATCTTTCATTCTGCTCTCTGCAGCACTCGCCCTCTTCTCACACTCATCATTCTTCTCTTCCAACTCTCGCGTCTTATTCTTCAAATCAGTCACACTACGCCTCATTCGAATATTCTCATCCGCTACCTCCTTCGACTTCAGTTCCTTCTTTTTCAACGCATCTAACTCATTCACGACTTCATTCTTCACCTTCTCAAACTCTCATACTTATTTACCAACAAATCATGCGCCATCTGCTGCGACACATGCTTTTTCTCTTCATCCTTCAACCACCTCGCCGACTGCACACGAATCCCACCACTCTTCACTTTTGGGAAAGATGAGCTCTGCGGGGGGTCCTCAACAACTATGTTGGAGACCTCCGAGGAAGAAGAGCTCAACTTCCTCACACGCTTCCTCACACGCTCCCTATCTAAATCCACATCATCCTCATCATCACTCTCAACCACTCTCTTTCGCTCAATCTCAGCCTCCAACGAAGCAACTGCTTTCGCCAACTCATCATTCTCAACAACATTCTCAACAACATTCTCCACCTTGCCGTCTCGCTCTATCGCCAACATTCGCTCCCTCTCTTCAACAATCAACTGCGTGAATCTCAAGTCATTCACCAAACCTCCACTGCAATCTGCATGCACTCTGTAAAATCGCACCTCATCCTCATCACCCTTCAACACTCTACACTTTACACACGCAACCCTATTCAGGATAATCATGTGGTCGGTGCCCGCCTTCTTAACATGCGCCTTGGCGAACGCACTGCGATTGATTCGGCCACATGTGCACATTTTGATATGGAATTTACGATTCTTATCGTTTGCCATGCCTGAGATTTTATCGTTAACTGTAAGATAATGAAATTTGTATAAGTTTGGAATCATGTAGTACAGTCATATTCCTAAAGCATTACACTTAGTGAGGAATGATAGATTTGAGTGTAGTGAGTGGCACTCGATCCCGTCGACAGCCCGAAGGCCTTGTACTGATCACTAGGGAAGTGAGAGATCTTCCCCGATACCCGCTATTTACAGCTGAAGACATCATTGTCACTGCCCCGAAGTGGTAACAGCAGTAATGGGCAAAAGACCGTTCCAGGACAGGACAGGTCAAAAAAAAAATTGGTATCTTTAAAAACGACATAAATTCATGAATTTAGTCCCTTTTTCAGGTTTTTAAGACCTGAATTCATGAATTTAGTCCATTCAAAAAGTACCATTTTTTCAAAAAATGGTATTTTTAAAAACAACATAAATTCATGAATTTGAACCCTTTTTCAGGTTATGAAGACCTAAATTCATAAATTTGGGTGTTTTTAAAAATACCCAGTTTTTCAAATTTTTCAAAATCTCAAATTTGAGAATTACAATCGGGCGAAGCCCTAGAACCTTCGGTTCGATTTTCATTGCTTAAATCATGACCGTTCCAGGACACCGAAAAAATCAGAAAAGTTAAGAATCTCAAATTTGAGAATTACAATCGGGCGAAGCCCTAGAACCTTCGGTTCGATTTTCATTGCTTAAATCATGACCGTTCTAGGACACCGAAAATCATAAAAGTTGAAAATCTCAAATTTGAGAATTTCAAATTCATGAATTTTATCCATCTTTCAGGTTTTTAAAATATATCATGTGACTGAAAATATTTCTTTAAAAATGGAAGAAACAAAAATGGAAGGAACTTCAGAAATGGAAGAAACAAAAGTGGAAGGAACCTCAAGAATATATCCTTCGTTATCTCAATTAAAAATAAGTGAATTAAATATAGAAAAACACAAAGATAGAGTAAGGTATATGAAAGATAAGGAATCTCAATTATTATTAAGATTAGAGCATTATAAAAAATTAAGAAAGAGATGGACTAAAGTTAAGAATGTAACACAAGGAATTGGCATATTCTTAACAATAAGTTTAGGTGCTTTAACAATTGTTATATCTTCAGGTGTTTTAGTAATTCCAGTAGTTGCTACAGCTTTAACAGGTACGGGTGTTTTTACAACTTCACTTGTTACAATGTTAGATAAATCTTTAATAACTAAGAAACGAAAATCATTAAAAACTAAGCATTTACATATTAAAGAAGTCTATGATAAACTACATTACTACTTTCAAAGAGTATGTGATGATAATGTTATTACGTTAGATGAGATTGAAAAATTTGATCAAATAGCTAATGAAGTAAATAAAATATCATTTAAATTACAGTCAGAAAAAGTTGGTGATAAGAATAAACAGGATGGCAAAATTTCTAGTGATGCTAAAATTTCTAATGAAGAAAATGATAAAATTTTTTTAGAAGAGCTAAAAACTTTAAGCGAAAATTTAAGCAAAACTTTAAAAAACAAAACTTAAAACAGGAAAACTTTAAACGAGAAACCTTTGAACGAAAAGATATCAGACAACAAAGCAATAAAAAAATAATTTGTTCAGTATAATGTTTTTGCTGTATTCCAATGTTACCGCAAAATTCAAATATTATATTTTAAAAAAAATATTATACCCCTATGTTGTATATTTTTTATCACTCGGTAAACAAATCTTCGATCGACTTTCAGTCGGGGCAAAGCCCCTCGAGCCGAAGGCTAGTCAGAGAACAATTGTTCGATAACTCTATCATGAATTTTTTTATCAATATTAATTGTAATGAATCCATAATCTTTTGCCCAAGCATTATTACACGATTGTTTAAATTCATCTTTATCTCTCATACATAAATCTCTTAGCAAATCACTTAAGTTTCTTGCATTTATTTCAAATAGTATAAATATATTTGCATTCTTTCTAATAACACTTCCGTCTAATGAATACATACTTTGTGTTAAATAAAAAACACTACAGTTATTATGTCTACCTCTTGTAAAATAATTTCTCTGAACTGACTGATTTCTATCATTAACACAATCATCAAAAATTACACAATGTTTCATTGTTTTATCTAGTTTACTAGGATCTTGCATATTACCACTATCATCTATTAATTGTATCTTTATATGGTTATTTTTATTAGATTCTACTAACTGACTATTTTCTACTGCTTCCTCACACCATGAACTTATTTCTTCTTCATATTCAGATTTTTCGTATTCTTCGAATAGGGAAGCAATTGCTGTTTTTTTAAGATTATTTTCAAATCCATATTTTAAAAATTGATAGACAGGTTGTTCTGCTGTTGTTGTATAAATTATAAGATTGTAATAATCCAAAAAATTTGGAGTTGTTAAAATTTTAAATAATAGATATGTTTTTCCACATCCTGATCTTCCGCAAATAACTGCTAAAACTTTATTAGATAAATTTGAATGATGACTAAATTTAAGTTTTTTTTTATTTAAAGACATTACACTCATTTTTTAATAAAAAAATTTATTTTAATTTTTTAATTTTTTGTTTTTAAAGAAGAAGAAGAAGAAGAAAATTAAACTTTTCTAGCTTCGCGTGGGAGTTTATACCTCTCGAACGGGAGTTTATACCTCCCGAACGGGAGTTTATACCTCCCGAACCAAAAGATCTATCATAATCTCTTCACCTCCAAAATTTATTTCTTGTCCTTTCTCATCAGTGATTCTAATGTTAATGTTGTTAATAGTTTTTCTTGTAATAGGGAAATATATTAATGTTTGTGGAATTACATTTAATCTATAACCAATGGGCACAGTAAAAGCTGGAAAACTGAATATTAAATTTGATAATTTACCATTTATATAACCTCCTTCAATAATGTCACAATGTACAACAATTGAATTTATTTCAGTTATTTTTGGAATCTTCTCACTTAAATGATAACCTTGACTATAAGTTTGTTTATTAAATCCTAATAGCTTTGACAATGATCTATCATGATTAAAATCAACTTGATGATTTTCGTCTAAAGTAAGAGAAAATTTATTAACTGCCGGTTCAACTGCAAAATGTAATTGTTTCTTATCTTTAAATGGTATCCCTAAATGTCTCTTAATTTCATTTGATATTGATTCAACTTCGTAAGAACCAGGAAGAAAAGTTAGTATTTTCCATGTTTTGCCTTTATCAGTAGAATATCTAAATTGATCATTCACATCTTTGATAACGTTTTGAATAGTGTTAAATGTAGAGAAACTAGTCAATGCAATTTGATAATTTTTATTTTGTTCCAAATGTAGAATAGGTTCTAAATTACAAGTGTGTGATGAAGTAGTTGTTATAATTTTTAACGTCGTACTAAATTTTGATGAACCCAAAATCTCTGTCAAATTTTCTAAATGTTTATTAATTTTGTCTAAATCTGCTGAACACATCTTTAAACTAAAAAATTAAATAAATATTATAGATAAAAATCGTAGATAAAAATCATAAATAAAAATCATAGACAAAAATCATAAATAAAAATCATAGATAAAAATCATAAATAAAAATCATAAATAAAAATTAGAAACAACATATTTCAGCTACACTTTTATAATCTTCTTCATTTAGAATCTTCTTTTCTAACAGTCTTTTCAATATAGCATGAATTTCATTGAAACTAGAATTATGTCCTTCTTTTATTGCAGATATTAAAATATTTAATCTATTTAGTAATTCTTGTGGATCATCTGGTAAAAATATGGTTGTTTCTGTTTTCTGTTTTTCTGTTTTCTGTTTTTCAGATAAACCTTTTCCTACTTTAACTCCCGTTGATAATAAATTTTCTAATTGTTTATAACGTCTAAGAGTTTTTACTACACCTACTCTATCTAATATAGTTTTATATTTTATGAGATCTTCTACAGCATAATTTTTTAAATCTGCTCCTCTTAAAAGATCAACAAAATTCTAAACTAATCTAAACTAATAGGTTTTTTATCTGGAGTAAAAATTAATCCCCGTAAAGGTTGTGGAAATATTTCTTTACCACCAAGATAAAATCTTGCAAATAATTTTTTATCTAAAAAGAAAGTAGACTGTTCGAATAACATAGATTTTGGTAATTTTTTATCTATGTTTGCCTCTAACAAACCATAGTCATCTAATAGTGTTTTAAGTATAGGATCCGCTATATCAACACGTTTTTCATTAAGTTCTTTTTCAAGAGTTTTAAATGGTTCGACAGTTTTTTCATAATCAGTTTTTACTTCTTCAGTTAATTTTAATTGTTCAAACATATCAGATTGAATACCAGCTTTTGTCATTCTATGTTGAAGATGATTTTCTTTCATAATATTTCTTTGTTTTATTAATTCGTCTAATTGTTTTATTCTTTTAAAATTATCAGCTCTAACTTTATCCATTTTTATATGTTAATTTTATATTATTATTTTATATTATTATTTTATATTATTATTTTATGTTATATTATTTTATGTCATATTATTTTATGTTATATTATTTTATAATATTTTATATTGTTATATTGTTATATTTAGAAAATAGAAATTAGAAAATTAAAAAGGTAAAGTAGTTATTCCATCAGGTAAAATTTTTCTTTTATCATCAAATGGATCTAATGCTAATTTATGTTCTTCTTTTAAATACATTTTATGTTTCTTTGAATTAAGTCTATAATTATATGCTGTTTTTATTTCATTATTAAATAATGCATTTTTATAATCTTGAAATGTTATTTGATTAGCTACTGATGCCTTTGAAATTCCTTTCAATGTTTTATGTGTTTTAATATTATTAGTTGTATCATAACAGTAACATTTAGATTTTAAAAATATAGCTTCTGTTATGAAATCTTCATTTCCTTCTAATTCATCTTTTACTTTACATAAATCAGAAGGATGAATAATATCTTTTATTTTATTAATTTCTTTATCAAGTGAAGAATCATATGGTACTGTTAATTCTAAGAAAATAGAATCGGTATCTGTAAAGTGTAATTTATAGTTTTTGCCATAAGCAGGTGCTAAATAATCATATATAAAACTATACATAAATAGTTTAGCTAATTCTAATATAGTGAAACCAATGAAATTAAACTTATCATGTTTTACAATGCTTCTTCTTAGATGAACAGCACAAAGTTCATCACTGAATCCAGTAGTTCTTTTATATGTAGGTTTCCTTGTTAAATTTTGAAATCTATCTCTATCATAAACTATTTCAATATTTTGTCTATTACGCACATTTTCTAAAGTCTTACCATAAAATGCATTATTCATTAATTTGAAGAAAACGTTTCCAAAATCATCTTTATTTCTTTTAGCTTTTTTACGTTTTTCAATATTGAACTCTATATAATTTTTTAACCATTTAGATTTTCTATACTCTAGTTTTCGATGTATTTTGGTGAGAATCATACCATGACCTAAATACCAATCTAGCATTCTTCCTTCAACAACATACTTTCCTTTATTGCTTTGTGTTAACATAAGTTTTTTGTTGGTCTGTATTTTTTCGGCATTATAGATTTTTGATAATCTGAAAAATCTTCTATATTGGGAATTTTGTTTTCTGGACAGAAAGGATAATATTTTGTTGCTTCTTTTATATAATCAGGGTATACTAAATCAACTTCATATACATAACCAAAATTATTTTCACCATCATATGTTCTTTGATAATCTAGATTATTACACCATGTCATTTCACCTGTTGGTAATTCTTGTATCATGCAAGAAGAATATAAGCTATTAAAATCATAATATAATAAATAGTTTTCTCTCATGATTTCATCAACTGCTGCTTGACTATCTTCATTTGATATAAGTCCTTCTATATTTTGATTAAACAATTTTATAAACTGATCGCTTTCTTCTGGAGATAAAGGTTTCATTATTCCATATTCTTGTGGATTTACTTTCTTATTATAACATTTAACATATCTATTACCTAAAACTGATGAAACACCACCTCTAATTCCAGATTCAAAAAATAATAATTTATCATATGTATTTTCTTTATAATGTTTAAGTTTAACATTTGTATGTTTTAATCCTGCTAACCATGTTAAACCTGGTGTAGAATAACAATAACATGGATCTATTCCGTAATATTCTAAACACATATCACGAAAGTTTTCGAAAAGATCAGCTAGTATTAATACATCTATCTGAAGATATTTCATTGTATAATCATACATTGTTTTACAATTTAACTCTCTCCAATTCTTTTCAGCTTCTGCATAGTCTTCGTCAGATAATTGTGATTGTTTTAATGTTGATTTAAATTTATTTATTGGAGGAAGTTGTTCTTCTTCCATAATTTTATTCACAGAATTAAAATCAGTCTTCGACTGTGAACCACAGGTTTTATCTCCAGTTATGTACTCATACGGAAATATTCCTTTTAAAGGTTTTAAATTATATTTATTTAATATTTTACATTGTTCAGATTTCAAAGTTTTTCCCATAACATCTAATGAATAAGGATTAAAAAATCTAAATGCATCTAAAATTCTAATACAACCTAATTGCATTGAAAAATATTCTTCTTCTGTTTTACATAGTACATTTATTTGTTGTTGTTGTAATTTTTCAGATGAAAATAAATCTTTCATTACTAGATGGAAATCATATTTAGAACCATTGTAGAAATATAAAGGAACAAAGTTATATTTAAATTTATTAGCATTAAGATTACAAGAATTATGTGCTGCACCTCTATATAATCCATTTAGATGATCATGATCTTTTACCTTATCAAGATATCTACCTTTGCCAGTTTTATATTTATTTGTAAAACCTTTTCCACAGTAATAACAATTTATTTCATCATCAAATTCTTTTCTTTCTTCATCCGTTAATGGAAGCATTGGTATATTTGTTTCAAGCAATTGCGAAAAATAATTTTGTAATTCTTCTACTTTCTTTGTAAACATTTCTGAACTATCTTCACCATAGTATTGAAAATATTCTGATTTAAATAAATTAGGATAATTTGAGTGAATGTACATTCCCCAACATAATGGTTTTTGTTCAAATAAATATTTTTCTTTACTTTGTTCAGCTGAACTTTTTCCAGGTGCACTTTTTTCAGGCGCACTTTTTTCAGAATTATAATTTTCAGAATTATAATTTTCAGAATTATAATTTTCAGAATCAGGTGAAGCCCTGGAACTTTCCGTTTGATTTTGTGTCATATTAACATTATATGCTTCAAAATCACAATAAATAGTAAAGGGTACTTTATTTTTAAAATACCATTTATTATATTCTAAATAATCATCTTTAGGAAAAGTATTTTGAACTGCTTCGTTTTGTTGACAATTCTCCAAATGTTTATTCATTTCTTCTAAAGTTCTAAAACTTGTCATACATTCAAGACAAGGAAAATTTTTATTATCTGAAGTTTTTGTAAATATAGAAACATCTTTACACAATATAAAATGACCCTGATAATATAATATATTCGCTTGTGCTGGTTGTTTTGACTGTTCTAGTTTTTCAAATTCATCTTTATATATTTCATGTGTTTCATCAATTTCTTTTGTAATATTAAATGTATTTTGATAATAATTTTGATTTAATATTTGTAGCTGATAAATATATTCTTTATCATATTGTTCTTTATATTGTTGTAGACATTTTTTTAAACATTCATTTATTTTTTGATTGGTTTCATTTTCTTCATTATTTTCTTCATTTAATTTTTTATTATTTTCTTCATTTAATTTTTGAATTGTTTCTATCTTATTTTGATATTTATGGTGATATTCTTGTAGTAACATTTTTGTTTGTTGTTGATAATCTATTTTACATTTTTGTAAACTTTTATTTAAATTTTCTAATTTTTGTTGATATTCTGAAGATAAAGATGAATATTTGTAATTATAATCATCAGTACGTCCTTTATAATTATTATGATTAATCATTATTGGTGATAGTGTTTTAACAAGTTCAAATTTTTCAGTACATATTATATTTCCTTGGTAAAAAATATTATGATGCATGTAATTTCCTCTATCATTATATACTATTTCTGATTGGCATAAATTTTTATTATTCAAATAAAATTTTTTTGAATCTGAGTAAAGTGGAGTAATTTTACCAATAGAAACATAATTCACATTTAATTCAAAAACATTTACTTCAATTAAATTTTTATTCTTTTTATGAAACTTTATTAACCTATTATAATCATATGGAAATTCATGTAAACCATCCGAAAGATCAAATTCCTTTATATATTCTTCTTTTTTGTAATGACTTAGTCTTTCTTTATGATATTTTGCAGGATGTAAATGTGCTATAATACTCCACAGAAAACAATAATCATCTTCATTTTTTATGTTGATTAATTGAGGTGAACTGAAAGGTAAAGGAACATAACTACCACCAGTATTATTTTTATATTTATCAATTACTATTTTCTTAGATAGTATTTTAACAAATCTCCAACCAGATTCACTTAACTGGGCTTCAATTATACAATTTTCTAATTTAAGTATCATCGATTGAAATATGGGTTGTATATTATTTACATTATGAATTTCTTGTGACTTTGTAAAATGTCCTTGTATTATTTCTTTAGGAATTCCATCAGATCCATTTTTTGTATAAAGTACTTCTACATTCATATAACATTTGAAAGATTTCTTAAATATATTAGAAAAGTTGGTTAGAATATCAGAAAAGTTTTATCGGTTTCATTATATTCAACGGGCGAAGCCCTGGAACCTTCGGTTCGAACCGATTCATTAAATAAATATTTTATATCTGTTTCGGGCGAAGCCCTAGAACCTTCGGTTCGTACGGCTTCATCGGTTCGTTCAGCTTCATCAAATTCATCTATTTCGTTAAATTCATCAGTATCGCTAAATAAATATCTTCCATCTGATACAGGCGAAGCCCTGGAAGACATCTCCGATGTCCCGTGTACATGTTCATCTTCACTATTAAAAACTTTTTTATATTCCGAATGTGAATAATCATCAAACATTTTTTTAACTTTTATATCAGTAGGCAATGTTTCTAGATAGTTTTTATAACTATTTAATTTTAATATATTTCCTTCATCAACTCGTTCTACATTTTGTAAGTGCATTTTACTTTGTAGATGAGATTGATAACTTCTTTTTGTTTGTAATTTTTTTTCACATAAGACACAATAAAATTTTTTCATTTTTTTATTTTTTAAAGAAAAAATTTGTGTTTTAGTTTTTTTAAAAAAAAATTTTTGTTTTAATTTTTAGAGAAAAAAAAATTCTAAAATATATATAATGGAAAATATTATAAATATATATATCTGCAATCGGGCGAAGCCCTAGAACCTTCGGTTCGATTATGATAAATTTGTTTAATTATGATAAATTTGTTTAATTATGATAAATTTGTTTAATTATGATAAATTTGTTTAATTATTAAGTATTTCACTAACACCATTTATTAATGGTTTTATATCATTAAAAGTTTTTTTGGCTTCAACAAATGTAGATTTGGCATCAGAAAATGTAGATTTAACATCAGATATTATTGGTGTTGCTTTTCTTAAAGCGTTTCTAACATCATTTATTGCAATTTTTAAATAGTTTAATGTTTCATTATCTTGTAATCTTTTTGGTATTGGTATACCAAATTTTGCATTTAAATAATGAACAAAATAAAAATAAAATGTATCAGGAATAATTTTTAGTGGTACTTTTGCTTCGGATTCTAAAAAGATAATTATTTGTTCTATAACTTGATTTGATAAATGTTTTGTATTTGCATACATTCTTATATCAAAATCTTGAGAGTTATTATAGATTTCATGTTCGGTATCTACTAATATGTTCAAGTCTTTATCATATACTTGCATATGTCCACTTATGGTGTCAACACGTATTATTCCATATTTATGTTGTGTATAATATGATAAAGGCATATTCATTTTATAATTTTTATTAATATCATTAAAGAATGCTGCATTATTTTGTGTAGTTGTAAAAAATGTTTGAATGTTTTCTCTAATCTTATTATCTACATCACAAGCTTTATGAGCTAATACAACTATTTCAATATTTTGATGTCTTCCTTTTGTAAATATTTCTGACATATTTTTTTGTTTTGATAAACTTGCAACATCATCTAAAATTAATAAAGATTTATTTTCAGGTGTACCAGCAAAACTTTCCATATCTTGTAACTCATCTAATTGTTTATCATTATAGACGTTTGTAAAAGTTGGCCATTCAGAAGTATGCATACAAAAAATATGTACTTTTGTTTCATCCTTATAATGTTCGTTTATATATTTTTTAATAAACGTAGTCTTACCACTTCCAGTTTTACCGTAAACAATGAAATGTAAATTTTCTTGATGCATTTTACCTTGTTTATTATTAGTTTTATCCTTAATCTTATCCTCCTCAGTCTTCCATCCTTTAAAAGTTTTTTTTTCTTGGTTATAAAAAATTATTCTCTTTTGTTCCTCTGTTAGAAAGTAACCCCATTGATTTCCAATACATATAACAAGATGATAAATAAAAAATATTAAAATACATGCTAACAATATTTTTATACAATGAAATTTTAAAAAATTCCAAAGACGTGTAAGATCTGATTGTGGTATTTTTTTATTAAGAGATGAATTAGGGGGTAGTGTTTCTAAATATCTTTTATTATATATTTTTTTATCTATATTATTATATGTATTTTTATCTATATTTTTATCTATATTATTATATATATTATTACCTATAGTATTATATCTAGGATTGTATCTAGGATTATCTACAATATTATCTACAATATTATTAATATCATTTAGATTAGGATCTTGAGGAGTTAGTGTATCTTGAAACTCAGTGTTATTTATATAATTATTTATCATTTCATTTATTGCATTAAGAGATTTATGACGACTTAGATTATTTTTATTACTTTTATCACTTTTATTACTTTTAATTATAACCGGTGAATATAAATCTTCCAAATTTTCGCTTTTATTCATTTATTATTTTTTAAATAAAAAATTTAGGAGTTATTATTTGTTGATTCCGGACTAGCATTCTTACACTCTAATGAGTGTTTTTAACCTCTGTAGAACCTCCGGAATGTGTCGGAATTTTTGTTCCTATACTCAAAAGAAGTATTTTTATACCTCTCCTCTCTTCCGGAATGCTTAAGAATATTCTAATAAAATAATATTTTATTCTTTATAAAAAAATAATATTTTACTATATATAAGATTATTTTAGTAGAAATACAACTATTTTAGTAGAAATACAACTATTTTAATATATAAGACTATTTTAATATATAAGACTATTTTAATAGAAATACTAATAAAAAGTATTTATACGTTGATGAAGATTTGGAATATTTTGATTTGGAATATTTTGATTTGGAATATTTTGATTTAAATCTTCATTAAGTTTTGGACATAGTGTTACATGTCTTGGAAAATTTTTCTTTAATATAATTTTTTGACAACCTCTACATTTTACTTTTTCCTTTAAACAATCCTTACACTTATATTTACTATCATAAAACTCTGTCTTAGGTTTAGTATTTTGACAACTTGTACATTGTCTTGTAGAACTTATACAAGAATTATAATGATTAGTAATTCCTTGAATTGTAAAATATTTATTACAATTACGACATAACTGATCTTTCATTTTATCTTTTTTTTCTTTTTTAACCTCTTCTGTTTGTTCACATATTTTTAAATGACGTGCACAATTTTTGGACGTTATATTTTTATTACAACCAGAACATTTTTTCGTATCCCCTTTCACAGATTTATTATTTGGATTTACATGATTATTTGGATTTACATGATTATTTTGAGTAAGGGGATTATTTGGATTTACATGATTATTTTGAGTAAGGGGATTATTTGGATTTACATGATTATTTTGAGTAAAAGGATTATTTATTGTATCTAAATGATTATTTTGAGTAAAAGGATTATTTGTATTTACATGATTATTTTGTGCTAAATAATTATTATTTTGCCTAGGTGTATTTTTTCTAGGTGTATTTTTTCTAGCGGTATAAAGATTTTGCCCCTGATCTGAAATAAATAAATGTTTTAATTTTTGTAATGGTTGTTCCAGTTGATTATTATTAGATTGATTATTGTTAGATTGATTATTATAAAAGTTACTTCGATTAATTTTCCCACATGATGTATTTTTCATATGAGTAAACAACATAGTTGGGTTTAAAAAATCTACTCCACAAACTTGACAAATTTGAGTCATTTCCATTTTTATTTTTATTAGAAAAAAATTTCCTTTTTTATTGTTAAAAAATGATGTTACCAAATGTTGGTGGAGGTGCATATATCCCGAATAATCGTGAATTAGAAATAGAGATAGAAAATTATATTATGAAAACTGGAGACGTTTTATCTGGTCCATTGCATCTTTCTATTCTTCCGCAACAAAATACAGAGTTAACAAATAAACAATATGTTGATACACAAATCAATGACTTAAAGGAAAAATATATAAACGATGTTATGGTTCCACTGATGAACGAATTAAAGTTGCTTAAACTTAATGACAAATCATTAAACGAAAAATTATCAAAACTTGATAAAAAGGATAGAGAGCTAGAAGCAGGTATAGCAAAACTTTTTAAAAAGATTTCAGAACAATCAAAAATTTTAATATTACTTTCTTTAAATTTAAAATCTGCAGTCATTAAAAATAAACATCAGATAAAAATGTTAAAAGAACAATTAGAAGATGAAATAGAAAAACTACCTGAAAGAATTAAAAAAAATTTAAAGCAGTTGCAAACTACATTCCAAAAAAGTGTTGATGAATTGACTTCTAAAATTACTCAACAAATGAAAAAGATGAATAGAATAATAAATGAAGTAAACTCACTTAATCAAAAAGTTGATAAAATGAAAACTCTTAAAATCAATTTAGAAAATGAATTAAAGAAAAATTTACAAGAAAACTCTAAAGAAAATAAAGAACAGTTAGATGCTGTTAAAAGACAATTAGATGTTCTTAAAATTAAGTTAAATGCTCTTAAAACGGCATTGAAGATTAATCAGCAGAAAATGCAAGTTAATAGAAAAGAAATTAAAGTACATCACACGCTACTTGACGCAATAGATAAAGTGCAACAGTCAATTAATAAAGTTATCTCGAAGTTGTTGTCCATTCACAAACGTAAATCTTAAACGAGTATTGTAAATATTAACTTTAATATTTTTTACCTACAAAAAATAAGAATCATAAAAATATAAATATAATTTTAAAAATATAAAAGTATAAATATAATTTTTAAAAAAAATTTAAAAATATAAAAGTATATAATTTTAAAAATGGATAAAATTAGAGCTAATAATTTTGAAAGAATTAAACAATTAGAAGAGTTAATAAAAGAAAGAAATATTATGAAAGAAAATCATAGAATAAAAAGAATGATTGATGCAGGTTTGGTTCCTGATAAAGTTAAACCAAAAACGCAATCTGTAAAAGTTAAGAACAAAAAATAAACATTTTTTTATAATTGACATCGATTCATGGGTCAACGGAGATGTCTTCCAGGGCTTCGCCCGTATTTATATTTTTCCTAAAAGTCAAATTTATTACTAAAAAATGCCTATAATTTATAAACACAATCTTAAACATTTTGCTTCAAATCAAAAAATTGCTCATGAACCACGTATGAATCCTGTTTATCATTATGATAATAGAGAAACCGTTCAAAAAGAAGGTGATGGCATCTTTTCTGGTATTGGTAGTATTGTTAACTTGATAAAAAATAATAAAGATTTGATTACATCTGCTGCAAAAGGAGCAGCTGCTATAGGTAGTACAGCTAGTGCAATATCAAATGCTGTTAAATCACAAAACGAATTAAAACAACTAGAAGCTATTCGTAAACTCAAGAATGATTCTGAAGAACTAAAAAAATTAGAAAAACTTTCAGAGGAAACAAAAAATAAAATTGCTAACATAGCTGGGGGGGGTGAAACCTTGAGGAGCGGAGCTCCGTCTAATAGTAAACATAATGAAAATAAAAATAATAAAAAAACAATTGAAGAAATAAGAGGTAATGGCGTGAGCAGCAACCTTCGGTCTAACCAGCAAAGCTGTAGCGGAGCTGGTCTAGCAAAATTCTAAAATTATATTTTAGCAAAATTCTAAAAATTATATTTTAGTAAAAATTTTTTTTCTATCTGTGAGAAAAACAAAAAGTCAAATTATTTTTTATAAAAATGTCTTCGCTTATCGAAAATAAATTTAGATTAGACGATCCTCCGTTCGTCAGTTATAATCAAAAAAAGAATGACTATATAAGAATTGCTATGAATCCCGGATCTTCCAGTAGAGTAAATACTGGAGGAGATTTAATCTTTGAAGTTGATAATCAGCAGAGTTATTTATATTTACCTGATTCATTTTTACACTGTGAATATTCTCTATATTCTGATGCTAATTTTACAACACCATTACCAGATACCGATAATATTACACTAGAGAATAATTTCTTTCCAAGATTATTTACACAAATGCGTTTAGATGTTGCAACTCAAAATATAGAAACAATAAGTGATTCTCCAGGTGTAATTGATACAATGCTTAGATTTGTAATAATTTGTGAAAATAATGAAAAGCATGAAATCGAAGGTTGGTTTCCTGATACTAATGATGGCATAATTATTGAGGATTTAACTCACGCTGGAACAGATGCCGCAGGAATTGCGAAAGATGTAGAAAATATTGCAAAACATTTAAATAAAACAAACAATACTGCATATAAAGAAAGACGTGAATTTAACAAGAAAAGTAAGCAAACAGTAAATTGGTCATTGTCTCCATTATTCGGATATTTAGATTATGTTAAAATATCATATCAGTTAAAATTTAAATTAATAATTCATCGTACAGCAAATAATGAATTAATCTTTTTTGGTAAGACTGGAAAAAAAGCATATTTAAAAATTGATAGACTTGAATGGTGGATTAAGCATATTACTCCTAGTTTAGAGATTGAAACAGCTATTGCAAAAAGATTAAATACTAACAAACCAATTCCAGTAAATTTTCTAAAGCGTACTGCTAGTTCAGTAACTTTTTCCGAACAAAGATTTAACTGGCATTTTACTAGAACTGCGAATACACCAAGATATTTATTATTAACATTTCAAAGAAATAATTCTCCAAGTTTTGATAAGAACAATAATATTTTTCATATTAATACAATTCGAAGTTTACAAGTTTCATTAAATCAAACTCGATATCCAATTGATCCATTAAGATTCGATGATACCAATAATCAATTTATGGAAGGATATGATTCTTATCGAAATCTTTGTATAGAATTTGGAGTTGAACCACAATTAACTCCTGGAGATTGGAGACATTTATATCCAATTTTCTGTTTCGATTTAAGTGCACAATCTGAAGATATTATTAAAAATGGTTGTGATGTAACAATTAATATTGAAAAGAAAGATTCCACAACTTCATTGATGGCTTATGGTTTATTGCTAGAAGATGTAAAATATTCTATTGAAATTCTTAATGGGAAGATGACTAGAATAAATTAATTAAAATTTTTTCATAACTAGAATAGATTAAAAATTCTTAACTTAAAAATTTTTCATAACTAGAATAGATTAAAAATTTTGGTAACTTAAAAATTTTTCATAACTAGAATAGATTAAAAATTTTGATAACTTAAAATTTTTCATAACTAGAATAGATTTAAATTTTTGATAACTTAAAATTTTTTTATTAAAAATGTCGCAAGCGAAAAGTAATATTAATAATAAAACTGTTGAATTAAAATTACGTAATATTGTTGACAAAAATACCCCTAAAACTATTACTATTAATAAAAAAAAGTATTACATAAGTAAACCAATGATAGAGAATATTCAATTACAAGAAGAAAAGAATGGCGGGATTCTCCCATTAATTCCACTAATAATAGGTGGCATAGCAGCAGCAGGAAGTGTTGCAGGTGGGACAGCTGGTATTGTCCAAGCAGTAAATAAAAATAAATCAGAGAAGGCAGCATTAGAAGAACAAATATGACATAATAGAGAGTTAGAGAAAGTTGCTAGGGGTGAAGGAGTAGTAGATAATTTTATTAGTGAATTAAAATTAGTTGATGAAGGAAAACGAGTTCTTAAAAATATTCTCCACAATGTTGATGATTTAATTGAAATTAAAGAAACTAAAGATGGTTCTGGAATATATCTAAGTCCTAGTATGATAAGGTAATAACCTCAGAACCTTTTTCGGTAGAACAATTATTTTATTTTATCTTTTTAATTTTTTTTATCTTTTAAAATGAATTCTACAAATTCCGAAAATTTAACTAAATTAAAAATTTCTAATTTAGATTTATTGAATTATCTATTAAACAAAAATAAAAACTCAAATTGTAAAATTTATGAAGGTAACGACAACAAACAAAGTTTGACTACTACCTACGGTGGTGACATACAAAAAACATTGGAAAACTTTCCTGGATTTATTTGGAGTAAATATTCGAAAGAAAAACATCTTCCTGGTCATTCATATACTGGTCCAGCAACTCGATTAGATATAAGACTAGATGAGAATAATAATCCGAAACCAGGTGAAGAACCGATAAATAGAGTAGACGCCGCCGCTTACAGGCATGATTTAGCTTATCGAAATCATGATCTAAGTTCTCGTCATGCAGCTGATAAGAAGATGATACAAGAATTAGATAGTATTCAGAATCCTACATTTAGAGAAAAAATTGAAAGAATGTTTGTTAAGAAAGCTTTACAAGCTAAAATATTATTCGGACAGGGTTTAAATGAAACGACAGCTAAGCTGTCTGAGAGCAACGCTCGAACTAATAACTCTGAGAGCAACGCTCGAACTAATAACTCTGAGAGCAACGCTCGAGCCTACGCGTCCGAAATTCACAAGGAATATAGAAGGCCTAAATATTTATTGAAAGTAAAAGTATTTAATAAAGATGATATTTGGAGTGCTGATCTTATTCATATGCCGAATGAAAGGGACTACAAATACGCATTGACCGTTATAGATTTATATACACGATTCGCTTGGGTAAAACCTTTAAAAAATAAAAGTGGTCTGTCAGTTAAATATGCGTTTGAAGAAATCTTTAAAGAAAGTAATAGAAAGCCAAAAAAATTGTTTGTTGATAAAGGATCGGAATTTTATAACCGAAACGTTCAACCATTATTTGAAACTGTTTATTCAACTGAAAACGCTGGAAAAGCTGTAGTGATAGAAAGATTCAATCGGACGTTAAAAAATAAATTATTCAAGAAATTTACTGAGCAAAGAAATAAGAAATGGTTAAAAATATTACCAGGAATTGTGGAAGAGTACAATAATAAAGTTCATTCTGGTATTGAAGAAACTCCAAAGAATGTGCTGACGACCCTGATCTAGTACGAAAGAAAATATTCGAGAATAATAATTTGAATGAGAGTAATCCGAATTTGCAGAAACTTAAGCCGAAATTTAAAATTGGAGATAGAGTTAGAATATTTAAATATAAGAACAAATTTGAAAAAGGCTTTGTTGGCTATTGGACTAAAGAAATATTTGAAGTTTGCAAAATAAATCAAAGTTATCCGATTACTTATGAAATTAAAGATTTAGATGATGAAGATATCAGAGGTCGTTTTTATCAAAATGAATTACAGAAAACAGAGCTTTAACCTTTAGGTGGCGCTTTAGCTAGCTTCGCTTGAGTTATAGATTGTTTAACTCTAACATAATATCTAGAAATGGTACTCCTTTTTGTAATTTGTACAAAACGTATAAACATAATTGTCCACAATAGGTAGTGCCTGGTGTTTGAATTTGAAATGTATTGTATGTTCCCGTTCCAAGTAATTCTTTTACTTCATTTGTAGGGGGCAAACCGTATGAATCGAACCAATAGTTCTCAGCCTCCGGGCGATCAAAATAATAGTTCTGCTGATGATTTTTAACGCCTGCTGACCAATGTACACCTTTTTCATTTGACGTATGAAGATTTGTTATGAAATTTACAGTTATTGATGGAACTTTGTTCCGTGAACTGAAGGTTCCTGTTGGCCTATTTTTTAGGAATTGTAATTCATCCCTCATCAATATGTGAAAATTCTTTATTCCCAATTGATTAGCAATCTTATTTAAGTCGAAATTCGTTGTTGTCTGTGTTCCATATAATTTCAAAAACTCATTTATGTTGCTCATTTTATAATAAAAAAAATTTCTTAAGGGACCCCTAGAAGTCAGAGGGGGGTATTGATTTAAAACTGTTCTCTAATGATGTCTTTCCTTACTACTTAGTCAGAAGGGGTATTGATTTAAAACATTTTTATAATGATGACTTTCCTTACTACTTAGTCAGAAGGGGGGAGGTATTGATTTAAAACTGGTCTCTAATGATGTCTTTCTTTACTACTTATTCAATTTTGAAATGATTTAATTTAATCTAAATTTAAACGTTACATTGTTGCATTGTGTTAGTGTTTAACTACATAGAGTAAATGTTTCGCACATCTTTTATCAATAGTAATTCATTACTCATCAATATGTGAAAATTCTTTATTCCCAATTGCTTAGCAATCTCATTTAAATCGAAATTTAATGTGGTTTTGTTTGCCGTATATTTTTAGAATGTCTCTAATGTTTCTCATTTTAAATGGAATAAAATCTATTTCAGAACTTTCTCAAAAAAATTAGCGTGTAGCAGCTGCTAAAATTGTTTCAGCTGATAGGGGTGAAGGAAATCACAAACAATAGCGCATAATGCGAGTTGTGAAATCTCATTCACACTATGAGAACAAAAGAACAAATACAATCTAAACACAATAGACATATGAGAGAGAAGAGAAATGAATGAGCATTTCTCTTCATTTTGGGTTTCCATAACAATCATTCATGCGACATTGATTTGAATGGAAAAATACACCAGCTGTCGCGCCGATGTCAGAAAGTTTGTCGATATGGCTGTCGACATGGTTCGATAGTTGGTGTATTTTTCCATTAGCGTTCAAGGTCATTCTATTAAAAGCATATGGGAATTATTCTCATTGAAGACAAGCAATTGTTTTAAAGAATGTATGTCATTGTGAATACAATATTCCTGTAACAGACAGGATCGAGAGAGAGAGAGAGAAAGAAAGAAAGAAGTCACGCTGCTCCGTAAAAGTTTAATTGAGATAACGAAGGATATATTCTTGCGGTTCCTTCCACTTTTGTTTCTTCCATTTCTGAAGTTCCTTCCACTTTTGTTCCTTCCATTTTTGTTTCTTCCACTTTTGTTTCTTCCATTTTTAAAGAAATATTTTTAGTCACATGATATATTTTAAAAACCTGAAAGATGGATAAAATTCATGAATTTGAAATTCTCAAATTTGAGATTCTTAACTTTTCTGATTTTTTCGGTGTCCTAGAACGGTCATGATTTTCAAGGTAAAAATTGTAATTCTCAAATTTGAGATTTTCAACTTTTATGATTTTCGGTGTCCTGGAACGGTCATGATTTAAGCAATGAAAATCGAACCGAAGGTTCTAGGGCTTCGCCCGATTGTAATTCTCAAATTTGAGATTTTGAAAAATTTGGAAAACTGGGTATTTTTAAAAACACCCAAATTTATGAATTTAGGTCTTCATAACCTGAAAAAGGGTTCAAATTCATGAATTTATGTTGTTTTTAAAAATACCATTTTTTGAAAAAATGGTACTTTTTGAATGGACTAAATTCATGAATTCAGGTCTTAAAAACCTGAAAAAGGGACTAAATTCATGAATTTATGTCGTTTTTAAAGATACCAATTTTTTTTTTGACCTGTCCTGTCCTGGAACGGTCTTTTGCCCATTACTAACAGCAACGCCGAGTCAAAGGTAGTGATCAGTAGCTGGGATCTAACCCCTCAAAGCTGCCTTAGACTTAGTTAAATTTGAAATCTGATAGCAGATTTGAACTCAGCATACTTGAAAACCTTAGTCTACATGTTAAAACTTTGAAAAAACTGAAAATTAAGAATTATTAAAAAATTCCGCATTTTACTACTCATACTACTTTTAAAAAATTATCAGTAGTAAAGACACTATCAAACTCTATCACACAAACTTTGAAGTAAGAAGATAGCTTGCCTACTTCAAAAGATAGAGTCCTTTGAAACACCCGATATCGGGAGCTCAGAGCGACGACCGTCGCTTACCTCGTCTTTCGATGAAGTGATGAGATTTACGTTGTCGGGGGTTTATATATGCTCGGAAGAAAACTTAAAATGGTTCTATCTCCGAAAGTATTCATCGTAGCGACATGCGGTTTCTTGCAAACGATTTGTCTTATCATTCTCTATCATTTGACACCTAAACCATTCTCATATGACCACGGGAAGTTGGTGCGCCAGCACGTATCCATGTAACATGCCACAAGTGAAAAAATTCCTAAGTGTGGGAGCTGCAGTGTGGTGAAAATTTTGAAAAATTTAAAACTTCCGAATTTTGACCTGGGACCTTTACCAAAACATTTTTCATCAAATTTCACTGACCCCCCCTCCCCCCTCGTTCGGAGAAATTTGATGAAAAATGTTTTCGTAAAGGTCCCAGGTCGAAATGCCACACTTTGGAAAATTTTCAAAATTTTGTCCATACAAAGTCACTCTGACACTTAGGATTTTTTCAGGTGAGCTCCGACCTAAAATCTTGTAACAGCTCTAACTTTTGAACGGCTGGTCCGATTGACTCGCAACAAAAAATGTCATCAAGCAGTTTTTTCTCCTCTTTCAAACGAGTAGCTGTAAGACAAAATCCGTCCACTAGAACCAAAGTTAGAAGATCGCTGTCGGGGGGGGGGGGGTCGGTGAAATTTGATGAAACAAATTTTGGTAAAGGTCCCAGGTCGAAATGCCACACTTTGGAAAATTTTCAAAATTTTACCCATACAAAGCCACTCTGACACTTAGGATTTTTTCAGGTGAGCTACGACATTCCACCCTCCCAACCTGGCCGGCACACTACGCCAACCTGGAGAGCACAGCACACACCACCTCGCGCTACGTCGGCCGGCCAGAGGGGGGGGGGACGTCAGACTCGAAGCAACACGGCGGCACACCACGACCGACTCGACTGACAGGAGAGGGGGGACGTCAGACTCGAAGCAACACGACGGCACACCACGACCGACTCGACTGACAGGAGGGGGGGACGTCAGCGACGGCGGCCATCTTGCGCTATCCAGAAGTGGAGTTTTACTTACTACTCAGATACTTTGGAACCATTACTTTTGTACTTTTGAGGGAGAATCTCAGCAATCATGATTAGTAAACTATCAACCGAGTTATCTGCAACCTAGTTTTTCTGCTGGTAGAGGTAGTTAACAGTGATGGACATAACTTCTGATTGTTTTTCAACTTTTTCTGTTTTCTCATCATGCAACTAATGTTCTAACGTTTTGTTTGACCTTCTGTATGTGATTCTTATTGTATTTCACAATTTGACTATGAAGAAACTCTACCGATACAATCACGCATATTAATGTTGATATTCATTTTTGCTGCTAACTTCTTTTCATTTGCCATTCCTGCTAATGCAAACGGCAGTTAGTGAAGAGGTGTAGTTGGAGAAAATATGGTTTTGGATTTCTTTACTTGTCAGTTCGACTAACCGACTATATGGCTGTGAAGTGTGGCACATAATAGGACGTTGGAGTGATTCGAATTATTTTTAAATTGAAGTTTCAAGCATGTGCTATCTTGAGAATGTCCTAATGTTAAAGATTTTCAAATTGCATGTTAATTTCTACCTTCGAGTTTGACAGTGATTTTGCACTTAACATTAAGTATATTGGCCAGCATTTCATTTCATTGTTTGTCAGTCCCGTCGCCAGGTTTTGATGTTTAGGAGGCCTGGAGCTAGTTTGAGGGGACAAGGGACAAACTGCTAAATCATGATTCTATATCAAATAATATAACCTAAATCTATCGATTCAGTCGCTTCTCGGCTGATTCAGATGAATATTCTACTTTATGACGATAAGACGTCCGTATTTATCAGAAAATGACTTTCCATAGCCCAATACACGTATACTGTACTAAAGCATGAAATGATGATCCACAAGTCTTGTAGACTATTCTGTTTGAATATGCAACATATGTAAAAAAGAAAAAATTGTTGGTCATGATGATAAGATTAATCTCTCATAATTGGAAACGAATTATGATGGACATAATTGTGATAATTATATGAATTACAGGATATGAGCACAAAACCTCAGATATAATTACGCGGAATTCATTGTATTTAGCACATTTTATTCAAATTGCAAAGACATTTAGATATTCTAAGAACATGCATCAATGTCAGCAGCACATTCTTTGCTTTGAATGATGCATTACATTGATTGAGCGGTTCATAATTGAAATTACTTCCATAATTTGTAATTGAAATGCAGGTTGAATGTTAATTATGATTGCTACATGTTCTTCATCAGGGTAAAGTCAAAAAGAAGATATCACAAAACAAAACAGAGCAATAGCAATTCTAATTAACATAATTGTAGTCTACGATTTGGCATAGAAAATCGCTTCAAGAATACATCAAAATCGATGCTCTTTGTATACTTACGCAAAAAATGCGAGTAAGACAAGGTTGCATTTTCATCGATGCGTCAAACGAAGAAAATGATCCTTCACAAACTGATAAACTTTCACCAAAGGTAAGTGCTGAGAATAAAGTATATAAACTGCCGGAAAAGTTCGACGAATTGGATAGAGAAAACGCGTCCATCACCAACTGATGTCTCGGAGTTGGAATTGTCAATTAGGAATATTTTGGCTACGTCTAATTCACTTATAAGCGCTGCACTAAAGTTCAGACTATCTAAATCCACAAAATCTTACAGGCTTCCAAGCTCGAAAAAAATCACTGCTTTGAGGTGATTTTGACTTTGACATCGAAACAATTATTGCACAATTGCGCTCACTGTACACGAGATACACGAGTCAAGTACCCTTATCAAAAACCGCCAATGATCATGGGCTCGGTCAGATGTTCAGAAGTTTGGCCAACAGCAGAAAGGATAACTTCGGTTTACGTGCAGTCAGTTTCTGGCGACACTTTTCTCGTGGTCTGATGTTTTTCAAAGTTTGACGAATTGGTCAAAAAAAATGTCTTTTCGACAGCGTCTTTTTTTGAGAAAAATGCACAACTGCACAAAATTTGGCATTTCGATCTTTGCTTCACGCTGCTACGTCAGGACAATTGACACTTCTTCTCTGTTCTTCAACTCTGATCCAGCATGAACACTAATTTCGAGAGAAAATCGAAATTCTTTCACTTCAATAACATTAAAAGCATAATTTCAACTTTTTCAACTTATATAAGCTCCAACAATTGAAGCAATACATCTGATCGACCTCATCTTCGAGATAGATTCAGAGTTTCAGGAGCATATCATCTCGATGAATAATGACCAAATCAGAACAGAAATAAGTTATCTGTTATAATAAGTTAGTTAGTTAAAAGTTAGCTAGTTTGATGCGATGAAATAATCAGTTTCAAAGCGGCGAACCAATTTATTGTGCTCTCTTTCTTCTGTGACTACGCATCATAGGGTTGGAGCCAGCCGGTCCGGTCATGAATTTGGAAGTCCAGTTAATTACATTAGGCCTGTGTTGACCATTAACGATGCATTCAATCTACATAAGAAATCGTCCAGTCAATCAAAAGAAAAACAGCATTATCGGAGCATGTCTAACAAATGCAACATATTTGAAGAGTGCCTACCTATACGCATGCTATGTGACGTAAAATGTTGCGAACTGTTTCTTAAACATTTGAAAAATTACCATGCATGTAAAACATACCTTATCTCAAAAAAAATTCCAAATCCTATGTTCTAGGCGGTAGTAATTCACTTCATCGGGTCATTTCATCGACACTATAAACAGTAGGTTCATTTCATCGACACGTGTTTCCGTCGACAGGGTCATCTCATCGACAGGTGATTGATATTCGCTCATGCATCCGTAGATAGTTATAGACATTGATTAACTCAATAACTCATAGACATCAAGCTATGATGTCTTTGAGTTTTATCAGGGGCTTGTCTTTTGACACTGGGCACAGACATTGATGGAACGACCTGTCGGTGAAATGACCCTGTCCATGAAGTGAACCACAATCATTCTACCCGATGTGAATTTTGTAAAGCAGCAAAGCAAAAATCAAGCTCCCCTTTCTTTTAAGGTCCACCTTGTTTCCATGAATCAGAGAAAGCGCGGGACGCCGAAGAGCCGTCAACTTCTGTATAATTTTAGCGCTAATAGAAATCGACCTCAGAAGAAAGAGGAGCTCGATTTTTGCTGTGCTGCTATGATCTCCCGTCGTTTGGTCAACTGTGTGAATTTTGTAAGAATTGTGTATTAGCCTATAGAAAGGTCCTTCTACATCTCAAGTAATTTCATTACATGGGATAGCTTATATTAAACATGAAGCTTAAGGGAGTTAAATTAAATGATTGGATTTCAATGCACCCACATGTAATACCAGTAGCGCCTAATGCATCAGCACTTGACAGTGGATAGCCGACCAATGTCTGAAGTTAACGACATGCGATCAATTTTGATTGACGTTGTACTTTGCCAACCCCGGCCGACAGCCCTGGCTTCAACCCTGACGCATCGTGTATATTATAGAATTTTCTAGCAATGTGTTCCCACTTTATTGTACATCTTGATTTTGCAAAATGTCTTAAATATAGATTTCGTTGTAGATCAACAGATTTCCTTTGTTAAAAGACTTCCGATACTTTTGAAATATTTTCCACGGATTTAAGAAAGTACTTGAACTTTCCGAAATCTTGTCCGGTACAGAATTGTGTGTATAATTTCTGTGTATGTTTCACATTTTTGGATAATTATCCCTGTGGTAAACTTGCGGAAAAGCCCCAAAGCATGTGTTTCATTGAGAACAGAATATTTTGGAAATCGTAAAACAAACTGCAGGCTATAGTTTTGTTGGGTATTGTCTTCGATAACAAATGTGCACATTAGTCATTAAACAAGTTCTTTTTTTAATATTTTGTTAAAAAGTTGCAGAGGTGTTCTTTTCACAGTATCATCATTTCAACGATTCTGATTTCTGGAACAGGCTACTGCAGAATTATCTGACCTCAATCAGATCCATGATGTGGCCCACTACTAGAAACGTTTGCCTACCTTTGACCGAGATGATTCGCATGCAACATACAAAACTTGCCAGTTACAAGTCATTCATGCATATGCATTTAAAAAATGTACCCCTCCATGACTTTGTCTCCTACAAAATACGCTTCATGAATGGCTAACAGTTTCTCTGCTTGATTACACTTGCATGCATGTTCTCTGCTAGAACTGCATGCATACTTGCACTAGTTTTGCAATTCCCAAATCATAAAGTCAATGGAAGTAGAAACGCACCGCATCACCTTCGCCTCTAGACAAAAGACAGTGGTGTCGCGTGCTCCCAGACCATAGGTCTTCGCCCCATAGTGGATTCCTATTTCTGCAGCAGACAGCATGAATTGCATAAAATAATTAATTAGACGCTATCTTAATTTCAATGAATTTTCAAACTTGCTTGTACAAGTACATGTGTATTCAAGTCATGCTGACACGCATAACTACAGAATAGAATGCAAATATGTGAGAAACAAATACTGACATTTAAATGAAAGTTGCACTGAAGTCTGCAGACTACCTTACATTTACTATACTGCATGTGTAGTGTGATTCACTATAAGTCTTATGTGACAGTCTCTCTTTTTGAACAGCCTCATAATAACCATGTAATCCTAAGCTGATTGTTCGTCAACTCGACTCTGCTTTTCATAAGACTCAAGCGTAAGATTCGTAACGTAAAATGACTATGAAGATGCAAAGTTGATCTCTCATCGGACGATTGATCGCCTTGATCAAGCAGCTGGGATCACTATAAAGAACATTCACTCCCGAGGAAGCTCTCGACAACGCAAGACTGTTGTGTTTAATATAGCCTGTCACTCACTTGCATGCTTTGAATTTAGGGTTGATAAAATGTTTTTGTGCTCCTCCTCATATTCCATCCTAAGAGAGTAGTTAATCGCTGATTTTCTCCCTTTTTTAAAATAAAAGAGGAACAAAAAACAGTTCACTGCGGCTCCGTATATTTTTCTGGTGAGAGGTTAAAAAAAAAAATAGTTCAGGTCACACAAGATCTTTCGGCCTTCAGCCTTCTTCACGGTGTGTTGGAATAAACCGCCAGTCGCTGCGTCTCTCACTTAAATGCATGACTGTTGTACGTGCAATGCAGTTGTGTGGAGAATATTAATCAAAACTGAACACGGGTTTGAGTGCCGCTAATCAGCGGATAATCAATAACTTCTTGCTTGCGATTGATCTTGGGTTTATTTAATTTGATGCTTCTACATTCTTCAATAGTAATATCACGGCTGTTAGTTTTCCTGCTGAGGATTTCAATATCAAAATTGTCTATGTCGTACATTTGATGAAGATTTGCGTGCAGGCTTATAGCATTATTTAGACTCTTATTCCTAACCGCATATGTCTACTCACGGTGTCTTATTTTAAACGGTCTCGCAGTCTTTCCAATATAACTTTCTCTACATGTTTTACAGGTATATTGATATACAACATATTTATCTGTGCACATATATTTTGGGCCAATTTTTCTACAAATTTCGCAGTCACATGTGTTGCGGTTATCATTTTTTGGTTTGAGGTAACTGGCAATCGTTTTATTAGGTTGAATAACAAGATTTCCTCTCAACTTGTGTTTATTCATAAGTTTTCTTAATTTCCTATGGCACTGATTATTAATAAAAGGAAGTATCAAATTCTGTTGTATTTTATAGTCTATTTTCTTTTTTTTGTTTTTTGGTTGCCTGAAAGTTTTCTTTTTGTGGCCATTTTTTCTATTTGATTTAGAAATTTATTGCGTGATTTTAAGTAGTGTTCCTCAGTAGAACAAAGACTCTGTATATGTTTTAGACGAGACTGAACGAAATTATTTTTGATATGTTCTGGGACATACGAGTCACTTTGCATAGTTATCCCCGAATGACAGGTTTTCTGAAACCACGAGAAAGAAATGGTTTGTTTGTCAGTATAGATCGTAAGATCTAGAAAATTTAAACCGCGTTCTGGTGGGTTTATTTCAGTGGTAAATTTAATGGCAGGCGTAACTTTATTGAATTCATTTTCAATTTGTGAAATAATGTGGTCATCATATTCTACAGGACCTATGATGACATCGTCGATGTATCTTTTATATAATTCAGGTTTCCAAGATAATTTGCTAAGGGCTTTGGTTTCTATGTGGTGAAGGTAGATTATCGCAAACGTAGGGGCAAACCTGCATCCCATAGGTACTCCTTTAATTTGACGATAAATATTGTTGTCATAAGAGATTTCATAGTTATAGCATATGAATTTCATCATCGTTTCAATTTGGTTTAGAGTTATACTGAAGTTATCTATTTTAGTATAAAATTCAGTAACAGTTTTCATAACTAACTCAATACCTTCATCGATAGGTATACTGGGGTACAGTTGTTGAACATCTAGGCTGATGAATGCAGGCTTACTCATTTTGGAAATGTCAATGTCTCGCAAATATTGAGTTAGTGTTTCCGCACTATCAAGATGTGCCGGTATGAATTGCAAGATTTGGCCCAGAATTTTTGAAATCACCCAGTCTATCTTGTCCACTGGAGTACCGTAAACAGAAGCTATCGGTCTTAGCGGGAGCTGACCGTCTATGGTCTCTTTGTGGTCTTTCACCAAAGTAAAAAATTTTGCTGGATGGCTACCACTAGTTAATAGTTTTTCGTTTTGGTATTTTGAGTTGGTCAGAGTACTGTGTTTCAGAGTAGTTAGTAGTAATAAAACGGCGAACACTCGACCGGCGCGCCCCCCCTCTGGAACGGCAGAGTGTCGTGGTCGGCCGCCGTGGTGCTTCGAGTCTGACTCCCCCCCCCTCTGGAACGCCAGAGTGTTGTGGTGGTCTTGGGCGACCGCCAGGATTTGTCTTGAGGCTATAGTGTGTGATGTTTTTCGTGCAATCTGCTGAATGTTGGGTTGTAAATTGGGCTGTTTCGAGTGGAAGGAGTGCTCGGATGTGAAAACGGAGGCCAGATTCGGATTCAGCGTGAAATTCTGCATCGGTATGGTGAATTTGAAAGCAATCGGAGAGAAAAAATTTTCGCTGACGTCCCCCCCTCGGCACCGACCTTCCAACTTTGCTTCTAGTGGACGGATTTTGTCGTGCCATAGCTCGTTTGAAAGCTAAGAGTAAGACAAATTCACTGAAAGAAATGGCTTGTTCATATCTGTATTCGTTTAGATGTGAGACGCCATTTAAGATTTTGGGACATTGGCGAAAAACGACAGAGTTAGAATTTTGGACGTTTTGGGCTGTAGCGCCAAAACGAAGCATCGGAGAGCAAAACGGATTTCAGATTTGGAATCAGCGTGAAATTCTGCATCTGTATGGTGAGTTTCAAGTCAATCGGAGAGAAAAAATTTTCAACATTTTTCGAAAAAACGACAGAGTTAGAATTTGGGACGTTTTGGTCTGCAGCGCCCAAACGAACCATCGGATGGGAAAACGGAGGCCAGATTCGGATTCAGCGTGAAATTCTGCATCGGTATGGTGAATTTGAACGCAATCGGAGAGAAAAAATTTTCGCTGACGTCCCCCCCCCTCGGGAGAGCTAGTTTCGATTTTGGCTTCCAGTGGACGGATTTTGTCGTGCAATAGCTCGTTTGAAAGCTAAGAGTGAGACAAATTCAGTGAAACAAACGGCTTGTTCATATCTGTCTTCGTTTAGATGTGAGACGCCATTTAAGATTTTGGGAGATTGGCGAAAAACGACAGAGTTAGAATTTTGGACGTTTTGGGCTGTAGCTTCAAAACGAAGCATCGGATGGGAAAACGGATTTCAGATTTGGAATCAGCGTCGAATTTTCTATCAACATGGTGAGTTTCAAGTCAATCGGAGAGAAAAAATTTTTCATCACAAAATTTTTTCGAAAAAACGACAAGTTAGAATTTTTGCGATGGCTGCCTACTGTAGAGCCAAAACGAAGCATCGGATGGAAAACGGAGGCCAGATTTGGATTCAGCATCAAATTCTACATTGAAATGGTACATTTCCAGCTCAATCGGACCTCCAGAATCGATGATAGAAGCGTTTTAAGTTTTTGGATGATGGATATTACGTCATCAGCTGATCGTCACAAACTATATAAGCTGGAAACCGACAGTGAGTTGTCATTCAGACAAGAGATTGCCAAAGGTAGGTCGTCTCTCTGAGCTCCGATGATAGCATCGGACATTCCAAATTCCGGGTTTCAGTAAGACACCGACTTAGAAAATTTCATTGCTGATATCAGCTAAGGCGTCAGACTTAGAGGTTAGCCAGGAGATGGCCTTCGTCTCCAGGCCTTAAAAGACTCCAAAACTTTAAAGGCTTGTAACTTTGCTTCTACAAGTCCGTTTGACTTGATTCAAAAAAAGGTTCGGTCGCTCTTGACCTGCCCTAAGTGATAGACTACTTATAAAATTTCATAAGTAGTGCTAAAAAGTTGAATAATTTAAATTCACTAGTTTTGGAGGTTTTCTGGGGTTTTCGACCCTGCTGAATTCAACTAAGACATTTATCAAGTTGTGGGAGGTGAGCTTCGGCTTGGAATTTGCAACCTTTGTAAACAATCCACTGGTTTTCATGTCAAAATCGGGGTCCGGATACCAACACAGTGATATGACGCATGCTCTGTCCGCGGGAGGTTGGATTTGTGGGCCGAGGCCTTGGAGTTGGGATAAGATCCCATCTGAGTAATGCCTGTAACGGATTCAAAGGTTCGACACTTTCCACCAATCTCACAATTTAGCTGTATGATTATAAGAATGACTGCCAATGTCGCCTGTTAGTAATTCTATTTCATCCTTCCTTTACAGATACATAAGTTACAAAATGGGAGGCAACTCAAAATTTTTATTTAAAAAGTGCTCTTGCGGAGAAATAAAGAGGGGTGGCGAATTCAAACGCCACATTAACAAGTATAAGAATACTCCTCACTTTCACGAGGAAAGAGCCGTTATTTCCGGCTGTACACATTGCCTGAAATTTTTAAAAGGCAAGGAGCATGAGACATTTTACATCGCCCACGCCGAGTGTCCGGTCAAAAAAGCTAATAATTATACGACATCAGACATCGGCAAAGTGATCGCGCCCTTCTTCAACGAAGAAACAGTCGATCTAGACGCAGCACTACAAGAGGCTATTGCAACAATTTTGGAACCTGCTGCTTCGGCCACTACCTCATCGACAGTAGAAGAGAAGGCCCCACTAAGCGATTTGGACAGCTCAGATGACTCCGATTCTGAGGAGGTCGTCATCACTAAAAACGCGGAAGAGATAGGAAAACCGACAAATCAGTCTTCCGCGAAAAAGAAAGTGATCGCACCTTCCCAGTAAAGAAGGAGATTAAGCAGCAGATGAACAGCTGGAATAAGGATGAGCAGATCGCAAAAGTGAGCCAGGAATATCCACTCACGAAATTAAAAGATGAGCTCACTCTTTACAAAAACGAATGTTCGGCCCTTAGGGATGACAATTTCCACCTGAAGGGTCAGGTAGCCGAGATTCGGGCCCTCAAGACCCAAGTAATTAACTTAGAACCTTTCCGCGAAAGGGCGCTTGCCAGCGAAAAACGAGTTGAAGAGCAGGCGACGTACATAAAATCACTAAAAGCTCAGGAAGAGGTGTCAAATTTAAAAATCGAGCAACTAAAGACTAGCCTGACTGAGAGTCAGAAGAAAGAAGAGAGACGAACAACGCTCCACATTCCCGTCATCAAGAGCAGAATCGTCGACAGCGTCATCCTTGAGAGTGAGGACTTGGATACCACATTCGAGTGCTACGATGGGGCGATGGCGGAGATGCGCTGCCTTCATCTCTCAATAAAACATGATGGTGACATCAAAGAATTACGCCACCGCAAGCGGAAACTGCCAGCCAAATACTTGCCTCAGCCACCACCATCGAAGGTTAATAACATCTCTATCACTTGAATATAATTTCATCTATTTTTCCTTCTATTTTCAGATACGACGAGAACGAACCAACGGCTCTCTTAAGGGCCACCATGGGGCAAGACATGATAGAACCTCCACGCGGTTTGCCCTGGGCAGTCTTTAGACTGGCGAATACAATCATTAAGTTGAATCTGCTATCAGTCAACTTGAACGTTACATCACATTAGAGGGGTATATAAACCACTACCTCTCATTTCATTTCATTTCAATCATGGAGACACCAAACGCTGCAGTCAACTCTCCTCGCGGACCGCAGTTAAGACCGCGAAATTTATTTAATGAATTTGCTAGAATAGAGGAGCAAGACAGAGTTCACAACAATCTTGCTCAGATTGGCAATGCGATGACAGCAAGTGTTGCCAATCCAATGGAATGGCGCTACATTCCACCCTCCACTCACATACCAACTAGCATTGAAGTCGACACTGCTGAGGTTGAACGGTTTCGACTCTCTCTCAGCAGAATCGGTATGAAGTAAGATTGCTGATGACGACTCCGGAGAACGAACCACCGGCTCTCTTAAGGGCCACCATGGGGCAAGACATGATAGAACCTCCACGCGGTTTGCCCTGGGCAGTCTTCGGACTGGCGAATACTATCATTAAGTTGAATCTGCTATCAGTCAACTTGAACGTTGCAAATGAAGTTCGGTGTAATACTTCCTTTCGACAGGCGTTCCTGTAAAGGACGGCGGTGAAACCCGTAGCTATGTATACCGCAAGGGACATTCGGCAATGGTCAATCTTGTTAAACCTCTCTGCGTCATGTTTGCAAGTGATTGCCTCTGTCTCAACGTAGTATGCATTCGCGCCAAGGCGACATTTAGCCAGCTGTCGAAGGGTGCCTAAAACTTTCCATTGCATACGTTATGAGAACCATGAGTTCTACCTGTCTCTATCAATGAGACGAATTGATGAATGGAATGAAATGGGAGGACACTCTCGCGCCACATGCAACATAACACACTTCTCTCTTTCGTAGTCTAACAAGCTCTTTACACATGGATCGCAGTCGATTGCTATCCCTGTATCAGAAGTGTAGGCTATCTTAATTTTATTTAACACTATTTCATCTACCATCATCGCCCATATGAAATGTTATAAGATTTACAAGTTAGACTAAGCGTGCTACTATTTCCAAATGAAAAAGTATACATGGTTAAATCATCCACTGAAGCCCCATTCAAGTAAGTCAGTATGAAAGCAAAGGTAATATGAAATAAAAATTTATTATGGCATGTATTTCAAAAGGTCTTCATCGTCAATATCGTCCCAGAGTCTGACTTCACATAGATCACAAAAACAGTTCACTTGTTTCAATCGTTCTTCCACTGCGAGCCTCACTTTGTCGATATACTCCCACTCCGCCATAGTTCTTGGCTGGGAGTTAGGGGTGTACCATTCCAATAATTGGTGGAGGAATTTGGTGCTGGTGATCTCCATCACATCGTCAGTATCGTACTGGAGATACTTCCACCTCACGCCTGTTAAGTCGGGACACTCCTTCTCACATACACTCTCTTCGTTGTCCGCTGGTAATGACAACTTTCTGATATTGTCCAGTCTGTACACCTTCTCTACCTTCCCCTTCGTTGGAGCGTTTGGTGCAACGAGCGCCTTTGGTGTTGAGGATGGAGAAGAGAATTTTGTGTTTGGTGTTGTCGGAGGGCTTGTCATGTTGACTGTGAATAATAACTTTGAAATGTTTTCTAATTCTTAAGTATCAACAAGCAACCAATCAGAATGAACAGCCAATGAATGATGAATATGAAAGTATATATGTAAAGTGATATTCGTGTCATTTCACTCTGTCTTTGTGACATATAAGTGAAGTGTTCTCTGGCGAATTCTGTTATTATTTGAGGCGTACAAGTGAACTGCTCTCTCGTGAATTCCAAATTTGAGTGAAGTCTCTATCTTGTTGAAGTATCAACCTTAAACATAATTTCGTTCAAATGGTAAGTTGAAAATTTCTTCACTCATCTCCCTCAAACGTGTGGCTAATAGCATCTTCCTCAATTTCAGGCATCAACTTCATCACCAACGCCCTCCCTTCTCGAGGAAAGTTTAGAGTTGTTGAGTCAAGGTAGGTTGTAACAATACACTGAGACTTGAACAGAGATGATAGCATGATTTCTCTTTCAGGTGATACCAGTCCCATCTCGAGCGAGTCCATGTCAACATTGTCGCGGGAATGCAGCGATCGGGAATGTGCTGACTGTGGGCACATCTTCACGAGGAAGCGTGACACATCAAGCGAGGTGTTTGTAGACCTAAGTCAGCATCAATCTCCGAAGGTGGGGATGATTCTGTTAACGATGTCTCCTTTTCTTGCGATTTATGCATTCAGTCATTTGAGTCACATTTTGAACTATCTTCACATAGACTTCGACATACACACAGTGACGATAGTTATACTAACAGCGCCTCCTCCATCCGACTCTTTGAAGTGTCGATAAATAATTTAATGAGGAACTACCAGATGGAATCCTCAGAAACCATTACTGACTTTGAAGAATGGTTTCATCAAAATTCATCTTTGATTGGTGCGCTCTTCAACAATTTAGTCAATTTTAGAATGAAGGCGCTCATCTATCTCAAAATAAAATATGTAAAAATCGACCACCATACTGGTCAAACAGTAGAGAGGTTGGAGTTTCACATACCCTCCTCTCCTGCAACCGAAGTTGTAGACTGCGAGTCTTGGATAAATTTTCATATCCAAGGGTTAAAATTGAACATAGATAAATTTAACGAGCGTGATAGTGGACTCGTTTTTGATGGTATTGAGACCGCCATGATTAAAATCACTTTATTAGAGAACTACTCTGGACGAGGCTCCTTTAAACTTCCGAAAAATTTAAGAAATAAAGCAGCAGTTATTTCTGTAGATTGCGAATAGCAATGTTTTAAGTATGCCGTCCTCTCCATTCTCCACTATAATGATGTACAATATAGCCGATACCGTAAGAGTAAGTATCAACAGTGGGAGAATGAATTAAAGTTTGATGACTGCAATAGTGAAGATATGAAAATTAAAGATATAGAAAAATTGGAAAAATTGAACAACATCAAAATAGTTCTCCATGTTTGGGAAAAGGGATTGAAGGGTGTCCGCTACAACTCGCGTTCGAGTTGTTATGACCACGTTGTCAACCTCTTATTAGTAAGACAGGATGATAGTGAGGAATGGCACTACTGCGGTATTCCCAAAATTTCTCGCTTATACCACCACTTAAGAAATTCTAGCTCATCAGAGATTTATTACTGTGACAGATGCATTCGCAACTTTAGGAGTAAAAATAGATTTGAAACTCATTACGAATGGTGTAAGCGAGGTAAACTACAAATGGAGCGCATGCCCAAAGATAAGGAGTTTTCATATAGAGAGAATGGCGATGAACTAAGTCCTCTTCGTGTCATCTATGCTGACATCGAATGCTATATCGATGATATCATCCACAAGCCAGCAGCCATATCCTGCTATGAAGTATGGCATGACCATTTCCAAAATAGAATAAATAAAATGCACGTCTGGCTAGGTGAGGATTGTATTTACCAATTCCTACAATTCCTCGAGCAGGCTGTAAAATTTCAACAAAAGTATGATGTTGAACTCTATCGCAGATCATTGCATATGACAGCAGATGATCAAGCAAAATTTGATAGTTGCAACGTTTGCCCCAAATGTAGTAAAACATTTGATGATGATAAGATTAAGAAAGTGCGCGACCATGATCACATCACTGGTAAATTTAGAAACGTACTATGTTCAAAATTCAATTTTTCACTTAGGATGAAACGGCGTACATTACCCGTCTTTTTCCATAATTTCAAGTGCTACGACAGCCATATGATAATAAAAGGAGGTTTAGGTCAAATGAAAGAGTGGAAGTTTGATGTAATAGCGCAAACGAGAGAGAAGTTTATGGCCATGACAGCAAAAGTGCCTGTCGATAAAACTAAAGAAAATAAGACGGTCTATTTTGATATAAAATTCCTAGATTCCTACCAATTTATGACTGCATCACTGGCCTCTCTCGTACAAAATCTAAAGTCTCTTCCACTAACACAAAATCTTAAGAAACAATATCCAAATCTAACCGATGAAGTCATCACACGGAAAGGAGTCTTTCCATATGCATATTTTGATGCGATTAGTAAACTCGGCGAGACTTCTCTTCCGCCCATAGATAAATTTAAAAATGATTTGACCGACGCAGAATGTAAGACCTAAGATTATGATCATGCACAAGATGCATGGATAAAATTTGACTGCCATACATTTGGCGAATATATGATTGCCTATCTTAAGTTAGATGTATTTTTGCTGGCTGATGTATTTCAGAAGTTTCGACGAGTGGCATTAGAAGAAGATGAGTTAGATCCCGTCCACTTTGTCAGTCTGCCAGCCATGTCATTTAAGTCTGCTTTTAAAATGACTGGTGAGACCATTCATCTCTTACAAGATCCAGAGATGTATAATTTATTTGAGCGAGGAATTCGCGGTGGTCTCACATTTGTAAATAAACATAGGTTAAAATCAAAATTAGTAGGCGATGATCAGACTCATCTTAAGTATTATGATCAAAATAATTTATATGGTAGTTCACTGTCCAAACCACTCCCTCACTCTGAGTTCAGCTGGTTAGATGATAGTGAAATTCAGCATCTCTCCAACCCTTCTAACATACTAGCAATTCCAGATGAAGGTGATTGGGGATATTATTTTGAGATAGACTAATCTATCCAAATAATATTAAACATAAAACCGTAGATTTTCCACTCGCACCCGAATCAGGTGAAGTGACCAAAGATATGTTTTCCGACTTTATGAAACAATTTCATAAAGATTTAGAATCATGCGATCAACCCGACTATAAGCCTTGCCGCAAACTTTTACTCACCCAATATGATAAGGAAAACTATCTAGTCCACTTTAGCATCTTAAAATTTTATTTAGAAATGGGCATGATTTTAAAAAGAGTTCACCGCATTATTAAATTTAGACAGAAAGCCTTCCTCAAACCATATATTGATAGCAACAGCCAGAACCGTGCACTAGCCTAAAATAATTTTGAAAAAGATTTTTATAAGTATAAGAATAATAGTCTATTTGGTAAGACGATGGAGGATGTTAGAAAACGTGTAAACTATAAACTAGTCAATGATGTTACAAAATTTAAGAAATTGGTTTCATCACCTCTATTCATCGATAGAGACATTATCGATGAGGACCTTGTAGGTGTTAAAATGATAAAATCTGAAGTTCAGTTGTGCAAGCCCATCTATATTGGCCAAGCTGTACTAGATTACTCTAAGCTTGAAATGTACCAACTCTTTTATAAAATACTAAAACCATGTCCTCTCGTAAAAGAGGTTCGTTTGTTGGGTGGTGATACAGATAGTTTCTTCTTAGCCATTACCACTCAAAAAGATTTAAGTTTCAATGAAGTAGAAAAATCTTTAGAAATATATTTAGATACATCAAATTATCCTACTGATCACCCACTCTACTCCATCAAAAATAAGGCAAAACTTGGCTGCTTTAAGGATGAGACAGCAGGGAAGGGAATAGATGAAATGATTCTCCTCCGACCAAAAATGTACAGTATGAAATTAAGGGATAGCGACGATAGTATTAAGCGTGCTAAAAGCATATCAAGATCATTGGTCTCTAACATGAAACATAAAACTTTCAGGAAAGCCTATAGAAATAAAAATATAACGTTTGTCAATATGACAATCTTAAAATCTAAGTCGCATGAGATCAAAACTCATACTTTTAGGAAACGGGCGCTTTCAGCATGGGAGGATAAGAGGTGCTGGTTAGAACACAACATATCTCTTCCACATGGACATCCTGACACAAACATACCACCACCCAAAAGAATAAAACTCACACTACCACGTTCAGGAGACGTCTTAGCATAATCATCCTTAACTTAGTATTTTCATGTTGATTTCTGTAGATAAACATTTCTGTTTTATGTATCGCATTAGATCGTTTCTTCCTTGTGAATATATGCCTACAGTCAGCCCATTCCCCCTATATCTGTGAAAAGACTTTTTCATACACATATTTTTATTTCAATAAACATATCACAATGACTTCACTTTGTTTTCCGAAACACTAAAGTTACGAGGGATTTAGTATCTTTCACATGGATGCACTCTTGTAAACCATTGGTAGTTTTGATAGCAATAGAGGGTATAGTTTGTTTGACGACGGGATGATAGAAAATAGATTCAAACATCTTCTCGACTATTCCATATGAAGCGTCTTTATCATGAATGAAATCACGTAAAATGTATTCTTTTTTCTCACCAATAGAAATAGGTAGAATCAAATCACTTTGAATGTAAAGGTGCTGTTCATGTTTATCAAGTGTTATTGGTGTTTCTATACCAATCGTATGCGCAGCAGTAAACACAGTTTGTAGCATTGAAAAACCAAAGAGTTTTTTCAAATTTTTACTCAATTGACATTCAATGTCATCACCCAGTTTCAGAACAACGCGTTGATTTTTAATTGAAAACGAAATGTGGTGTGTCTTTACATCATATTTACTTTTCATCACATGCTTCAACTTCTGTTGTATATAAGGATTTACTACATGAATGAAGCTTTCAACTGTATGATATAGACGCGGCATTATATTGATAGCAACTTTAGATTCTTCATAAGACTGGTAAATTTTCTTGATGCGATCACCATAGATGTCCACCCACCATTCATCATTAACTGAATCAGCTTTAGTGTGATATTCATGAGAACCATACACCACACCGCTTCCAATAATAGGGGTTGGATGTCTTACAAAATGACGCAAGGTTGGAGAGAAATAAACTGTAAGTTTGTCATTATATTTCTGAATAACCAACTTATTTTTGTCCGCCATAATTTTCTCTCCATACTTCTTACCCACAGTCTCATTCCATCGTTTTACTAACTCAATAAGTGATAAAGGTTGAACACCACGCTTTTTCAAAATGATGCGCTCTTCACATTCTACAACATCTTCATCAAATATTTTAAATCTATAATGAAATTTGTTGATTCGATTTGAATAAACTTTTCTTAACATTTGCAGTAGCAATTGACGTTAGATGTAGTCCATGGCCAAAACCGAGATGTGGATAGAATTAATTATCCAACCTCAGTGTAAGACCTCTAGTAAAAGAATGATAGCGAAGGAACTGTCTCCCACTCCAATGATAGATAGTAAACTCATAAGCTTTCTGATTTTTATTCTTCATGATGGAAGTATTACCACTATTGAACGCCTTAATAATTTTCTCATTCCCAAATGGTTCATAAGAATCTGATTTTATCTGAATCCATTCATAGTTCCACTTTCCATCTGACGTTAAATTGTATGGGAACTGGAATGCATTATTCATCGTTATTCCATCATGGGTGCGAGGAGTCAATATCATTTCTTCCAAATCATTCACATTCTGAATATTGCTATCATAGCAAATACTAGAAACGCCAACCTCCCATTCACCTTCTAAATGTAGTGGGCGATTTAATTCTACTCGATAGTCTGATGGTTTATTTTTGGGAAATTTATTCATAGAAGCATTACTGGGTAAGTAGATTAGAAACGAGTCCTTATTTTCACTTTCCATATTATTCACATTGGAAAAAATATATTAGCATACTTTTGCATTAACTCTTCATTCGGAAATGGAGTGTGATACTTGTCACAGCATCTTTATGAAAAGGAATCAACGCACCACCATCGTCATAAATTGCAATATCAATTTGTGGGATGTAGTTTGATTTCAGCTTTGTATAATGCACTTTCTTGAAAGTATGCTCAGATAAAATACTGCAGTTTTTCGGCTGGTATGGTATCATTGCTAGCAATGGAGCTTCAACATCTCCCACACGTACATCTTCACCAATATTGGAATATATCTGAAAATAGTTAATACGACGCGATAGCGACATGTCTGCGCTAGCTTTGGTTACAGTACCACTTTTAAAGATATTTTGATCAAAACCCAAAATGTCCATTAGAGTTTTATCCATAATTAGTTCAATACCTTTTCCACTTATAGTGAGAGACAAAGTACCTTCTTTTTCAGAAAATGAAATATGTTGCTCATTAATCACTTCATTTAAATAATCTACAACCAATTTAACCGAAGTAATAATGCGAGGCATCAACACTCTTGTTTCATGTAAGATACCACCTAAAGGCTCTACACACTTTCTGTATAAAGATACGGTCCATTCTGTATCAAATTGATTTGACCTTTCACATGGTAAATGTTGCATATCAAATTTTCCATGAACAGCTGCAGAAAGATGTCGCAAGAACTGATGAAAATCTTTTGAACAAACTAATACTAGATCATCATCATTTAATTTACTTATTGCAATATGATTAGATGATTTGATATAAGTCAATGTTGCCACTTGTTTACCATCAACTCGAAGGAGATAATTAAATTTCTTCAATAATGTTTCAGGAGTCATGTTTGTCTTTCTTGCCTTAATCACAATCTTCTTCACCAACGTCTTCTCATTTCTTGGAATAAGATCTACATAATAAGCTTCCTCCCGATATATTAACTGCTTATAACCACTTATGTGGTAATTAACGATAAAATTATCATAGCTTGTTAAGGCGCTAGCGAGGTAACCTAAATCATTTCTTAAACTTGGACTTAAACCAACAATCCAATCTTTCTCAACTACATGATGTACATAAGTATGATCATCATTGTGCGGAGTAAATTGGACAATATGTTTACACGCTTTATTCAGGAAATCATAAATAAACTTTTTACATGATAAGAGATCTTTCTTTGACCACTGTGGAATGTATACTCGGCAGCCCTTTTCACATTGGTAAGCAGCTGTACGTCTCATATTAATAGTCATCACCTCATGATCAAAAGTATAGACACAGTTGCTATGAACAAGTTGAGTGACACCCACTTCCCAATTTCCATTTAGCTGTTGTGTATGATCAATGGGAGTAGAAAAGAGTGCGGCTCGATTACTAGCAAATCTATTTGCGGCCGCATTGCTAAGCAAAATATGATAAAACGACATTTTTATATTGCTGATCTGCGACTTTGCATAATATCATGAAGACTTGGATGTTGGACTCTCTACAATAGATCAGAGTTGATCGTGATGGAAACGTACATTTCAAAAATTCTCATGGTCATACATCAAGAGGTATTACATTAGCATGGCGACAAATCGTCAACCTCAATGATATCATGAGGGATTTGGAATATTTTGAAACATTAAGATTCATCTCCTTGGGTGATCAAGTTTGGCTTCAACATTACAGAAATGAAATTCAAATCTGCCATTCTCATTTCGGAAATACAATTGGGAGAAGTATAGAAGATACATACATCGCTCCATCATGACATTTATTCGTCGTGAGTTCATCGCCCTACTATGCAAATCTTAATCAGACATGACTAGCACGCACCATGAGTTGGAAATTAGATTCCCTACAACGTATTGAAACGGATCATGATCGAAACGTCTATTTCAAAGATTCAAATGGAAATGTGAGAAGAGAGTTTGCTTTATCTTATCGTCATTTTCAATCTCTACATCATATCATGAAGGATTTGAAATACTTCTATATGAAAAGACATTCACGTATTGGAAATCGCATCTGGTTGCGCGTCAACAAACGGCGAATTCAACTCTATCATTCCCAACTCCATACTAACTTCACATTTCATCAAGGTAGTTGGGAAAAGTATAAAAGGAAGGTACATCGCTCAATTAACTCATTCTTTCATCATGAAGCGCCATCGCTACACCATCGTCAACATTCTCCGTCGCTTCAGACTCTACACCAAAATCGATCTCACAACATTACACCAACAACTTCCAAACAGCAAGTATTACCCGGGCCGACCTCAAATGTTAGTGGTGAAGATGAACAATTCACGGAATCTTCAACTCTTCCCAAATGGGACTGTACAGATTCTCGGCGCCCTTTCTCATTCATCGGCGCAGTCAATGCGCTTAGAGCTACAAAGACTACTACGTCGGATATGGAAGAGGGAGAGGTGTGTGATGTCGAATCTGACTGTGGACAATATGGTGATCTCTACTCAATTGAGTGAAAGTGTTTCATTTTTGAAGATTCGTACCAGCAGTTACAATTTGTGTTATGAACCCGAACTTTTTCCTGCAGCTCTCATTAGTTGTTGGTTACCTGTGCATGTGGCAATCTTTCATAATAGTAAAGTGATCATTACTGGACTAAAATCTCATGTACAAGCAAATGTGATCCTAGACTATCTCATTGAGTATGTACGTAGCCAGCGGATTGTAAAATAAAAAACAATTTTTCCAACATGATGTTTTTATTTCAAATCATGATAGAACTTACAAATCATTTTTTCATTAGAGGATGGATTACATGAAAAGTTTTGAATAACAGATACAAATCGAGATACATGCAAACGTTTTAAGATGAAGTACAGTACAAAAGCACCACACGTTGATGAAAGTGGATGTTGTAGTATGCGTTCATTTCGCTGATATTGACGCGTATGTTTTCTCAACCACTGCTGTGTTGGTATATTTGAAGGTTGAGCAAGAGAGTCAAATAGTTCACCACGTCGGTCTTCTCCAATAAAGATCGCTTTCCAATGCTCACCGCCTAAATTCTGCGAATGAGTGTTTAGCACAATAAAGATGGGATAGTGATTTACTGCAGGTGGTAAGGTATCGAGTGAATAGACATTATCGAAAGCTTTCAACGTCGCTTCGTCTGCATTACGCTGCACTTTAGTCTTAATATCGTCAGCAGTCAACCAACTCATTAACGATTATACTGAAGAATCACGTCACGATACTTTGTAATTTCAATATTTGAATCGAAGACTGCATAAATTAATACATTGATCGTCTCAGGTAGTGTTCTTTTGAACGTCAAATCCAAACGAATATTATGAGGCACGTTCGCTTGACGATAGGGGGCACTAATATCGCTGTCAGCAGTCAAATCAAATGCATAAATAGTATATCCACTCTTAAAATCTTTCATAGTGAGTCCGTTGGTGTCATCCGTATTGTAAAAGCCAAAGACATCCATAAAATCAACATAACTGCGCATAAATTGATCCGCAGCACATTCTGGTTTGTAGGGTGGACCAGGATGACTCACACCATTTACACGTAAAGCAATTTCACTTAACTGATTGTGCTTAAAATTGAAAGGATTCTTCTTTATATTACCATTAAATGCATCATTTTCAACCATTGCCACCATGAGGAGCTTCGGTGCTTCCGATGGAAAGAGGCCATCTTTCATGAAACTCTTTTGATCTTTCGGAATTGTAAAGGTGAGAAGCTTTGTATGCTGAATGGGGTAAATGGCATTTTGGCGGTTAAGACCTTCAGCATGTCCTCTAATGACACTTGGATTCGGTACTACTCGACGAATGTAAAGTGCAATATCTTCCACATGAATTCTAAAATTTTCAACTTTAGCAAATGCATTCAGCGCAAATTCAGGCTTATTCAATGTCAGCTTGAGTCGCATGCTGGTATTACAGAGTAAAAACTTTGACTTTCTAAAGAAGTCTAAATTCGGTGGACCATATAGCTGACATACTCTACTATCTTTAATCATAGCAGATCGCTTTACAAAGCCACTGTTTGTTTCAACATCAAATTTTCCTGCTTCATCTCTGTACCATCCCATTGCTTCCATATGACTTTTTTGTGCTGCTGGATGAAACTGTGATACATGATTGAAATATGATTTATAGGGATAATCGCTTTGACCACCTTCCACCTGCTGCTCTCCAATCGTTAGAGAAAGATCGCGAAGTAATGTAGTCAATGGTAAATTGTTCAGTCTAACTTTATGTGTATCGTCAATAGCAGTTCCATCTGCTTGCTGAATTCTAAACCTCAAATCAACCATCGCATAACTCAAATCTATGTAGTCATCACTACCACCAGGAATAACAAATTCAATGGGGCCAGCATTCTCAGCTGTTCGAGGATGATAATCTACAATACTTGAACTAAGAATATCTGTCTGTATGGCTTGTTGATCAAACAAACAAAAACCGAAAGTTTTACACTCCATGATTAGAAGCTATATCAGCGTCGTCGTTTAGCGCCTGATGAATGATTAGAGCCTCTGCGACGTTTGCGTGAATGCCTTTTGACTGAAGATCGCACCTTACCAGCTCCGCGATGTTTCCTCCTTCCTTTTTTCATTCGTTTAGGGGATTTCTTTCCTTGAGTAACACCAGCAAAGGTCTGCTTCAATGTTTTTAAGCCGCGTTCCTTCCCACGATTCAACAAACTGCTCTTAAAACTTCTACCTCTGGAAAGATCACTAGCAACATCACCAACAAAGCCAACGGCATTACTTAAAACATTTCGTTTTAAAGATCTACTGACATTGGATATGAGAGGTGCTACAACAGATTTCAGTGCACCAAGTATGCTACCTCCACGTTGGCGGCGAGCGCCGATGTAAATTTGTCCTCCACTACTTACATAGGAGGGTCGTGAATAAAATGAGGCAGTTGGATTCATAACTGAAACCCTAAACATTGTTAGTTACAACTTTGCATGAATTACTGTCGATCACTTAGATGAAAGATGTCGGCACGACGCATCCAAGAGTTCATACTTGAAGGATAACCAGTCCATTTAACAAGACACCATTCTTCACCTTGTCGTTTTTTACATCGAATGATTTTCTCTACCAAATATGTTTCACTTTCAGTGACTACCTCAATCTCATCGCGGTAAAAGCTACCCTCAATTTCTTCATTATCGTAATCTTTCAACTTGTAGGTGGTCGGAGAGTCTTTTTGATTAATCCTTGATACTGTAAATACCTCCTCTGTCCAATTCGGAAGGTAACCCTTTAGCAAAAACACTTTTCACTTTTGAGATACGAACTTTATCACCAATTTTCACATCACTTTTCACATGAGTGCGTTTAGGTTGGAATGATTCGCGCACTTTATCTACATTGTCAGCATTTACATCTACTGGTCTGAGTCCAATAGAACGATGAACAGAGTGATTGTAGGCATGGAGTGTATCTTGTAGAACCTTTGTCCAATTTTGTGTCAAGTTCGCAGTAAAATGTCGCCACAAGCGATTTTTTAATGTGCGATTAAAACGTTCAACGAGTGCAGCTTTATAAGCACTCTTTACACTAAACAACTCAATGTCATGCCTCTCAAATAATCTTCTCACATGCTGATTTTCAAACTCTTTTCCTTGATCACTCTGAATTCTTTTTGGAATCCGACCTTCTCGAAAAATTGTTTGGAATGCTTTTGCTACTCCTTTCCCTTCTTTAGTTTTTAAAGGTTGAGCCCACGCATAACGCGAGAAAATATCAATGACGGTTAAAATAAAATTATTGCCCGAGTTATGTTTTGAAATGGTAGCGACATCACACAACTCTGCTTCCCACTGTTCATCGATGTCATGAACAATATAATGGCGGGTGCGGTACTTCTTTTTCGCTTGTTTGTGGAGTGTATAGGTAGCCTGACCCTTTAAGATGTAAGCAACACATCTGCTTCATATTAATAGTCTGAGAACATGTATTTCCTGGGAGGAGCTGTTTTACGTTTTCCTTTTACTAGTTTTAGTGGTGATGTAGATCTACGTCGAGTTCTTCCTCTTGTTTGCTTAGTGAGTGTGGGAGGGGATGTAGCAGGTGACGTCTTAAACCAATTTGTTGGCATTTTCATCGTCTGAAGCATTGGAGCAGTAGCCACTGTTGAATCAAGTTCTTTCAATGTCTCATTATTCAAAGCAAATTTTGGCACATTATGCTTTTTCAATAGTTTAAGAAAGTATGACCAACCAGGTGGAACATAGCCCTGACGGCGCTTTCTACGTGTCGCATACTGAATCAAGTCTTCATAACGTGAAGCATCAATCACTTTATTTTCATCTGTAATGATTTCTCCTCTATCATTTACATTGAGATGGGGTTCAATACTGTTGAAAAGAGATATGGCATGTGCGCGAGATGCTAAAGGTGTAGCAGTCGATACAGAGTCACGCATCTTATTCTTCAAGTTTTTCAATTGCTCAACAGTTTCCGATTGTAATAATACAGCACGATGTGGATCTTTGATGTGAACATTTTGCTGATAATCTATTTCTTTCCTATACATTTGATTTGCAAGAGGTTGCTTTACTTGCTGCATGGCAGTCAATTGTACATATTCATCCTGAGGAATAACAATCATGCGAGAATAAGAACTCATAGTTTGTAGATAATCATGGGAGTTTTCAAAATGTCACTTCGAAATCTAAATTCTTCCGGACACTCTTGCGTAAAGTCAATGAATAAGTAACCGTATGGTTTTTCAGTAGCTGCTTGAAAAATTTCAATTAAGGCTTTTGATCCTCTGGGTGCAACTTGTCGCGCTAAAATTTCAAATTGACTTTTATCTCGCGGATTCTTGAAAATAGCATAATAGTGTGTATTCAGGTTTCGTGTACGAGCTTCTTTTCTATCAGGAAACAAATTTTGTGATATAGATGATAAAGCACCTTTTATGATGTGCTGCGCGAGTGAACATATCTGTAACATCTTTTGAATTCTTACTTTCTTTTCATAAATCATCCAATACAACAACATCATTAGACTGAAGTTTATCCACTGGAATAATTCCTTCATGTCGAATAAAGTTGCGACTTTGCAATTCCTGAAACAGCGACGGTTGATAAATACCATAACACCAAATCACTCGATTGATAGGTTCCTTAAACAACTCCCTTCTTTTATCCAATAAATTCAGCGTGAAAACAGTTTTACCTGCATGAGATGGACCTGATACAGTCAGAACTTTATCGCATTGAAGTCTGAAATCGATTTTAATACTTTGAGATTCAACATTTGCATAATTAACGCTTAGAGCCAAAGATATTACCCAATAGGTTGCCCACGGCAGGAGCTATCATTGGAAGTATTGCTGAAAGGAAACCCCCCTTTTGTGTTAGAGTTTTCCTCTTTCTTTGAAGGGTGACTTTAGGATTGGAGATGAAACGCAATTTTGTGGCATATCGCTTAAGTAACTTTCGTTGTTTTGGCGCTAATTTCTTTGTCCTCAACTTCCTCACATGAGAAATAATTTCACGAATGAATTTATCGTTAGCATGTCGTATAGCATTGTATCGCTGATTTGCTTTCATTCGTCGGAGAGCTTGAATGGCTGAAGAAAACTTTGAAGACTTTTGACCTTTACGTTTCGTCATTTTGTGTTTCGCAATTTTCCGTATTAGTCTTTGCTAAAACCTATCTTTACCACATTTGCATAGGTACTAACTATTGCGACATAAGTGACACTCGAAATGAGCAATATCACAGTGGTTACATTGGCAAAGTTGAATGCAATTACGTATGAAACAGCGTTGAAAAAAAGCATGCTTACATCTCTTGAAGATGCGTTTTTCATTTCCATCCTTTCGCTTACATACATCGCAACACATAGTTTCACCGTTACTGATGTCTATAGCAAGTCTTTTTGAAGATATGAATTTGCTAGCCTTTTCTAAATAATAGACGCATGTACAGAAGGAATATACTTTGAGAGTGAGCAGACATAGCTCGAAAACCAGTTGTGCTACAATCAAGTACCACTGCATTTTCAATTTTTCTTTATGGAAAGTTGAATGTGAATATCTAAAATCGCTTCAATCACTAGACTGCTACCATGATGGTTAAATGCGTTAAGACGTTCAGCAATTTTTATCATATGTCTTTTAAAAAATTCTTCGGGGTGATCTACCACTTCCATTGAATAAGAAGCAAAATGGAAAGAGCGACTTTCCACCTCTTCCTTTCCAAAATGACTAAACTTAATTTTCGCAACTAATCGCGCCATGACAATGCTATCAGAGAATGTATTCATTAACTCTAGAAATAGAGTGCTAGCATCATCGACCACTGCTTCGATGTCGGTCTCATCTTTATGAAAATTTATCACATAATCTTGGACAGCTCCTTTTAAACTTTGCCTATGAAAATGTAATGTTCCGCAGTCGATGGAGAAAGACATGATCGCCCTTTATCTAACCCATCCATTGCATGAAAACAACTCTTCTCATAGTAACATTTATTGAATCGCTATAACAAGCATGCATTATAAATCAATGGTTTGAAAGAGATAAAATAGATACAGCTGGTAACTATCATACAGCGAGCAATGATAACCATACAGGACTTTGGCAGTGCTGAGGTAAGGAGGAAAGAAGCATCGGTTATGAACGTAGCTACTACAACGAACAGACAAAATAGGAACACACAAATCCTTAAAACGTTTCGTGACTTCATGATAATGTTGATTCACTCTACTATCCCAAGGTGGGAGCAAAATATCATCAATGATTAGATTGGGAAATACTTTCCTCTCCTTACCAGGATTATTACAAAAGATGCGTATAACATTGAAAGCAGCTAACCATCGTTTAAAGTCAATAAGAAGAGCACTCTCACAAGAAAAGCCATAGTCTTGTAAATATTTCAGATTAAGTCCATGAATGTGTTTTCTCGCCCATTGATCAACATTGGGATCGCAGTTGGCATGTTGATGATAGACACTAACAATCTGATATGTCCAATTGTTCATAGCAATAGCACTGAGCTCCTGTACAGGTTCACCCTCACAATCCATAAAAATGATGATAGAAGCCTAAAAGGGAAATTTACACATCTAAGGAAACGTTCTATAACATATCACAAAATGAAGAATTACATCGATGCTTTTCACGACAAAATACACAAATGATATGATGGCAACGAAGAAGTAAAATGTATCTAATAAGACCACGTCTACGACACTCAAAGCACATAAGCGAATTGTCATAGGGTAGAGTTAGGAAAGGACTAGTAATTCTCCTTCTTTGATTTGCGTTTTGAGGCAGCATTCTTCTCCAACTTGCGCTTCGTACCACTGCTGTTAAGGATTTGATCAATTATGTCGTCCACGTTGGGTGATTTTGGAATATATAGGATGGATTCCATATGCATGGAGAGAGAGGCTATTTTATTATCCTTATGCCGACCATAATATAGTCCATTCACTTTGAAAAGGTTATCCCAAGTACCTTCTCCGAGCTCATCACATCTGATGGGTATTGAATGATCTCCATCCTTCTTATAGTAAGTACACCAATGTGATACCGGTAGGCAAATGTGATTACCATCCCAAATCTTTCTATAGGGAGTATCCTTGTCATCTCTCGCCTTCCACTCTTGAGCAAGAGGAGTAGGAATGTCCATATTTAATGTCACGTACTCCTCAATAATATCAAGTTGGTGGCGAATGTACGGACTCACGGGGATCAGTATGTAGTCCCCATACTGATTGTGCATTATCTTGACATCCGTGGAAGGGAGCATTCCCGTTTGGAGTACTACGCTATGATCGCCATAACGTAAGACTTGTTTAAATTTACGCTGTAGCGGTGTAGGATTATGTACCTTGGTTGTTTCTTCCACTGGCCTCAGTTGTAGATGATCTGATCGTAGCGAACCTTGTAACGTTTGACCGCCCTTTTGTCCTACTAGTGCAGCAGATGGAGTAGATGCCTGAAAATGAAAAAGATTGTATTAAGTTTACGTTCAAGGGAGGAGAGGGAGGGAAGTAGCGACTTACCATTTTAGTTGGATAATAGAATAGGGAACTAGAGAGAGAGGAAATGTGCGTCCGTCATTCGTGTGATTCAACGATGGAATGATTCTCACTGTGGAAGGCTCGCTATTTATATAGAAATGCTTGATTCTCATTGGATGAGATCCTCATTGGACAATAACATCAAGCTGATTTCAAATCTGGCCTCCGTTTACCAATCCGAGCCTTCATTCGCCCGCTAGAGCCCAAAACGTCCAAAATTCTAACTCTGTCGTTTTTCGACAATCTCCCAAAATCTTGAATGGCGTCTCACATCTAAACGAAGACAGATATGAACAAGCCGATTCTTTCAGTGAATTTGTCTCACTCTTAGCTTTCAAACGAGCTATTGCACGACAAAATCCGTCCACTGGAAGCCAAAATCGAAGCTAGCTCTCACGAGAGGGGGGGACGTCAGCGAAAATTTTTTCTCTCCGATTGCGTTCAAATTCACCATACCGATGCAGAATTTCACGCTGAATCCGAATCTGGCCTCCGTTTTCCCATCCGATGCTTCGTTTGGGCGCTACAGACCAAAACGTCCCAAATTCTAACTCTGTCGTTTTTTCGAAAAATGTTGAAAATTGTTTCTCTGCGATTGACTTGAAACTCACCATACAGATGCAGAATTTGATGCTGATTCCAAATCTGAAATCCGTTTTGCTCTCCGATGCTTCGTATTGAAGCTACAACCCAAAACGTCCAAAATTCTAACTCTGTCGTTTTTCGCCAATGTCCCAAAATCTTAAATGGCGTCTCACATCTAAACGAATACAGATATGAACAAGCCATTTCTTTCAGTGAATTTGTCTCACTCTTAGCTTTCAAACGAGCTATGGCACGACAAAATCCGTCCACTAGAAGCAAAGTTGGAAGGTCGGTGCGTAGGGGGGGACGTCAGCGAAAATTTTTTCTCTCCGATTGCTTTCAAATTCACCATACCGATGCAGAATTTCACGCTGAATCCGAATCTGGCCTCCGTTTTCACATCCGAGCACTCCTTCCACTCGAAACAGCCCATTTTGCAACCCAACATTCAGCAGATTGCACGAAAAACATCACACACTATAGCCTCAAGACAAATCCTGGCGGTCGCCCAAGACCACCACAACACTCTGGCGTTCCAGAGGGGGGGGAGTCAGACTCGAAGCACCACGGCGGCCGACCACGACACTCTGCCGTTCCAGAGGGAGGGGGGCGCGCCGGTCGAGTGTTCGCCGTTTTATTACTACTGTAGTTCTGATTATTTTATTCACTTGAGTTTCTAAACTGTTATTTTTGCTTTTCTTTACTAATTGGTAAGTATTTTCATCTGACAAGATCTTTTTAGTTTGTTCTTTTATATTATCCTGTTTACAAATTATCTGCCTATTGGTTTTGTCGGTTTTCGAACAAACCAGGTCATTATTTTCCAAATAGTTTTTTGCAGTGTTGCACATGTTACGAATCATTTTACTGTGTTCATTAGATTTCAAGTTAATGCTCCAACTTGACTTGTAAAAATAAGCCTCGAAATCTTCATCAACTTTATTCCAGAATTTCTTATCAATTTCATATGGTAAATGATAAGTCGGACCTTTATCAAGAAAAGATTGGATGTTCTTAGGAACACCGTCAGACCCTAGTTCAATCGCATTTTGGTTATGTTCTAAGTTACTTATGTCCGTGTTCAGTTTCGAAGTTTTATAATGAGGAAAATTAGGTTCATATTTGCACCTATAGTCATGTTAAGTTTTTATTTCAACACCATTAACTTCGTGTACGGTGGTTAGTTTTTCTGCATAATCCCTCGGACGACTGGTCGGTGTAGAAAATAACAGCTGATGAAATCGCAGACAAAAGCATAGCACCACCAATGCGACTTGAAATAGTAAAATCATTGAATATCACTAACTGAATCACACATTAAATTATTGAACCTTCGGAGCTCTATCCTTCAGCGGCTTCTACTCTTCCTCTGCTTCCGATATTCTGCTTTCCTTAATTGGTGAACGCAGACACGACGATTCAACCTCATTAGCCTCTCTAAAACTTGGAGAAGCCACAAATAGAGAAAATTTGCGTCTCTTTCTATCTGAATCTACAGATCTGGAAAGGGATAGATGGACTTCGCCTCGATTTGCGTGAAGCCTGCTTTCCCTGCCACGCGTGCACAATCCCCGTATGTAGGCAAGAAGCAAATGTTGGCATGCACGTGTGTGTGAGACAGTAATGATAATAAGCACATTAACTTTCAACGACAGTGATAATTAATAGCGAATCATAGAAATGCTGACAATTCCTCATGACCTGCAATATCATACTATCTCACTTATCATGATTGCTTACATAAATGTAGCATAAATAGAAAAATAGCCGCATGAGAAGTAACGTTTTAATCAAAAGAAAACTCGGTAGATCAAAGTTTATTTGTCTCTAAAGAGAACCAGCTTCATTGCCTGCTGACGTGATAGCTGAACTTTTGAATTAATGATGTTGCGTTCAAAATAAATCTTACCGTACCAAAAGAGGCGATTTTTAACATAATTTGACGTGATCAGCCTGATCAGTTTTGTTAGGTGATCAGAGTCTTGATGAAAGTCATGGTCATAAAAGTGGTCTGCAATAAGGTAGGAAATAAAGTTTTTACATCAACTTTCTGCAGGACAAAATGTTCAATTTTCATATCAATGTTCGATATTGTGGGGAGGCGGGTCACATCGTGAACACCTGGAAAAATACAATGTAGAGCGAAAGTTACTTCAGCAATTTTTACAATACTGTATGCAGCGAAACTTGGAGTGGATAGGCCTCCTCTCTGCTTTGCTGAAAACAAACGGGTGAAAGATGTCTCCTTCATACTGTCTTCATTGCTCTCAAACAATGCACCATTAAATTGAGAGCAATCAAGGAAGCGCTGGCATCGTTTTGCCACATACCCTGAAACGTAATATGAGATGATTAGTCTCCAGTCAGAATCACAGTTCTGGAAACTCGACATCTAACAAGAATAGCGGAACTCAGTGTCATCATCCACCTTCATTATTGCCCGTTTATAATGTTTGTGCCTAACACCTAATCGATTGGCAAGCACAAGTGAGTCTCTCTCTTGTAAATTGCGTAGCTGCTCAACGTAGTCCCATTTCATTTTGTGAAATTGTCCATCATCATCCTTGTAATGATGATGATGTAAGTCAATGTAAGTTAGTCATGCAGTAGGTTCCGAGTGAGCTTCAGCATGTGACATGCATCAAATATCCAGAAAAAATTTTATCGGAACGATGGAAGAAAAAAGACTGAAAATTCAACTTGTCAAAGTTCGCTCCAAGCAACTCTGCAGCTTTGACATTCATTGAGTGACCATCGCAGACTACACCTTTAACTTTGTCCGCAACCTCGAAACATTTTGAGAAAACTGTCTTGATCATGTTGGATAATTTCTCTCCGTTTAATCGAGCGGTAAAAAAAAGTAAGCAATCGGCAAATTCAAACGCTCTTTCAAACTAATCAATTGAAAAATCAAAGCATGATTTGCAACTGAACAAGTTATGGGACCTGCTCCATAGTCTTCAAAACCTGCATATCCGCCCCTACAAGAAGTGTAGAAACGCAAGCTTTAGAAATTCCGGAAATGGAGTGCACTGGCATGAAAATGCAAAGTGTTTCGACTCATTTCAACAATTCATAGAATAGAATAGAATAAATGTTATATTGATAATGGAAATCATGCATTACAATTTTACAATGATCGGGTATAAGCAATGGTCAAAACATAAAGTCAATCAAGAAAAAACGATGTATCAACAAAGAAAATTGAACTTCTACAAGAATGCATCAGTTTACTAAGTCATGCTGTTGTATAACGCTGTACAAAATGGGAAAAAAGAAGCTCGGCGAGTTTCGGTTCGGCAGTATGGCACAAGTAGCTTGCGAGACAAACGTGGCTGAGTCAAATGGGAAGGTGCTAAGTGGTGAAGCTGATTGTCACTATAGTCAATAATTCCTTTGAATGCTTTTAAGGCCAGATGCTCACGTCGAATTGCTAGAGGTGTGAATCTATCACAATCACATTCGATGCCACAAATTATACGGTGGCATCGTCGACGAACTTTTTCAAGTCTCTCCGAATTTTTCTTGTCAATTCCAATTAACAGCGGAGCATTGTATTCGAGCGTTGTTAATATTACAGCATTATAAATCAGCATCAGTTCTGGTTTGGACAAATTGTATTTCAAACGCTTCAGTATGAATAACCGACGACTGGCTCGCTTGCATAGGTTATCCACAAAAGAGTCCCATGTCAAATTGGAGTTGAATAGCACACCAAGAATTCGGAGCTGATCCTTGAAAAAGGGGTTTGACGGAGAGAATACCTGTCTGTTGCGCACAAGCATGCACTGAGTCTTTTCACGGTTTAAAGTGAGGACATGTGAGGAACACCAAAGGTCGATATTGTACATCTCAGTCTCCACTAGCAAGTCAACATTGTCACTATTACAAATTGGCAACGCTAAAAGCACATCATCGGCATATTTACACATTACAGCTGATTTGTGTCTCGGCTTCAAAGAACTCATATGGACGCAGAATAAAAATGGCGAAAGTTTCCCACCTTGAGGTATACCTGATGTGACCTTAACAATGGAACTCTGTTTGTCTCTCACTTTGACATACTGTCTACGATCCTGCAAAAAATTACAGCACCACAATAAAAAGTGCTTAGGGAACGCAACATTAATAAGAGATTCTACTAAACTTCTATGAGTGACACGATCGAAGGCTTTAGCCATATCAAAAGACATGAGTAAAACTCCACTATTTTGTAAGTTGTCAAGGGATGATGTTATAAAGTCATGTACTCTGATATTCGCATGCAATGTAGAGTGGTTTGGTCGGAATCCATATTGGTCTGGTCCATATGCATCAATGAAAGATGGCTTCATAGAGTCGATAACATACTGCTCTAGGACCTTCGTGAACACAGATAACACGGATATTGGTCGAAAGTCGCTTACATCAGGATTCTTCTTTTTTGGGATCGGAGTGACAGATGCCATTTTCCAAATTTCTGGGACAGTCTTTGTTTCGAGGGAGAGAGCAATGAGATGAGAAATCGGTCCTGCTAGGATGTCACTCGCCACTTTAGCAAGAAATGGAGGGAATTCGTCAAAACCGGCCGCTTTTTTGACGTTCAGCTTCTCAAGATAATTCCTGGTCTTTTCTTGAGAAACAGTGATGTTCCATTCACCATTGTCGTCCATATTCTCAATTAGCTGGTAAATTTCAGACCAGTCCGATGATGGACAAAAATTAGACAGCAACGCAGTGTTTATGTCCTCAATGCTTTCATCACTGAAACTGTAGGAATCTGATTGTTTAGAAGTATCAGAAACAACTTTCCATATTCCATTTGGTTTTCGCTTGAGTTTTGATATCCAATTCATCTTTGCTTGTTTGATCTCTTTGCGAATTTTGGTCTTATACATGTTATACAACTCGTAGTTTCTGTTACGGAACGCTGCATACCTTTGATTAATGAGTACCTTGAGCTTGGGTGAAAACCATGATTTTTCTTTCCCGGTCATCTCCACAACTTGATAAGGAATACTCTCTAAGGCACTATAAACAATCACATAGAAAAAATGACATTTTTCATCTATTGAAGCGTTTTGGCGGTAAAATGAGTGCCATGGGAAAGAAGCCAATCTATTTAGAAAAGCAGCTACATATCTTTCACGGAAATCATAAACTCTTGCAGAATACGAACAATTCTTATGAGCATTTTGACATTTAAAAAGAGTCTTACACGGTTTCAAGATTACAGTGTTGTGGTCAGAACTATCAATTGATGGACCGATTTTCAGTGGGGTTTCATCACAATCACCCGATTCACAAGATGAACAATAGTAAAATGAAAAAGCAGTCTTAGAAAGGAAAATCTTATCCAAGATAGACGTTTTTCTAGTTTCGCTATTTACCACTTGTACAAGTTGGAGTGACTGATTGAGATAAACTGTAGGCAATTGATTTACATCTCCAGCTATCACAAAATGAGTTGTATTGAAAGTATCACAGAAAGTGACTAATACATCGCTTACCTCTGTATATTGACAACTTTTCAAATTGGGAGGGACATACACGTAGATAACAATCATGATAATGTCATTAGTCTTAAAATAGACACAAAGACACTCAAGAAATGATAGTTGCCGCGGAAACGCTATAATTTCAAATTGTAAATTGCACCGTACATATGCACAGACGCCTCCACCTCGCCTCCCATCAGTTCTATCTTGACGGATAAGAGTGTAGCCAGAAATGCTCACTTCTTCATCAGCCACAGTCTGAGTGAGCCAAGTCTCACAAAGTGCGATAACATCAGGGTTTTCACATGCAGCAATGACACGAACCTCATCAAATTTAGGTCTCAATGATCGAATATTCGTCAGTAAAATATTCGGGATTTCCATTTTCCTAAAAGCGCTCATTGAAAATTTTTGGCAAAAGATCTTGGGACAATTTTATTCCTGTATAGAATCACATCTTCTCCGCTTTCTTTCCTATCTTTGAGTTCTTTGCGCAGTTCCTTGTCTTTGATTTGCTGAAGAGAGGTAAGGTCATTATTGATGTACACATTTCTGAAGTCAGTTGAATTTCGCAGATTTCTACTGTTCCTCAGAACCGATAATTTTTCTTGGAAATTGCCAAACGTTACTTTGATGAGTCTTGGAGCACTATCACGAGGTCTTCCAATGCGATTATATGATGTTAGAGACACAGCTTCACAATTGACTGCGGCCAGAATTTCTAGAATCTTTGATTCATCGTGTTGCTTTCGGTCATTTACTGAGCCATCGGTGGATTCTGCTATTCCAGCAAAAATCAAATTATTTCGTCGACTAAGACGGTTTTCAAGTTCTTCCATGATGCCATCTGATACATGGGTCAAAGTTGCTTGATTATCAATATTCAGATCATCAATTTGGGACTGTAGAGATTCGCAAGTCCGTTGCAACGACTTTTGCTGGTCCAGAACTTCTACCAACTTCATCTCCAAATTCTTGAAATGATCATTAAGCTTTTGTTCTAAAATTCTTTCAATATCGACTTTTGTAACAGCATCATTTACCTTGTCTTGCGCTGTCTGTGAGTCATAGGACTTTACTGCATCCTTCAACGCTATAGTCAATTGCTCTTTGTTCAACTTGCCGATTTGAGAACTTGACATCCTTCGAATTGAAGTAAAAGAAAAAGAACCGTTTAAATCTTTTCCTTCAGGCATCATTCAAGCTTTTGAGCAGAAGCAAGTGATGACAAACGGCAAAATCAAAATTGATATTCAGTTGGATTTGAACCCTCGACTGTGTAACCAAATCACAATACTGAAGCCAATGAGCTACGACCGAAACAATCAGAACACTGCTTCTGGAATATCTGGATCAGAGGAATGCCAATCTCGACGTAAGTGCGGTAGGTTTCTTGTGACTGTGCAAATCCAGCTTTACAACATTTACGAACAACGACAATGACACAGATTGAGGAAAGTGAACACAGATCAGCTGGATTGCGTAGATATCTGGCAGGAGCTGTAAAAATGTACGACCGTCCACTGGCAGCATAGATTGTTTGAGTAAATAGCAAAAAATAGTTCAGTGAGGGAGGGATCGAACCCTAGAACCTGTTTTCGACGGTTAGCCAACGAGGCCGTTAGGCCACCGGAGCACTCGCGCGATAAGAGTCGCCCTGCAGTAACTTATTGGGAGAATAGTGCAGACGATCGAGGTCGTGGCCGACTTCCCGATAAAATAGTGACGTCGGCAACACACAGCGGATCTCTCAGCACGACATTATCGCATGCAGGCAAGGGAGAGAGAGAGAGCGCAGGCGGATGGAACAACGATTCACAGGCGAAGACGGCCCTGCAGTATGGATGTCGATGTGAGGCGATTGCTTGAGGGAACCAAGCCAAGAGATACAGTAGTGGTTGACTCGCGGAGACAGTGGCGCTATAACCGGCTGGACCAATCACTGTGTCGAAAATTTGCCAAAAGTATTGTGAAACAGTTCGGAGTTGGGAGGATCGCAGCACATGAACCACTGAGCGGAAGAAAATGCAAGAGGGCTCAAACGATAGAGTGGCGCATGGCGATGCAGATGAATAAAAAAACTCGGGGAACGGTCAGGTAGGACCGAAGTTATGCGACAGTAAAGAGTCACGCTCAGGAGCACGACAAAACACGACCGCGCGCCAGGGAGGTAATCTAGTGTCTAGTATCATCACAATTCCTCTGTAATTTAAAAGGCTATAATCATCAATCTCATGTCTTAGTCTAAGTACATTTATTATAGGAGAAAGGTATTGAGAAATATCGTAACATGGGCCTAATACATGCATCATAATATGATAATGCTAAAAGCCTACCTTGTAAAATCATACTCCGACAATTTCCGAATATTCATTTCATCCAAGAGTAGGGAAAAATCAGTCTCTTGTGAAGAATTCTCATATCTCTTAGCCAAAAGCTCGAAAGAAGTTTTCTATGATCCGGGTTCACATTCCACGTTACAAATCCATTCTTTAATACGCGACTCGTGAGGCAATGAAAGTACTCTTCTTACGAATCGATATGCTGCTGGGCTATAAAAGTGCAAGGCAATTGCAAATTTCGCTACATCTGCATCTATCTTCTACCTTGTTTTCTGTGATGATTTTTTGACTTCATCATTGAATAGCGAATATGTCAATCCACCAAACCTTTTCAAATCAGAGACATCTTCGTCACGCAACAACTTCCTTTGATATAATTGAGTAATCAAGGAACCGATGGTTTTGGAATTCCTCCTTAGCCTTTGTGATTTGCAACGTAGCCGCTTTCTCAATTGCACACACATGCATCTGAAATTTTAAAATACACAACATACTAATGGTATACAAAACTTTGCATGAGCATGCACGAAAATTTCACTAAGTGTATTTTGATTTTTAGAAATTTGACCAGGGGGAAGGGTAAGGTCCGAGCCCAGAGTGTTAGTTAGCTGCAATTACAGAATATTTGTATGAGTACATACAAATGCCGTATAATGGGGTATATAATTAATAATGCTGGAATATAATGTGCAAGTCTAGAAGATATAATTTATGAGTAGAATTGTATGTACACATACGTAAGTGCTTCTACAGTTGCTTTATATACATTGTGGTCCTCTAATCGACTGATTATCTTGATTACCCACCAACTTGAGTAGCCTGACCCATGCGTTTTGGAACTGCGCGAAGATCTAAGTCTTGATCCACATCCATGGGTTCCGATGATGGCCCGGGTAAGTGAGACTCGGCAGAAGTTGCATCAAAAGAGTGGTTAAAAAGACTCCGCTGCTTTGGGGACCGACGCTTTTTGGAATCTAAGAATTCATAAATAAACATTTTCTTGCATTGTCGCAATGTATTTCATACTTCGTTCCTGCTGGAAGAAGGCAAGTCGAACGATGGAGCTAGGCGCATGCGCTCCAACTACATGTATCACACAAATGTCTGTGACTTGCTGTCAACAGCGCAACAGCTGTCTCTAGCGCGGTGTGTGATTGCTTGAGATTCTGCACTTTTGACAGCAGAGCGTTGAGAATTGAGACTATTTTAGAATTGAGAATTGCGTGACTTGAGATTGCAAAGTGTAATGTAAACGTAAAGATGCTCTCAAAAACTAATGAAAACTACTTGAAACTTTTGTTTTATGAACGTAAGTAATTATTTTTGGGCATGCGGCGAAGGGCTTGCAGGCATGGAGACGACGCCACTGACAAAAGAAATGGCGCACTGATGTATAGGGCTAGCTTATCTCTCCAAATATGCACCTAGGGCACAGTGCAAGACTCACATTTAAATTTTTTATTTATTTAAGACTCACAGTTTACAAGCAATCATAAAGGTTAACCTTTTTGTTAATTTCAATTTTCAACAAATTGACATGTCTTATATTTGTTTTCTGCAACGTAAGCTATGTAGTTGTCATTCGTATCTCGACATCTACTCCACTTTCTGCACCGTTTTTAATTTACCTATTTTCCTGACTACAATTTTTCAACTGCACAAATCAAGAAAAACAACTGCACAAATTGTGTCCGGTTGCACGTTAAAAAACCCTGCTTTGAAGCATCATAGACTGTTGTTAATTAATTATATTCCGGTAGTAACATTGCATGTGCGATCCTGGAGCACCTTGTCAACCGGACCTATTTTCAGAAGGTTATGGTATACCATGTAAGCGATAAGCATGAACTTTCTTCCGCGAATTTTTTTGAGAAGTCCATCTGCATCGACACAGATACCAGCGTTTCGGCACTATTTACAAGATCGAAAAGGTCAACCTAAGCGTCATGGCTGTCTATGATTCTTGATGTGGAATCTAAGTGACCAGTCCATCTTTTCTCCAAGAGTCGCTGAAGTTTTGAACCGCAATCTCAGCTTAGGGTGACGAACAAAATTGCATACTCATTAATAATTCAAAAAAACGCTCATCGTCCGGATTCTCCATAACCGAATGAAGTTGATGGTTAAAACAGTGGACATATGGAACTCCATTCCCAGAATTTGATATTGATTATATGTTTGTAGAATTATCATCACTTTCCGAAGAAGGTATACTTTCAACGACTTTCATTTTCTCTCCATCGCTGCTCACATTTGAAGTTATTGTACTTTCAACTTGTGAGTCTGATCTTCGGAGCACAAAATGAGAAGAGATTGGTTTGATCACAGAATTAGACAGGTCAACACGCCAAACACGCGGTCTGTTCCAACCCTGGGGTACCGCACCAACTTCCCTGATAAACCTACGACTTATAGTCACTATCAGATGGCTGCTATAAGGGGTCTTGCAAATGAACGCATGGGCATCCCTGATAAACATACCTGATAGTGGACACTGCTGATAGCATAGAAATAGATTGTTTATCTTATTGTTGTCAATTTCTATGGCTGATAGTGAAGAATCAGCGGCATACATCACGACTTTCGTCAGGATGACGTTTCTTGATGTCATCATGAAATCATTTAACGACCTTGAAGACGTCTCGTGGTATTTGACCTGGATTTTCAGTAGGAGAACCATAGAAATAGATTGTTCATCTACAGTTGACTAGAATGGAAATTAGTTCAAGGTCGCGGCACATCCGGGGGAACTAAGTTGGGGCATGAAGAACCAATGAAAAGCTCAGAATTGCACATGTGACTTCTTCTAGCCCAATGGTTTAGCCGTTGACAAGGGCATCGAAGTGAAAATGCGTGCGATTTTTGTACCACTATTGTGTATTGGATGAAGCTTTACTTCCGTTCTAGAGGTTTATTGTCATCAATTTCTATGAGAAGAACAGTTCAGATTGTTTCATAAAAAATGGATCACCCTTAAACATCGCCTTAACTTCAACTTTGTCTAACTCCGCCAAACTTGAACGAATTTCTCTGAAATTTGGAAGATATGTCAGTTGTGCTTACTAATATCATTGTTGGAAATTTCAAGCATGAATATTGAGTTGTTTTCCTGTTATAGATAAAAAAGTAGTAGATAATTTGATCTTCATTTAGCAATGTTACACAAATTCATACCTCACTCTTATAAAATTACATTTGTTTCCTTTGTTATGTAATATGTTGTTCTACAATCCAAAACCTATCAAGCAAAACAAAAATAAAGAAAATCGGTCAATCAGAGCCAGTATAGCACCATTATTCATCAACAATAATGTAGCTGCTACATGTGATTAACTGGACTTCATGTTCCATAGCTTCCTGACTTCGTTGCGGTGGTGTTGGCAGCACTCCTGATTGCTTTCAGCTAGAAATCTATCTCTTACCGGTTGAAAACAATACAAAGCACAAATGAACAATAACGAGATCGCATTCACAAAATTTGGGCTGGCATTTGGAACAAAATGGCCGCTCTGAACTTCACATACAGCAAGGAACCATGAATTCTGAACGCTATGTGAATGTTTTACGAATGAACATTGGCCAAATGACAGATCAACTTGGTGATCCATCGACTTGGTTATTTATGGATGATAATGCTACGTGTCACAGGAGTAGTAGAGTCAACTTATGCAAGTCTCAATTAGGGCTTAGGACATTATCTTTGCCAGCTCGTTCTCCTGATCTGAATCCCATAGAAAATGTATGGAGTATTCTAAAACGCAACGTTCGTCGTTCACTGCTACCTACAGATGGCGTATCACAACTTACGTCACTGTTAAAAAGAGAGTGGAGAAAGTTAGATCAGTCAAAAATCAACGATATCATCGAATCAATGCCTAGACGAATTGGTAATGTCATTGACAATAAGGGTAGGGCCACAAAATATTAGCTTCTTAAGAACCGTTACTGCATCATAGCTTATCAGATTATATAAGGACATTTAAGCATATCAGGGACATGAAATAACATGAGAAATGCTTTCTGTATCATACTTATGTTTTATTTAGGTCAAATTTTAGGATGATCCACTTTTTATGAAACGGACTGTATTTATGATGGGGAGCACTTGATAATGTTCATAACAAGTTCAGACCACCCAGCCGATTCGAATTTAAAAAACCGTAAAAACCGAATCCTTAACTTAAGAAAATCGAAAAAAAGCGAACCGATAATGTTTAGATCAAGCAATGTAGAATGGTGTTATAACGACATAATATGCCATTAAGCCATACACTACCACGAATACTACGAACCTGTGCAGATTGCAAATATTACTTTCTGGTAAAAAAGGGACAACTTGTCGGAGTACCTCTTAGGAGGCATTTTCCTTGCATCTTGTTAAACGATTCGCAAATGCATCAGATTTTATTTATATATAAAACTGGCTTTTGTTTTCTATTAATGATCAAACATATAACCAGCAATCAATTTAGATTGCTTCAATTTTGGACAAATAATATAGATTCCAAGATTGTTTCATGGGATTGTTGAAACACAGTGTTGAAAAAATCAAAAAAAAAACTGGTAGCGCATTCAGCAGAATGAAGATGATTTTATAATTTCTAATGTGGTTAAGGAAATTTCTCTAACTGTCATGCTTCCAACTGCCAAATTAGCCTAAAACATTGTTCATCTCCTTCATCTGAATATTCCAAAAGAATATCGATATTTTCAAGTATATTTATTAGATAGGGGTCTGTCAGCTAAAGTTATGCGAAATGGATCATATGACGAATAAAGGATCCGCATTAAGGTTCTACATCAATATGGCAATTATTTTTTGCAGTGATAGAATGTACACAAAAGGTTTCATCTGATAATGATTGTAGTTTCTTTCAGAACTCGTTAGCCTAAGATTATGCTAATTATGTTGCTTGGTAGGATGCATTTTTGTAAAGGAAGATAATGCTCATGATTAAGCTATATTTTTGAAGCAAAATTGATATTTTATTAGGTGGTCGATACCGGTCGATACCGCATAGCTCAGCACACACAAGCTATGAAAATACATGTAGGCTATATATAGCGGGCCTCCCGTGTGTCTCTGGCAAGACAGCATGGATTTATGTCTCGAATTCCTTGACTGATAAATTCGATGACATTCATTTGTAGCATGTAACCCGCATGTACTTTCAACATGCATCAATTCAGACTCGTGTAGAAGCCATAGCACTATGGCCTAAAATTTACTGTAAAAAATGGTGCATTCACTGAATTCGCAGTACGACAAGGCTTTGACGTCAAGAATTGTTGCAGCATGACTTCTTTGCTTATAAGGGCACATTCTCCAATTCCCCTATATAATATAAGTTATTACACAAGATAATGTAATTGCCAACATCTGGATTCAATAGTCAACACATGAATGATAGCATGACTGAAGTAAAGGGCAACATAACACAAAGTCATGTTGCGTTGTCAACATGTAAAAAAGGCCTGTACTACGTTCAGTTTTGAGGAGATTACGTACCTGCGGTAAAAGAAATATTTGATCAATTTTAAAGAAGCAAAATTTTTGCAAATTATTCATGTGTTTATATACTTACGATTTGGAACCCCTATACAAGTAGAAGTAAACTTATTGGAATTGGATATCAAAATGAATGAAAAATTACTATCAGACATCTTAATTAAACGGAAATAAGCTGATTATCAAGGAAATTTCATGAAACGCAATATAATACAAGTTTTCATGCAAAAGTTGAGATATTATTGTGTTTCTTGGCTGAAATTTTGAGTTTTTAATTCAATTTTCATCGGCCTGATTTCATGATTCACTAAATGAATGTTTCATTTCTTGAATCTGAATGATATTACGGACCCATTTACATCTTTTAAAGTTGATTGAAATCATTGTCTTTGATTCTGTTGTTTTGCTGTTTCAGTGGTACGCATAGTCTATGATATGATCACGCTTCATTTGTGTTTCAGACGGCTGAGCATTAAAGTAATGGTAACCCATCGAATTGCTAATTTAGTAAATATCACCTCTCCAAGGTTGCCATGACACCTGTCGTGTGTAAAATACCATTCTTTTTTCTATATTGTTATTATGATCAGTCAATCAGTGGTAATTTCTTCAAAACCGTGAAAATTTGCTTAATTCACATGTGTTAATGGATCTCAACTCAAGTTCATTTAGCAAATCGAAACTGCATGCACATTGAGGATTTAATTAATATTGAATTGCTACTCTACCTAATACGCCTACTGTATGTTTGGATCTCAAGTTTAAAGCACTAATATGTAACAAGTATGTACTTCTAGGACTTTAAGGGAGATAATTTCTGGAATTTCAGTCGATTATTTTGTTCAACCTTCGATTAGACTATTCCCTTCCGGAATCTTCACATTCATATCTCGCATTTTCATGCAATTTTGAAAGTAGGACATTAGTTTGCGGAGAATTTCGAAATTACAGTGAACTGTAATTTCAACAAGGAGTAATGTTTTGTCATTCTTAAATAGGCTTATCATCATCTCAGTCAACAAAGATAATTAATGATTGACTCAATTAATTAATTGCTTGTGAGATTAATTGAAAATCAATTTTGAAAATTGTACAACCGTTCTCAACACTGATTTTGATCCAATGTAAAACGATGAACATCATGTATGACATCCTTTCTTTTTGTGAACTCCGCAAACTTGATGTAAACAGGAATGAAATGTAAATCAAAATTTGAGGTCTGCTGGTAATGAAAATGATACAGATCCCATACGTTATCGGTCAGACCCTGAGATACTCATAATTAACCCCATTTTTGAGCGCGTTCCCTGATGTAACCTTCGAGACTTTGTTCTGATAAATTTCTTCGTAGTGTCATGCTCGCAATATGAAATCCGAATGCTGCAAATATAAATCTCATCAGCTGATACACACCTCACTGTACTAATACCAATATATTTTCAGGCGCATTCCCTCAGAACAGTCGGCAAAATGTCTCGTAAAAGTATGACAATGAACAGCTGTTTTGTAACCTTATCTTAGCTATGCTCTTGAGACCTTAACTGGGAGTGAATAAGGAAGTACGCTGAATAGCACCTTGACTTAGGAATTTGCCGACAAAGAGGAACTCGAATGATTTGGGAAACTTTATCCTCTTACTATTTGTAGTAGCTTTAACTTTGCACAGCAAAACGCACTTTAGGGAACTTAGTGCGTCTATAATATACAACCAGGACATCAAAGAGCGAAATCAATGTTGCTATATCATCATGGGATTTAGCAGGTGATGTTCTCTATCCAAAATGTCGGACATGCAGAAACCTCAAAAATAATAAGTGAGAGGCTGCAAGCGAAATAACAATGGAAATCATAGATCATAATTAGAATTAACAAAAAGATAACGCTCATATTCAGCAGTTACACGAAAATCATGGTGATTGTGATGTAACCAAGGAAATGGTAGACAGACTAGGAAGCCACTAGAATGACAGTTTAGACATAAATACTATAAAACTGTTGCTTCTTCAAGCTGTCCTGCACATACTCGCGCAGACACACGATTGAGGGATGCGGTAGATCCGCTATTAATGGTCTAAACAATTTGAAGCCTTGTGTAGCTCTGCGGTACTGGAGAGGCACAAAAGATGAGCAATCGTAATTCGAAGAACGGAAAAATGATCCGATGGCATCAAGCTTGAACTCTATCGAGAGATGCCGCATATTTCTGTGAAAGATTGGCAAACAGCGGGGAACAACACTCTAGGATGGACCGAATGCAACTGAAATATAGATTACACAATTACTTATTACTCATTAAAGGTTTCAGTTGCCCCAACTGACGCTTTCTTTCATAAGTTACCCATATGATCTATACCGTCTATAGGATAGGCCTACTTAACCAATTTAATCCTCAACGAAACGGTTTATAATATAACAAGATTCTTTAAGACACATGATATTGATATTTTACTCAAGATAACGTGCAACATGGATAGCAGGCCTACACAAATAAGTCACAGAATAAGGCATTTCATTTAAGCGTTTTGTTCAATCAACCAGTAATCATGAGAGTAATCCTATGATCTTTGAGTTTAAGTCAATGAAAATGATTTAGTTTTCTTTCAAAAATTTCCAGAGAGTTATATTCACTTAGTTAGATGGGGCCAATACAGTATGTTACTAAGGACTTCGATTTTATTAAATAAACTCTTGCGGTTGCGCAGCACCACATGTGAAATGTTAAGATATTTTTCTGTTTATAGAAATAATCATGGAAATGAATCATCATGATATAGCAATGCAGAAGAAAGAAGCTTTTGCAATCCTCGGGTCACTTATTACTTTGCGCAGGTACATGTAATGTTGTTTTCTATTAACCTCGATGGAAGTGACTATTATTTCAAGACTTAGCATTTTGTTAACAAGAATATTTTCGTATGCCTGATTCGCAGAGACAAAAATGAGATACTAGTTTGTTTGAGAACACTACCTCTTCACCTAACGTCAATCGTGTGTGATGTCTCCTCCAAAGCGCATATTTCAATCGAAAGTGTACTCATATTTTTTGAAGAAGGATGGGGAGTTCCTGCCTGGTAGAGACTGGAGAAAACCGTGTGAAGCACACATCAACAAGATGAGAGGAACCGAGTCGCATGCATCCAACTTAAAGCGACATTTGATAAACTTTCATCGAAAATGATTGATAATTGATACAGTGTTGATCACTAAAGATAGGTTCAGGTAAGCCTATAATGATCTATGATTTAGGTTTCCAGTTTTTAAAAAAAACTAGGCTATGTATACTTGCCACCCGGAGTCGGAGTCCTATCAAAATGATAGGACTCCGCATCCCTGCTTTAAACCACGTAATCGATTTATTCCCTAAGTAATTATGTGTAATCGAGCTGCCATATTAATCAAAAATTGCACCTGTATGAGCACAAGACTATTCAGATAAGTGTGTTAATATTGACATGCCCTAATTATGAACAGGAAAATATCTTGAATGGTGGGACATTAAAATTGATTCCTCTATATCATAACATGTGAGTAATTTATCTATTTATATGAAAACTGACTTTGAAGATAACAGGCCATGGTTACACCACTGTTCTGGTTGGACTCACGAAGCAGTTGGACTAGAATAGATAATGCCTGTCTGCTGTTAGATGATGCACCGATCTAAGTCAATGCCGCTAGATCTTAAGAAGAATCAAATCACTGAAACCCACCTACCACAATTGCAAGTTCTTGGCGAAAGGCGAAATGTTGAAAATTATTTTATCAAAATGATTTCAGTTTTAATGAGAAATGATAATGACCGTGTAATTTGCAAAGTTTATTGACAAGGTACCGGAAACTGACCATTGTCACTTGTCACTCAGCCAATGGAAGCACCCACGTTTAGGTACCGCTGTCATGACAACGCATGTCCACGCTGTGGCATTGCTTTCAATGTGCATGCTCGTTCTAGTCCTTGATTATTATAGAATTGTCAATCCTTATATAGTCCTTCTATTATCATTGTATGGCTGTATGAGGATGCCAGGCAATATTGGAAACGACGCTTTTGCATGCCACTTTTATTGATAATCTGCAGTAGTAAGTACGTTGCACCAGTGTATTTAGCAAAAGCAGAGTGTGAAAATTATTGCCACTTATCATTGTCTGCCACTGCTAAAGCATTTACGGATAGAGACATAGAAACATGTCCTCAGATTTGAACAATTAAAGTGCAAAATTCCTTGACAGCCGTAGGTTTGTCTTACCAGGACTCATTATTACGGCTCGAAATGGCCTAAACCAGCTTTTCACTTAGACAAAATGGATAGAATGTTAAAGAAATGATAAATAAATTCATTTTGTGCAGTCCGTTCACTTCATTTTTACCCATTAAGGATTTCATGAGCAAGTTTGGGCCAATTCGAGCTACATCAAAGAGCCCGTAGCGAAACGCTTAAATTGTTCAAATCTGAAGATGTTTTTCTATTCTGTGCGCAGTCGAACAGGCGCTATGCTGTCTTGATGATGATTACATTGTACATTGCATATGCCTAGTGACAAAAGATGTTATTTCATCGGCGATCCTTACGGGAGGAACATGCACTATATGCAAAAATATATTTCTTCTTTCACATTTCAGACATCAATGGGTAATGCCAAATCTGCACCTCATATCACAGAGCCTCTATCATACTTCGCCTTGGATTTCAAGCCTTGCATCTTCAATGATGAAATTATCATCGTATACAACGTGGACGAGGTCTGCCCGATCATTGTCAATGCCATCAATCAGATCATGCCACGAGGCGTGGCCAAGGAAGAGCGGGTAATGGAGTCAATCATCCGACTTACCTTGTCCTCCATAGCCGTCAGAGAATTCGCCAACAACTTCGAGGATTTAACCAAATGCCAGCACATCCTTTGTTCAATATTCAGCAATCTTCTCAAGAACGGCTGGGTTCTCAAAGCCTCGACTAATCTGCGTCGAACGGATAAAAGATGTGCTCTCTTCTTCTACAAGAACTCTTCACCATGCTCTTCGGAGCCTACGGAGACCCATGAATGCATCATGGCTGCCAGTTTGAGCTCACATGACAAAATCTATCTTACAAATTCAAGTCCCTCTGTCCGAGATGGAATAGTGGAGAATATAATTAACTGTTGGTCCCCTGGGCTACAGAAATCCGAAGATGGGCATTCATCTGATTACAAACTTAAATTGAAAGGCTCTCCATGGGTTGTTCATGCATTTGGAAATGAATTGAAAGAAAGTCGCCTGATGATTCTCAACATGATTCGCTCATTGGAGAGCTTGGGATATCGTTTCTATGGAAGCAGTCATCCATCTGGTGACGCAATGGCTGTTGATACGATTTATTTTACAAGACAAGAATGCAAGCAGCTGATCGGCCACTCATTCATCTTTGGATTGTTGAAGACGAACGAAATCTATTTGGTTTCAGCTCCCAGCATCATCAAGAAAATCGCAAGAGAAATTATCGAGCGCTATTGGGAAGAAGGAATTTTGTCTGATCGGTCAATTGATGAATTGGAGGTGGGTTAAGTTTCTATTACATTGTTCAGAATAACACAATCAATTTTCACAATTCCCTAAACATCTTAAAATCTATAAAAGTCTGTAATAGAAGTTCATTTTTTTAACAGAAGAACATCTTTGCTTAGGATATCAAATACCATAATTGCATATACCGTACGTCTTCGAATAATAGCCGCACTTCATCTTAGAACTTTATGAAAATAGCCGCCTTGGAATAGCAGTCGGGAGCAAGGATCACAGTTTTTGTGGTAGTCGCAGTTCTTATTCGAATAAATGCAGTAGTTCATCAAACGACGGAAGATCATGGCAGTCGGTCATTTTACGGTTGATTTATCTATTAATTGAAAAGTGCAAGATGGGCGGCACTCTGTCGTCCCGCGCCTTCAGCAGTCAATGGAAACTCTGTGAATAACAAGATGTTTGCCATGTGAAACTTTATAGAAAGAAGGAGTGATATCAAAAAGTGTGTTGAAATCGAGTATGTCTCTGAAATTGTGTAGACAGGTTGAAGTGTGAAAGTTCGAACTGTCAGTTGATTGTGCTAAGATGTGTTAATGCTTCGGAAGATTGCTGCAGATGTTGCATCTCTTGTGCTGAACAGATTGCTGATGAAAAGAAAGCCCCCGATTACTTCGTGCGCATCTTCAATATGTTGACATTGAGCTGTTACTTGCATTATGTATGGCATATGAACATGATCTATTCATGATATGATCTATGATAAAAGTTCGAAATTACTCGCATATAAAAATTCTTCTAATAATCGTTTGTAAATTCTGTCTTTCAAATGTAGAGCATTGACAGACAGTAGCTGATATTTTTTGATCCCTGTTTTCACGGCTTTGAATCGCTGAAGTGCTAAACATCAATCGTTTGATATCTTGCAAGTTATAGACTCCTAGATATTGGATACAGTAAATAGTCTACGTTACCTGTCATTTTTGGAAACTTCTGAATTATTAACAAATACAAATTTTATGAAGGATGAGAGACAAAATCTATGATATCTTATTTAGGAGCAACTTAACTACTAAAGTCTCAGAAATCAATCAAAAAGTTTGAATTGAATGACGCACTTGCTATAATACTCATTCTACTACTAATAAAATATAAATTTCAAATCTAACAATGACTGATGAAGCCATATGATCCAAAATATGCCTGCTGTAGGAATTTGATGAAATAAGAAACCTATATTGAAAATCAAAATATTCTTGACGCTTTCACAAATACACTTAACTGAAATTTATTGCTTTGTGGTTGTATTTTAATTGAAGATGTTCTATAACAGTCTTGTGTAAGAATTCACGATAAACTATGATTACATCCATGATATTCTAAGAACTTAATTAAATTGTTTTAGTAAATGTACACATTTGTCATGGATCCGTTTTATGGAAAGAAAGTAAAGAGTATGCCAGGTACGCGGGAGCAGGGGGATATGGAGGGCTGAGCACCGCCTAAAAATTTCACTTACTCAGAGCAGCTCCGAAACCTTCAGTCAGACTATAGTCTCATTCATCGATAGGCTACATCAAACATTACAAAGCAAATATTTCCTAAATGTTTCAGAATGATTTAACCATAATTACCATCCACGTGTTGTTTCTCAGATGTTACTTGAGTCTTGACTGGGCATGAATGAAGTAGAGCTGCTACACTGTAAATCGCTGGATACGAAAATTACATACAAACATATACCAAAGTAACATACAATTTGAAACTAACATCTGACACGGGATTCTCGTATGCCTACAGAGATCTGGTATGTTTTTCATACGGAAATCTCATTTACTTTTGTATGTGATTGGTATGTAGCGATGCGAACTATTCTACACTGTAAATCGCTCAATACCAATCACATACGAAGGATGCATGCCATAATATTTTTTTGGTATATTTCTGTATATACAGTAGTTGTATACTTTTCGCATGTTATTTAAAGTGTGGTATGCTTTACATACTGAAGCCATGCCAGCACAATGTTAAAAGAAAGCATCAATTATGTCTAAAGTATGTTGATTTAAGGCATTTTGTCAGTAAAGATCACACTGATGTTACTAGTGCTTTGTAAGTAGTGGGATAATGACATTCAAGAGTCATACTTTCAATACACAATTCGATTTTAATACATGTAATTCTAAGGCATTTCATAAACGATCAATAGGTATTCAACCATCAATAATTATGCATTATGTAATTTTGAAATTAAGCCTATTATCAATCCGAAATAAAAACTCATTATAATTCATGAACGCAAAAAAAGTTATCTTTGAGATATATAAGTGAACATGATTACACGAAAAAAGTCGCATGAATAAATTGATGTTAATCAACTTGGTTCTTGAAGTAGAGGTAACTGAGCGTCCTGTTAATGTTGCTAGACAAATAGCAACGACGACATACTCGAGGAGCATAAAATTTACAATAAATCAAATCTAGTTAAATATCACACTATCAAACAGAAATATTCTCGAATGGTATTACTGAAAAAAGTACTACCAGAGGCATGCGAATGAGAGTGAATTTGCATCGGGTCTCGCTTATAAAACATGCCAACAACTCGTATTTCAGTGTAAAACAGCCAATCGGGTCAGTGAGTCAAAGGCACCATTCGTTGAGCCAGTCAATGACCCGACGTTTTCGTATTTGGGCTTTTTTGCTTTGAAGCCGTGGAGGAATTTTCCAGCGAAATTGTAAAATCAGAGTGAATTATCCATTGTACTAATTCTGTAAAATTGTGAATCCCTAGGTGATTGGAAATGCAATTAATTAGCGTTCAACGGCGAAAGACAGATAAGGATTGAGTATGCGTGTAAGTCGTTTGCTGTAGAGTGGCACAGATACTGGTCGGCACTGATACGAAAGAGGCGAATTGGCAATTTTTGAGAGTTAATGATTTTCCAACTTTTGATCGGCCTATGCAAAGCAGATATATCACAAATGAACTCTTTATACTTTATCACAGGAATTTTTTGTGCATTTGATTGAGGTCAACGACTTTTACTATCAGCATTTGAAGTCTATACCTGGCACCGCGCAAACGGTATAGTATCGAAAAACAAAAGGGAGGGGCAAGTCGAAAGCGCCTCCATGCATTTTAGAAATTTGACCTTAATATGCAGCTCATCACTAAGACTTCAATGACTTCAGTCCGACTCGAGCATCAAAATTTCACTCAGATGCTGACTGAAATATTGAATATGACTGAATATGAATATGAGAATATGGACTGAGTCTGATTGACAAGTCTAAAAAATTTTCAGCAAATACTCTTATTAAAATGTGAGTCCAACTTAAACTTTTACAAAATCTTATCATTAGTTGTTAAGCCTGCAAAAAAACTGAAGAAAATCATTAAAAATTTCCCCCACATTGTATGGTATGGTAAATTGTATGGTAATTTTGATTGCAAAATATTTTGCGTGTTCAAAAGTATAGTCATCCTGTATGCTAATTTAGGTCAACTTTTAGTTACTATGATCCAAATGCATGTGGGCAGGCCATGTACAGTATTTTCGGTGGGGCACTGTCAAATTATTTATGTTAGATTTGAACTGATCTGCAATGGCCTGTGCGAGACGTGTTCAAATTAATGTCACTCTCCCAGAACGAGCTGCGGTGCTAGTGAAAAGCTGTAACTCTGGAGAACTCCGGCTGGCGAAATATAAACCAAAAAGTTATTAAGTTATCCTGAGCAGCTTTGGCACATTTATTTACTTTTTTACAAAAACTGCATGCTGCTTATTGACAATTAACGTTTATTTACATATTATCAGATATATTATGACAATGAACTTAAAAGTTTTGTATTCTAGAGAGAACGGTGTAAATAATGGTTGTGCTGATATTTTATGCCTATTGTGATCGATGTTATAAACTTGCATATGGGATTAAAGATTGCACACTTAAGTGAACCTGTTTATCATCATTTTTGAGTGCTTCACACATGCCCCCTATATCAATTTGACGTTTTTCCGCATCAACTTTCTTCAGTTTCAACAATAGTCATTTTAGAGCAGTTCATCGGAAACTTATTATAATGATATTTTTCTCAACAACGTAGGACAAATACGTGCTAGAAGTTAAGTGCATCACAAAATGCAACAAGAATGAATTGTCTTCTTTTTCCAACCTTCGAGTGTCATATCCACTTTGGTCATATCCAACAGCATAGTAATACAGTATATTGATAAACAAGCGCTTCAATAAATTGAAAAAAACAGAAGGATTGGTGGAAAAATAAAAATCTACTGCCTGACAATTGAAATAATCATAATTAATTTTGTCAAGCACAGTCTAACCCCTATTTGTCATTTATTCCATGACAGCGATGAGGCAAGCTCAAGAATACAGGAGTCCAAAATGACAAAAAGCTGAATCCAAAAATTGACAACAAAATTCAGCCTGAGTGTAAAAAAAATGGTAAAAAGAGATCAAATTTTCATCCAAGACGAATGCAGCTTCCACCAGAGTGAGCAGTACCGCGTACTAGTATGCCTTCGTTATCCGCCAACAATTCGTTTCGCAGCACTCAAAATTCTGCCCCCTGACGAAAAATCGTTCCCTGGAATATGCCAAAAACTGCTGAGAATATCTTGATAACTTATTTCTTGCAACTTATAAAAAGCAATGCCTTTATATTTTAGACGCCAACTGTCGTCTACAAACGCCTTGTCTAATATGTAATGAAATATACATTACATATTAGACAAGGCGTTTGTAGCGTTTATATAGCCCCATTGGAAGTATACAATCAAACCACCGCATACAAGAATACGTGAGTACTTCACCAAACAAAACAAACCTTTCAAAATAAGAACAGTAATTCTCGAACATCATCATGAACCTATGAACGTGTGTTTAGTGGACAACATCCTCATTCAGCAAAGTAATCGCAAAAGTAAATTCAGAATTGGAATTTCATTCACTTGACACTCTTATTTCATAATATAAATACTTCCTCATCTGAAGCTGATTTGCCTAAGGCTAGCATTAATATCATTGCAACTCAAGCACTATTTTAAATATTTATTAGTTATATGTAGAACTCAAACTGTGAGCACAAAAGCTACATCTCTTGAGAAGGCCGATTGGCGAAAATAGGAATAATAAGTTATTAGGCGGTGAATTATTTTTCACTTTCTGCACATAAAAACTAACTTCTCACTAATATTGATCATTTTTTTATGCCATAATTAATATGCGATGGTTTAGCTAATATTTAATGCATATAGCACACGGTCGAATTTTATACAGATAGTTCGCGACATAAGGCGATTTCAAAGTATCGGCATATTGGGCTGAATTAAACGGTTTGTTATGGAACTAATGATTCCGATTGAATAAAAGGGCAGTGACCTAACTAACATTTCCTGCTTAACCTAACCGAAATTTTGAAATCTATCTTAGAAACACGGTTGTTTGGTTCGTTCAATCCCATTACGGTAGTTACAACCAGTCTCGGTAAGAAGATAATAAACAAACAGAATCTGGTTGGTTCAACGAGGCTGGTTCAAAAAAAGCGCGGCGGTTGAATGACCTTGACTGCAAAATGTTTAGCAAAAGTTTATCAGGTTCGTCCTCATCAAAATTACTTTAGAATTTTGCAGTCATTTCTTCAAAAAATTGAGGAATTCTCCATTTCCCAATCTCACTATCAATAGATGCTAAATCTTGCTTATGAAAGGCCCGAAATACAACATTTAAAAGCTCATATCTTTCAATTTTCATGTGAGCTTGGTAACCGTCGTGAAGCTTACTGCAAATGTTTTGCTAAGGTCTCCACTGTGATACCCACACATGCAATGTACGCAACTGATCACCTCTTTGTTGCAGGTCTATAAACTAAACGGCAATCCCTGGATCTCATCCAATACACGGAGAATGATGTCACGCCTATTGATTGTTCGACTCTTTGAGGAGATGAAAATAAATGGCTGGAAGATACACTCTACGCTCGACTTGTGCGGAACGTGCGATGACGTCAGTTGTTTCCTGATGACGCAGTGTCCGCCAGAGACCAATCGATTCATGGCAATAAGTCTCCACGGTGAGTCGCAGTTGCGGCTCATCAATGCTCCGAAACAAGTGGAAGAGATATTTGATGTTGACTTACAGAAACAATGGCCAAATTCATTCAGTGTGATTCGTGGACCGATGGACTGCATGGAGATTCACTTGCCGGCTACTTTTTCCTTTTGTCTCGCAATATTTTGCATCATTTTTGATCGTTTGACCGGTAAAAATTGGGATCTTGTGGCCTCTGCAGATTTGTCAGCAAATTATACCAAACATAAAAGCAACTACTATGCAAATGACCTTCATACGCTTATTTTTGAAAGAAGAGGCACTTCCGACGACTCTTCTCCACCTGAATAGGCGAGGCCACAGTGTTCGTCGTCAAACTTTACGTGGAACATTATTGACACTTCTATGCACATTGTAGAAAGAAAATGAGTCAATTCCTGTCCCTATGTGCTGCACAGCAGTCATGCGCAAGCGTTTGGAAGCACGTGACATCTTTTTAATACAAATGTGACATTTCAAAACATTCATTCTTATAAAAATGATTTGAACAGTTAATATACAAACAATCACACGGTGAATAATATGAAAAAAGATGTCATATATCTCTTCGTACTCAATTCACCATATTTCAGTTTCAATAGAGATCATGGATTCAAATAATTGAGAATTTCACCATAAATACAGTAATGTGCAGAAGTCTGTATTTATCTATTTACATGTATTTATGTTTAGTTTGAAGTGGGAGAGCCACAATCATTATATTGCTTCATAATATTTGCATTATATTTAATATAGGGATCTTGAAGCCATATAATAATTGAGTTTAATTGAGCTTCATATCTAAGTTAAGCGCTTTTAAGGCGTCTCAAGAGTCGAATTATGTACCGTGTAATTCAACATGTTTACTGACCAGACGAGTTACTAGTCCATACAACAATCTACACCATCTTATGAGTAACTTGTCAAATAGATTTTTCATGGCTATGTAACTCAAAGGCTTGCACTTTACTAACAAGGGCATTTTATTTGGGGTTGAGCGTCGGTATGATAATGAATGACGTGCTGAAAACATTTTCCAGAAAAAGATAACAACGATGGGCATAATCAAAGCAGATTAACATGAATCAACCTAAAAAGCTTTGTCACATGTTTTAAATTCATTCGATTTATATTTAGCCTACATTGCCATTTTCATCTGTAGGATCATATCTTTAAAAAGTAACGCGAAGAAAAGAACAACCAGTAGGCCTATATGCACGCTGTTAAAAAGCTTTGAAGGCTAATATGCTTGTTTGTAGGCGTCTATTTGTTATCGAATGTGTGTAGTCTCGATGAAAGTTGAACAGAAAAGGTATCTATGGACACTACCAGTGCATGTACAAGTACACATCTATACATAGAAGGATACAGCAAGAACATTCTGACACATTCAATGAATTGATAATTTTTGTTGTTGATGCCTTGGCATTGTGTAGACTGCATAGCCTGCAAATGTGTTTCCACGTTGTCAAACATGCAGGTAGGTATCTTGAAGCATAGCCATGATACTACATGTATCTGCATTGTTGAAAATAAGGGATTGACATGATGCATTGCGTGTTTATGTTAGAAGAAATCCCTGAGGCCAGATGTAGGCAAGAAAAACAAATTCAGCTATTCTCAGCAATTTCGGTGCGCTTCGCGCATCATCTTCAGAGAAACTACACTGTATAAAGCGTGAATTCGGACACAAATAGGTTGAATAGAAATCAAATAGGTATGCAATGATGGAATCAATGATTGTCCGTAATGAAACGCAAAAAGCTATGGATTGCACTCAAACCGAAGATAGAAATAACTTATTGAAATCACTCCTAGAAACTCGATATAAAGTAGGAAGTTAAAATATGAAAAAAAGGAAAAAGAGAAACGAAAAATAATCATAGAAGAGAAGCTAACGTAATGCGCAGTCCCACGCAGATCCAATGTTATGATCGACCCTGTTGTTTCCGCCAAGTTTTCGGGTCCAGATCGCCGCCTTGATCAGTCTCCTTCTCCAACCACTCTCTTTGCTGACCACTGCTGTATTAGAGAAGTCTATGCGATGATCACTCTCGAATGTATGCTTGGCCACCTCGGAACGATCCATATCGAGATTCTCTACCGCACGCTTTTTGTTCCTTCTGTCTGTCATCCACTGTCCTTTCGAATTGGCCCACAGAAACCCATGCGCACTCCGAACAGTTGAATGAGTAGACGATACCGAATTGTTCAACAGGACATGGGCGTTTGCGCACCAGAGTTGACCTTAGAGTTCTCATAGATTCTCATTCTGGCCTCAACCCCGGCACCACGGAGAACTACAGAAAGCCGCTCCGACACTCCATCTACATGCGGCAAAGCCACACACCGTGAAGGGGCCTCTCGTTCATCATGATCATTCCTGTGGCTCATCCAACCAGTCCTCATCTCTGCCCTGTCGTAGCCGTTGCGTAGGAGCGTAGTGTCAACCAGTCTTTTTTCTTGGGAGATCCTGCCAGCAGAGCAGATGCGAATGGCCCTGGCAGTCAAGGACTTAATAACAAATTTGAACGACGACTTCGGATGATTCGAGGATCTGTTTAGGTTCGTATGGATCGGCTTACGATAAACCGAAAATTCCAATCCATCGTTGCGGTCGATGAGGATGTCCAAAAATAACATTCTACCATCCTGTTCTTTCTCCAAAGAAAAGTTGATGCCAAGCCTTAAACTGTTAACCAACTCAAAAAAACTTGAAAAGTCACTCTTACATGAAGGCCAAAATAGTAGAACATCGTCAACATAACTTACCCAAGAGAAAGAATCGCCAACGCCAGTTCTCTTGCTTAGGGCCAATTTCTCAAACGAATTCATGAAAATGTTCGCCGCAACAGCGCCCAAATTGCTCCCCATTGTTGCACCATTGGTTTGGATATACATTCCACCGAGTGAAGAAAAATAGCAAGAGGACAGCACAAATTGAGACAGCTTAATGAGCAACTACCCTGTGGGAACGAATCTTGCGAAAAACTGGCGAATGTCAGCTGCAGAATATCATGCTAAAGTTCAGTCATATTTGCGGGATATTCGCTGGCGTAGTTCGCCGGCGACAATTCGCGCTCTATATGTCACCTTTTACTTTTGACTTTCTCTCTTATTTTCTTTAGTAATCCGCCTCTACAGCCGAGGTTCTATTCTCTCCCTCACCTCCTCACTATCCCCCACGTATGGCTAATCTATCTAAGAAATAAGTGCAGACTATCATTCTTTGATAATGACAAGAATATGGAGAATCCGCATATATCAATTTTCATAACATCTCTTGACATTCAATAATTTACAACAATGATAAATATTTGAATAATATCATAGCATTTACTGCGACATTTATGGAAGATAAATACTCTTTTTAGTTTAGGCCTTCGTGAATTATAAAAAGATCCCTTTTTATCAGATCAGACTGAGTATACAATACATTTTCATGTGAAGGTAATATACGAACAGTACTACTTACCACTAATTAGTTGCTACAATATCCACAATTTCGCCGGTTAGCGAAAAATCAGCTCGCATTAGTAACCAAATATCTACCAACCAATTATAGCAACTTTTTCGCCACCTGTCGTTTTTAATTTTACACATGTTTTTGGATAAATTATGACCATTTTCACATGCGGAGATAGTTTTTACACGAAAATGAACCTTTAAAAAAATTATCCACAAAATCGCTACCTCGCCAGATAATCTGTTGATATTAGCAAGATGCGTTCCCACAGGGTAGTCGACGTTAAGCGAGATCTTCCTGGATGCCACGTCCATTGTATAAAACTGACCGTCTCTTAAGTCGGCCTTACTGAACATGTTGACCACATCCTCAGAATTCTGGACGTTAGAGTCACAATTACCGAATTGTTTTTCTTGCCTACACCTGGAATCAGGGATTTCCTCTACCATAAAACAAACAATGCATCTGCATGTTGCATATTTTGCTAATATATGGAATGCACTGTCATAACACATCATTCAAGTTCTTGTAAGAAAAGCGTTTCTAAGATTTTCAGAAAATATTGCATGTAGTTTGGACGAGATGATTTTATTGGGGAAAGACTGAAGATGCTTGGTATTCGATAATGAGACTCGAAACATACTTAATTGATCAAAATTAATTAATATATATAAAATTGATATACAATTAGATGTGATTAAGCCAAGCACGTGTTGACGTGTCATTGGCAATGAGACAGGAGAAATGCTTCCATTGGCATAGTGAACTCACACCTTTCAAAATCAAAGAAATCATTTGATTTTCATCAGTAGTAAGATCAAATAGATATTTAACTATTTTTTTGTACTTACCTTACTAATGTAATTCGCTAATCAGTAGAGGTTTCCATACTTAAGAAATAATTCTTTCCGAAGTCGAACTGCTTCCAAGATAATCTCATACACTGAAAATTGTTGCTCCAGTTTGGTTTTGATACAATTTCTTGCTCTCCCCCATTTGTTGCACTAAAATGTGTCCGATAACAATCGCTTCCAAAAAAGACACTCTGGTCAGCTATTGTACGTAAAGCGATTTTTCTGAGGATCCACTGTTCATTTAGTTATGATATCTCTACAGTATACTTTCATGCACTCTTGTAGCAATAGCGTGAACATGCGTAATTAACTTATTTTTTTCTCAATTTGTCTGCAGATCTCAAAATGCTTGGCACCGATCATTTCATATGATTCATGCGTTTCTTTTGAACTGATGGCGAATCATAGAAATGGCGCTAAACCAATTATGACGAAGAGCTATTTTACGAATTACTGTATTCGTCATCGGATGAGACTGTCACACAAAATTGTTATGGCTTCGGACATAATCTTTGGAAAAAAAGGGCAAGCGACAGCTATAACAAATTTCTGCTATTCCCGACCCATGTCTCACTTTTCGTGGAATTGCCCACCAGTGCATGGTACATGTACAATACCCATGAAGCATATTCATAAAGCTGCTGGTAAAATTTTTCTACGTGCACACACGGTCGGCGTTTACCATCCATTGCCACGACACAATTACAAGGAAATATCCCTTCGAAATATCACTTTGAAGGACAATTCGAATCAATTACATCAATAAGCGTGCACGCAGAGAACCAAGCAGACATGAAAAACATTCAGAAGCATAATTCTTTGACTCGAATGCTGTTTCAGAAGATGATATTTTATCTCGAACTTTTCCATCAAAACACATTCCTATCACTTTGACACTTACTTAGACTTAGTTCCTCCCGTTCCTGCTGGAACATTGGGCGACTAATTGTTTCCATTTCTCTCTGTCACCGGCAGCTCTTGGAGCATCTCTCCATGTTCATAGAATGAATGTCGAATCTTCTCAATTTCTAGAAAATAAGATTTAGTACAGACTACTCCATACAGACATATACTATTTCTAGGCTGATGTCTGTCATTGCAGGTGTATACTCCACACTGCACATGTATGACACATGTATAACAAAAAAAAACACAAAATTTTTATGTTCATTTGCATTAAAATTTTCACTTACAAAGGAACTGAAGTCGAACCGGAGCCGCGATTTTTCTCAAAAACCGACTGAAACCGATCAACCTCATGATTTTGAAACCAACGAGTACGGGTAATCATCGGTTATTTATGAAATCAATAATTGACAACAAAGATCTGTCGCAGTTCACTGAATATCTGGAGAATGACAACGTTTAATGCAATAAGCGACATCAACACCCTTGATTCCCCGACCACACTCGCCTAACTCAGGAATGGAAACTGCAGTCCGCGGTGGGGACTTACTTACTTATCGTGACCACATCACACGCGGCCTTGCCAATACACTGTGCGAATTAAGTTACCACGTCCGTGCACTGGTGTAGGTCGTGCTGAGTGCATGGTGCTGCAAGCAGCCGACATTGCAGTAGAAGATCTATCGTCCGTCGTTCTCCGCACCTGCATTTGTCATCTTCGCTTAGGTTCCATATTTTCCTGGTTACTCCACAAGGGGCGGTTGAGTGTCTTCCATACGCTGTAAGTAGTATTAAAAGGGCTCATACTGTGCCGGGATTAGTACATTTTGAATTGGAACCTAAATGTACCGAACAGGATGAGTACATTTTGAATTGGAACCTAATGTACCGATTTGTTTTTAAACTTGATCTTGTGGTTGTAGTCGTCTGTTATTTGAAGTGTTGATTGCGAACACAAGTGTACTGTTTTGTGTTATTTGTGAAGAGAATAGTGTAATGTGTTGATGATGTGAGTTCGGTTAGGTACATTTAAATGTTCTAGACTTGTTAATTTGAACATGAATGGCAAAGTGTGAGGATTGAAACGTTGAGGATTGCTGTAATTGTGTTGAGGATGAGTACGCAGATGTTCTAATTGTATTGAGGATGAATACATAATGTTCTAATTGTGTTGAGGATGAGTACGTAATGTTCTAATTGTATTGAGGATGAATACATAATATTCTAATTGTGTTGAGGATGAGTACGTAATGTTCTAATTGTATTGAGGATGAATACATAATGTTCTAATTGTGTTGAGGATGAGTACGTAATGTTCTAATTGTATTGAGGATGAATACATAATGTTCTAATTGTATTGAGGATGAGTACGTAATGTTCTAATTGTGTTGAGGATGAGTACGCAGATGTTCTAATGCTGAACTTGTTATTTTTGTTTTGAATGATTATGTTGAAGGCTATCTATCTATCTATATATATCTATATATCTATACATATATTATATGCATGGAGAATTGTTTATTATTATCATTATGGTTTGTCTTCGATTGAGACAATTGTGACCATTGTGACCATTGTGATCATTGTGACCATTGAATCCTTCATTTATATTTTTTGTTCTTTTGTCAAATTTCTATCACACTCTATATATATATGATGAATGGTCGTCCAACATCATGGATTGTTGCAAGAGATCTTGGTTTTTCATTGCAAGCTATAAAAACAGTTACAAACTTAAATGAAAGCATCCGAGCTGGTGAACTAATTGAGCGGTTAATGGATTTACTTGAAAGTACAACAAGACTAAATTTAGATCACAGTTGGATAGAAGATTTTTCGCCATCAAATTATAATGAGATACCTGAATTTAAGACAGCAATTTTGAAACAGCGAGACGTGACTGGGAGATCAGAAGAGAGACATTCGTCAAAAATTATTTCTCCAAGTTCTTCGGCAGACCGTGGAATTCATTTGGATGAGAGGCGAAAATTGGAAAACGAGACATTTAAATTGCTGTGCGAAGTGAACTGTGTTGAATGCTTTGAACGACCAAGGTCCATTCTCTTGGTCCCATGTGAACACTTTGTTTTATGTTCTCATTGTTATGATAAACAGAATGATTATATAAAGAAATGTCCTCTTTGTCAAGGGTTTGTAACATCATATTCGAATGTGTATAGATCATGATGACTCATCAAGCTCGCTTTTCATTGGTCATTAATGCTTTAGCCTGGCTATAAGAGAGAGATAATGGTTCTCGTTTCACTCATTCATTCATTCATTGAACAAGATTGAGCATGACCTTCAGCAGCTATATCCCTGTAGCACTTGTTCATCAAGGCAAGAAATTCAAAGGATTTATATTTTTTTGTAGTGACGACGTAACAGGTTACAAAGCTGACTTAGTAGATTTGATGGAGGACATTGTAAAATTCTTCAAGTGTGAAGACAACGTTGAGGTGCAGAAAATCCTAATGAACGCATTGATTGAAGTGCTGACAAGAGTGACCAATTTTTGGCTTGAAGATGTGTTCCAACCACTAAGTGGAACTGAGACAATTCCTACTCATTCTCGCTGTTATTGCTATAACAGAACGCGATATTTCAACACATGCCTGCATGACCTGATAACGTTCAGCCATTATGAAGAAGATGGTGTAAAATTGAAAGTTGACGTATTTGCTGGTCCACCATCCGTCAGCATCAACGTGGCGGCGCTGGACCGAGATGACACTGCTAAGTTTCGAGCATACTATGTGAATCTTCTGCGTTTGTACGCCCAAATGTCATGTTGTAGGTGTTGTCCCCTCTCGATAGACTTAATGAGTGATCTTAAACAGTTGATAATTGCAACGAAACAAACCTTAAGTGACATTGATGACTATAAACTACCATCTGTCAATGTTTGAAGTGACATTGTGTATTACATGTATGTATTGAGCAACAATGCTATTTGTAGTTTGAATTATCATCATTGTATGTATTAAGCAATAATGTTATTCGCTTTCTTCTCATTCATTGTTGTAAAAAAAGAAATATGGTTGTACAAAGAAAACGACGGTCTTTTCCCCGAAAGAAACGGTCATTTAAACCTTCAAGTCAGTTTAAGAAGGAATTGCGGAAATTGAATAAAATACATAATAATCGGAGGAAGTGTGAATTAATTCAAAATTCAAGTGATGACTTCATACGTGATTTGGCCTTTACAATTCACAAGTGTCTTCCAATATACAAGCCTTTGTTGAATCCTAGGTCTATCAAAAACATTCGCAAATTTTCGAATCCTAGGGGTAGTGATAAAGTCAGGAGAAATATGATTCAACATGGAGGTGGTGGCTTTATGGATATGCTAAATGACATCAGTAATAGTATTTCCAAAGTGCTTGACAGTCCTCTAGGAAGAATTATTACAGGTGTTGCATTGCTGGCATAAAGCCAACAACTCAGAAGTCGACACGTCATCGATTACTCATTGACATTGATTGAAGGCTATATAAGATAGGCGTGTGAGCTTTCAGTAGTCATTTTCAAGTGATCATCCGTCAGTGTGAGTACAACAAGAAAATGTCTCTTAAAATGCACATAATTAAGGAAGAGGGCGACGCTGTTGATCGCGATCTCTTGAAATTTAGACCAATGCGTAAGGTTCAAGGAATCAGAAACACGTTTTATTTTCAAACGCTTAATTATGGTGATGATGGATTATATTTACAAGTTCCATTTTTTCATAGCAATGGGATGTCATCGTCTAGCTATAGCAATCTAAGACAAATGCGTGTCACATTTCCTAAATGGCAGCAAACTATACTAAAAATGATTGATTCATTCGCAAAGGAATCTGTCGAACTACCTGACAGTGCTCCGGTACATTGGAAGAAGAAGTTGGAGGAAGGGAGTGGATTCAAAGATCTACCTGAGTTTGATACTCTCTTCTTAAAATTATCTGACCATTTCCAAGCGTTTGATGTGCTGTCAAACCCAATGGATTGTGATGATCTCAAGCGTGGGCGATACATGGGCTTGGTACACGTTACTGGACTTTACATTGGCGCTCATGGTTCAACTGGTAAATTGGCTTCTCTTCAGATGAAGGTTCTACAATTGGTTTATGAACCATTACCAATTGACAAGTGCTAAATTCATATTGAAGACATTGCTACACCAAGTGAGCCGAAAGAATCAAACGATGCAAAAGAAGCCAAGGAGGTTGATGAAAGCAAGAAAAGGACGCGCAGATCGAAGGACAGCATGAAGCTAAAACTGAGGCGACAGGATGCACAACCTGACTTGAAGAGTTCCTTCGATTCTACTCTCGATGAAGACACTCAAATGTGGTAAATTAAAACAACTGTTTATCGTTTCAATAAAACTTGTTTGGAAATAATTTACATGTCTTAAGTTCTAACTAAGCAAAATAATGGGTGTTAGTAAATGATGATGATGATATTGAATGACTCTGAAATGACAGATTTTCGACTATTCACTGACCGTACAATGTGTGTGGCCGGACCAAGTCAGTCTGGTAAAACAACTTTTGTAACTCAGCTACTGCAATACAGAGATGAGATGTTTAATAAGAAAATAAAGCAGGTTAAATGGTACTACGGTATTTTTCAACCAGATCTGCATTCTGCACTTCGACAGCAGGGATACGAAGTAAAACAGGGGCTACCACCAACTGAGGATATCCGAGCAGGTCATTTGATCGTGTTGGATGATCTACTTCGCGAAAGCAAATCTTCAAAAGATGTAACCAAAATGTTTATTCAAACAGCACACCATAGGCAAGCTTTTATCATCTACATCACTCAAAATATCTTTGATGGAGGAAAAGAGCAGAGAACTAGAAGTCTTAATACACACTATTTGGTGGTTTTCAAGAATCCAAGAGATAGTAGTCAGATACATCATTTGAGTCGACAAATATTACCTCAGCAGCCTAAAACTCTTTCAAAAATATATGATGAAGTGACGAAGAAGCCACATGGCTACCTCTTCATTGATTTAACGCAAGAATGCCCAGAGCGATTTCAATTTCGAACTAATATTATATCAAACTCTGGAGATGCAATGATAGTATTCACTGTCAACAGTTATTTAATTGGACCAATGACAGTTTTAGGCAATACATATGTGCTTCAGCTACTATGACATTTTCAATATGAGTTTTTCAAAAATGGTTGTCATTCCTCAAGAGGAATATCTACAGCTATCAATGACAAGAAATATTCAGGAAACTAAAAATGTGGATCAGCCGGTTACAGATCAACTTAAGCAATTATCTCAACAGGATAGGGAAATTCAAAAGATTGAGGATCCTTATCGACGAATGCAGTTACAGGCTGAGAATTTAGAGGAAAGACGACATATTAGGGAAAAGCTGCGCAAATTCATAACTCTTTCAACTCCTCGAGCATATCGCATGCGAGCTGAAAGGTTGTTTGATTTTATTGATCCCCACGTAAAGTTCAATGAGCGAGGAGAAATAATAGAAGAAAACGGTGATGTAAATAGGAACAGTCACATCGATGATCTTCTACAATATGCTGTGAGAGATGTAATGCGAAAGCTGGGTGCTCCACAAGGATGGGAATACTTTCAAAAAGTGCTATCTAATCACAACGTCCCCCATAATATAATCGGAGGACCAACTATAAATGAACTGAATTAAGTGTTGGCAACCGATTCTTCAAAAGGAAAAGTAGTTACCACAGTCAAGCGAGAACCCATTGTTTCTCCTGCTACGTCTCCAACTCCGAAGAGAAGAGGGAGACGTTCAACACGAACACCGAAAAGTTATAGCAAATATTAGGCAAATAACAGTGAAATTGCTTCCCATATCATGTCTATGCAGAAAATTTGCTGCTGTTTGAATTCTGCGCTCGATAGTAAAGGAGAAGAGGGTATAGAAGTTGATATCAATTGCGTTAGCAGTTGCTGTGCAAGTAATACTCGAGCGAGTCGCCAGAATAAGGAGGATGAGCGCAGCGGAAAAACTGAGACAAATCTACTACGACATCAATCATCCCGCAAGCTTCAGTCGTCCGAGCGTTTTAGCCCGTGCAGCAGGTGTACGAATAGAGACAGTGAAGAAATGGTTGAAGAGTCAACCAACCTACACGCTACACAAGGATGCGAGGAAGCGGTTTCCAACTAGGAGATATGTTGTCAATAATATTGACAGTCAATGGCAAGCAGATTTGGCTGATATGCAGCAGATATCTCAATACAATGACGGTTACAAGTACATCCTAACCGTAATAGATATTTTATCACGATATGCTTGGGTTCGCACCTTGAAATCCAAGAGAAGAGCAGAAGTTGAGGCGGCTTTTCAAAGTATTCTAAATGAAGGGAGGATCCCACAAAGAATACAAACAGATCAAGGAAATGAATTCGAAAATTCCCACGTTCGTGGTCTACTTGAGCGATATGACATTGAACCGTTCAGTGTTAAAAGTGCTTACAAAGCTGCGATGGTTGATAGGTTCAATCGTACACTCAAGACAAAGATGTGGCGGTATTTCAGTGCTAAAAATACACATGTCTGGATAGATGATTTACAGAAGTTCGTGAGAAATTACAATGAGAGCTATCATCGGATTATAAAGATGCGTCCAATCGACGTCACTCGGGATAATGCTATGGATTTGTGGCTTCGTCTGTATGGCAAGGCACCAAAAGCAACTACCGATAAGAAGAAAATCAACGTTGGTGATAGAGCTCGCATCTCTAAAGTGAAGTCTACATTCGAGAAGGGCTATCTACCGAACTGGACCGAAGAAGAATTCTTTGTTGATGAAGTAAATAAACAATTTAAACCAACAATGTATAAGTTAATAGACTATCATGGTAATCCAATTGAAGGGAAATTCTACTCATATGAATTACAGGTTGTTGATCGGAGTGAAGAAGTGTATATGATAGATAGAATAGTTAAGAGGAAAGGACATGGTAATCATAGAAAATATCTCGTCAAATGGGAGGGATATCCTGACTCGTTCAACAGTTGGATAGCCGATCAAGACTTGAGAAATGTGGAAGTAGGAGGCATTAGAAGCTTTTAAGCTAATATTGGTGAATGACTACTGATCCCACATTATATCCAATAATGTCGTCTGCTGAGTTCAACATCATTCTCCCGAGCAACAGCAATCCCAAGATATTTCCTGACAACAAACCATCGGAGTATTCGGTTGAGTTTCCCAAGCCTCTTTATCTGAGTGGCCCTCACGAAGTTGCATTAACTGAAGTCACATATTACAATGATATTAGTTTGTTAACGAATAATTATTTTGAAATACACACGGAAGTACGTGAAAAGGATGATTGTTTTCGCCTATTTCAGAATGGTCTACATGGAACATGGGATTTTCATCATCTTACTTTACATCCTTTCTCACCATCGCTACCGTCTGTCAAGAACATGATCAAAATTGAAAAGGCATATGCAACGTCTTCCTTCAATTCTACAGTTCCCACACTCAGCTTGCAAGATGCAGAGAATGAAATTGGTAAAATGTTCCCACGAATAAACGATCTCTTCACTCTGACTTTAAATAGGTTCTTCAAGCCAGTTGTAAAAGGCTCAACTAAACTATTGAAAGAAGGAAGGAAGCATGTTCTGCTAATATTAGGTAGAGATTTGGCACACACTCTAGGGTTTACCAGTACTACATTTTCATCTCTACATTGGTATAATGGACTTGGATGGAAAGCTGAGAGAACAGTTAGTGATTTTCAATGTAGAATTGCACCGTTGTATGCACTACAGAAAAGGAGTGTCCGCGTCAAGGAAAAATTTGAAGTTATTAAAAATATTGAAGACGTTGCAAGAAAGTTTCAAGGATCAGTGCCAGAATGTTTAATGACTTGTGAATATAAGAAAGAGCAAGTAACTCTTTTTACTGCTGAAATGGAGGTAGAATTTCTTGTTTTCACTAAAAAGACACGTTTGGAAAAGTCTAATTCCGCTGTTATTGAATTCGGATCTGAAATTCAGAGACTATTCAAGCATCCTGATAGTCCACCGTGTTTGACAGAATTAAATGATACATATAAGATTCAGTTGAATTCCAATAAACTAAAGACAGCAACAAACGACGCATGGCACATCAATGTATATTCCGATAAAATACTGGCTGACGAGTTGAGTACCTCAACTGAGCTAGTAAGGAGGGTCAATTTAAACGTTGAAGATCTAAACACACCATCGGAAATTTGTACAAAACTGAATGAAAATGGTGCACACTACCTCAACGCAGATCAGTACTTCTTTTCATATGATCCCTTAAAGAAGCGAATGGTTTTAAAAGTAGGGAGAAATTATCTCATTAAGCTCGACAAGATGTTGGCAACAATTCTAGGGTTCTCAAAATTCACAATAAATGAAGGTACAACCATTGGTAATTCAGCACCTTCATTAGAGAGAGACATCAGTAACTTATATATTTACTGCAATATTGTTGAGTATACTAGAGTTGGTGACATCGAGGCTCCATTGCTACGCACATTTACCCTATCCGTCCGGAAGCAGTTAATCAATCGTGAATTCATCAACAAAATGTATTTACCGATCAATCGAAGTGTTATCAATAGAATCGACATTTCAATTCATGATGATGCGGGTGAAATTGTTCCATTCTATGGTGGTGTTACTGTGCTGACACTACATATTAAGAATCGAGACTAAGGCTTTACGCTATTGTGAAATTCTTCAGAATTCAAAATTTACAATGACAGGCTTTTATAGCAGACCATCATATCAAAGCGGATATCCCGTATTTGCTGGAGGTAGGCGACAAGTAGGAGGAGGAATATTTGGTGCATTAAAGCGTGCATTACTTCCTGGACTTAAACGCTATGCGTTGCCAGTGATGAAACGCGTAGGAAACAGAGCTTTAGATTTTGGTGCAAATGTTGCTGCGGATGCACTCCAAGGAGCGGATATAGGAGAATCAATGAAAGTCCGTGCTCAGCAATCAGCTATTGACGCATTGGATGACCTAACAAAGTCGAGACGACCTGATCGTAAGAGGCGCAACAAGACAAGACAAGTTGGATCCGGTCGAGTTACTAAGCAAAGACGAAGAGTTAGGAAATCTAGATCGAAGCTTCCTGTGAAGAAGACAAGAAAGCGAAAGCGAAAGCGGAAATCGAAATCAGTTGGAAATAAGTCGAAACGAAGGAGATTAACGTCTTTCTAAACTGAGCGAAATGCAATCGACTATCAATTCAGCTTTGTGGTTTTTTGATACATCACCCCAGCAAACTGACATAATTTCGTCGAGAATTGTTGACTATTTTCCCTCAACAAATATTGTGGGTAATGACATACCTATTCAGTTTGATGTTACTGCTAATGCTGACGACTACATCGACTGTCAGTCTATTGACTTGGAATTGTGTGTACAAATTAAAAAAACTGATGGTACTAACATTGATTCTAAGGACAAAGTGGGGTTGATTAATCTCCCAATTGCCAGTCTCTTCTCAGATGTCACTTTATCACTAAATAATAAGCAGATTGAAGGAGGAGATTCATCATATCCATATGGAGCTTACTTATATACATTGACTCAGTTTCAAAACCAGGCCAAACAAACGCACTTACAAGCTGCTGGTTGGTTTACAGAGCAGTCTGGTAAGTTCGATGATTTCGCTAATAATGGTTTGAAAAAGCGTGTGGAATTAACTGCTCATTCAGCTGAACTGCATCTAAAAGGTCCTGTCTATCTTGATTTTTTCCGTCAATCGAGATACCTCCTATCTCAAGTACAAATGCGATTGACATTTGTTCATGCTAAATCAAAATTTGCTTTGATGTCATTCGGACCTGCTGCATCCTATGATGTACACATAACGGAAGCTGTCCTCAATGTAAGGCGAGTAAAAATGAATCCCACAGTCATCAATCAACATGCTGTAGGACTGAAGAACCACAATGCTATATATCCAGTCAATCATAGTGTACTAACCACTTTTACGATTCCGGCGACTACCTCATCTTTTGATTATCCCAACCTCTTTCCAATTGCCCTACCGAAGGCGGTGTACATCGCGTTTGTAGAAAATGAATCATTTTGTGGTAACTTTCAGAAGAATCCGTTTCATTTTCAACATTTTGGTATCACGAAACTCGGTCTATTCGCAGATGGCAATTCAGTTGCTTCTAAGGCCTATCAACCGAATTTTCAGGAAAACAATTTTGTTCGCGAATATTGCTCTACTTTCATGGCACTAGACATGTTCAACACTGACGATTCAAATGGTATTACGATGGATATGTATAAGAATGGCTACTTCTATATATATTACAACTTCAAAGCAGAATGTGATATAACTGGTGAAAATGTGGATGTTACAAAAGCTGGTAACCTTCGATTGGAACTCACATTTGCGGATCCTTTAAAAGTTCCTGTAACCGGTTTACTTTACGCAATCTATGACAGCAGCATTGAAATTACTAGATTGAGAGACGTCTTGGCCAACTATCAGAGATGAGCAACCTCAGTAATGTGTAAATCTTAAACTTAATGAAGAAAGCTCATCCCCATTCCAAGAAATTGTTTCTCAATGTATTCCCAAGAGATGAACTACCTACATCAATTCAGTCATATCCCCGTTCTCTGATTATAAATACAGACACGGTTAATCTTCGTGGTAAACATTGGGTTGCCGTGTACATAAATAGCAATAGAGTAGCTGAATATTTTGACTCTCTCAATCAGCCGCCATTACATGATATATCAATATGGATGAATAGATTCTCATGGACTAGAAAGAAAGTGACATCGTTCCTACTCCAAAGTAATAGATCCCTCATGTCTGGGGGCTACGTACTATATTTTGTTAATGAACGACCTTTGAAAAGTGACTATAAAAGTGTTATCCGATTATTCTCTAGAAATTGTGCTAAAAACGATGTAATTCTCAACAGTTATATGAACTCAGTCTCGTAATAAATTCATTATATATGCAAAATTTGTTTTATTTCCCAGAGCGTAATGTTTAGAGGGAGAGCAAAGTTTCACAATTGAAATGTATATTTACAAACTATTTACAACAGTCCATCAACTTTTTACAAAATAATTTTTCAAATCACTTATTATTTGGGATACAACTTTCAAGTCTTTAATGCCAGTTATCACAACTTTCCCATTGTGGAACACGTGAACGTGATAAGGATGCCAATTTGTCATTTGCGCAGCAGGAAATAACTCCACCTCATAAGTAAGATTGGACGTAGAGGAAACTTTGCGAAAGTCATAGCGATAATTCAATTCGCATAACACTGTCATGGTTTTTACTTTCCAATTAGGTAATTTATCCCGTAATAGTATTTCCAACACGGAGTGTAAGTAATTGAGATCACAATCATCGAAGCACCCAACACACTGCACTGTTCCATTAGGAAAGAAAAGGACAGTCATGGATTTCTCCTTCCTCAAGATTCTCCATGTCAACATTGTGGGTCGCCCCAGATACAAACTCGTCGTCGGCTTTCGACGACACTTCTTCTTCACTATTAGCCATTGATTTCTGTTGGGTATGTCTCGCTCGATTTGATGTAGATTGAGTTTTGAGTTTGCTTTTGTAACCACCATGCGATTCACCACTTTCATCTGACTGATGTCGTCTATCTCTGACGAATGAAATTATACTTGGTAGAATCTCCTTTATAAAGGAACCCCATGTGATGTCACTAAAACGAAAAAATCGATGATCAACGTCTTTCCTCTTGGATGAACATACGTAAAGTTTGACAGTTGAATCATATTTTATCCATACCTTTTCATCCAGAGGAATCTTCATCCGAGTATCATGTCGCTCAATCAGATTAGCAAAATCTTTAAGTGAGGGCAATGCGTCACTACTAATAGAAACACCACGATGATTTCTACTATTTGTTACAGAATGTCGAAAAACTATTTTGCTTGAATCTGTTAGGTGAATTTTTTGTCTGTCACTTAACTTCCATGTTCTGATATAATGAGGCATATTCTGAAGTTATTCTTAATGTAATTATTATAATCTGATAATTGCCTAAAGTTAGTTTATGTTTGCAAATCAACATATCGGAAGGATGCTGAATGCTGTTATGTATTCAAATTCAATTTCTACATATCGGAAAGATGTAGAAATGTACACTCAAATATTTACTACCTACGTGTTATTTTTTATTGATTCTACCGTTGTTCTATCCGCTATTCTACATCACCTGCTGTGGGAAGACATTTTCGTCTTTTTGACGGAGGAGGAAGTCCAAGGATATAGTGTCCATATGGTAAAGATAAGTTCTTATTTATCCAGCAGCGCTTATCTGCCCAAAGTGAGAGCCCTCGCTTTCTAAACGTTTTTGTTTCAACTATGTGGTTTTTTGAATTTATGACGGTTATTTGCTCATTGGTATCTTTCTCAGTATAGTAAACATTTCTATAGTCACTATGTTCCATGCGTCTAACCACTGCTCTCTGTATACCCTTTGCTCGCCTAATGCTATGATGTGTTGAATCTAGAAATTTCATTGAATACATTTTTGGTTTCAAAAGAACCATCTCCTCAAGCAACTTTCCCGCGCACTCATCCTTAAAACAACCGAGTCTAGCCTTGTTTGTAATTGAATATAAACGGTGATTCACATCATAATTTGAGGAATCAAATTTTTCACCCAAATACAGGAATATATCCTCTAGACGAACAGATGGTGAGGTGTATAGACAAAGGAATAAGCTATCGGTATCACCTCCACAAAGACGTGCTCTATTTATCAGTGGACATCTAATTAAATCTTTATAATACAACTGGTACATTTCTAATTTACTATAGTCAAGAACTGCTTGACCAACATAAATTAGTTTATTTAGAACTATTGAAGGTTTATACATTCCATACCAACTAAATCTTCATCGAATATCTTATGCTGGACATATAGGGGATGATTGGCCAATTTAGATAGTTGCAATGTTGTATTTACTAATTTGAAGTTCCTCCGACGTCTCACATTCTCCATAGTCTTACCAAACAGGGAGTTGTTTTTTAATTTATAAAACGCTTTTTCAAAATCAGATTTTGATTGAGCTCTTTTCTGCGAATTCATATCAATATATTGTCTCAGCCACGTTTTTTGTGTGAACTGGATTCCAGCATGGACCTTCTTTATCTTCATTCCCATAGAGAGGTAGAATTTTAGAATCGAGTAATGAACAACATAATTTTCTCGATCGAACTGATGCAGCAACAGTTTCTTTGTGCTTGTGAAACACATATTTGGTCTTAAAGTTTCATAGAAATTTTTCATATATGTAGAAAACATTTTTTGCTCTACCAATTGCATTTCCGGAGCTAATGGAAAATCAGCCGTGTCATCGTGAATGTCTGAAGGATATTCTAAATCCAAATCAAAGACATAAGCTATATCACCCTCATTATCAATATTTTGAATGTTTTCCTCATTTGAGAAGTACACTACTTGACCTTCATCAAGCCATTTGAAGTTTGAATGTGGGAGATTCTCACTTAGCGACGAACCGTAAAGGTTTTTGACGTCTAAATATGCTAAATGACGGCTCTCTTGTGGATTGTTTTGCAACTCCGAAATACGAGCACGCGCTCTATGAATATTTGTAAACGTCATACCTCCTCGGATCCCCCTCTCAAAAAGATTATACATGCTCTCATCTTGAATGTAGTGTGGAGGATCATTCGAAGCAAAATTCAATGCTGATGTGAAGCTAAGGTGAGGTAGGCTAACAAAATGAACTGGATCTACTTGATCTTCATCCTGACTTCATTTCCTAAATGTCTCAAAAATGTCTGCCAACAGCAAGACATCTAACTTGAGGTATGCAAGCATGTAGTCTCCAAATGTTTTGCAATTAAACGCATTCCATGCTTTTTTCGCGTGCTCATAATCTATATCGTTGCAATGCTCAAGAGTAAGATCGTTGTAAAATTCCCTTTGAGGAGGAAGACAGAGCTCCGTTAGAGTTGCCAAACTACTAAAATATGAGTACGGAAACACTCCTTTTTCGTAAAGAACATCATCAGTTAATTTTGGAAATTCATTTCGCAGCGCTTCTACATGTTTGTAGACTTTCAGACTTTTGGCTAATTCAGCAAGCGATGCACTCAGAAATTGATATGAGTCCAAAAATTTCAATTTAAAATATACAGGCTTTCCATTATATTCGCTTACTGGAATTTTTGATGATAGAGTAATATATTTCTCAGCAGTAGCTGCAATAACATCTAACTTCCAAGATTTCTTTTTACCAATTGCTTTATAACAAACAATATGGCTGTCATAGTTTTTGAAATTGTGAAAGAAAACAGGAAGCTCTCGTCGATTCAATCTTAATCGCAAATTGCACTTTGAACATAATGCTTGCCTGTACTTTCCGGTTATGTGATCGTGATCACGAACTTTTGATATATCTTCACTAAATTTTATCTTACATTTATTGCAATTTTCTGCATTTTTATGAGCAATATCTTCCACTGCTGTCAATCGCATCGGCATTCTGGTCATGACATTTTGATTATCATATAAATTTTGGACAACGTCTTCTAAATGATTTAGGAATTCAGCGATGCAATTTTCCCCTTCAAACAGATAATAGGTGTTATTGTAGGTTGACTGAAGTGCCTCATGCCAGACGTGGTACACACCTACAGCCGCAGGTTTATGAATTTTGTTTTCTATTAAACACTCGATATTGGCGTATATGACTAAAGGTGGACTGAGTTGGTGCTCAGTACTACTTATCTGAACTTCTAAATGTTTGGGCATTTTTTCTATTTGCGCCTTACCACGACTACAGAATTGAAAATGTCGTTCTAAAACGCTTCTCTTTGAAAAGGATTGAGTGCATCTTTCACAAAAAATCTTGCGACTTGTGTAAAATTTGCTATATAACCTAGATAATTTTCGTATGCCGCAATAATGGCCAAAACCGTTATGTAGCACTAGCAAAATATTAACGGTTCTTCTGCCAATGAAATTGCTGTTGTATCTTACTCCCTTGAGACCATTTTCATACAAGTGGATATTTACTTTTATATCATTGTTTTTCTCAAACTTAGGAATGTCCTTTATTGACACTGGTGTGGAAATGCCATCCATAACCAATTCAGATGACCACTTTCTATATGAGTTTACCTCGTTTATCTTTGAATGAGTAACTTCATCGTAGTGAATGATTGACAAGATAGAATACATGAAGCAGTCATTTGAATTTGAATTTACATTTATTACAGCTTTAGAACTTCTTAACTTTTTAGGTAAAGTATTCATTTTACCACCAGATAGTAGAGGAGTTGAAATTAAATTGAATTCTACATTGACTACTTTATCAACAACCCAATTGCTTCCTCTATTTGCAAAAGTTGAAACATGATTTGATAAACTATTTAAATTATCCTGAAACCATGTGTCAAAGTCATATATATAATTTGATGATAATGAGGTGAAGTGCGCGAGAAAAGTTTCTTCCTCTTGAGGATTAGAACGGACATAGCGAATTTGAGCAATTAATCGACCACGTAGTTGAAGACTAGTTCGCAAGTCATTAACTAAATTTTCTAGTAAGGTTCGCATGTTGAATAAAAAAGATGTTACATCTACTGTTTGAATGGTTGGTGTAATGTCATACACGCGAGCACGTCCGCTGAAGGCGCTTTCACTAAGGGTGAGTGTTCCATAATTATTGTGACTACTCATTTCAATGTTCTTATCATGTATATTATTGTGTTGACGGAATCTACTTGTGCTATTATAATTCTTACCACAGTGAGAGCAGCAATGCCTAAAAGCTTCATCATTATTTAAAGCGCTATCTGGAATGTCCCTAACATGACTACTACAAGTTGATAAATTAGTATTATTTGTTTCTATTCCTTCTTGACTGCAACATATGAGATTGTGTCTTTTTAAATTATCTTTCCTACTGGTTTCATATGGACAATTACTACATTTATGCTTTATTCCTAGCTTGCAAAATTTTTCATGACGCGTTAAATTGCTAACAATTGTAAACTTCTTTCCACACTTAGAGCAGACAACCATGATGATCGTTGAGGATTAACAATTTCCGTCTACTTATATACTGTCTACATATTATATTACGTAACCAGTGACGTCGACCAATGGAATTTGTTCTCAACCTCAGACTTATATTTCCACTTAAATACATAAATAAAAAGACATACAAAGTGTACAAGTAATTATTTTTTTTCCAAAGTTAAAAGTCAAAAAAAAGAAGTCAAAGAGATTGACACTTAATAATGTCACTATGCGTCACCTTGACGTGGGCACAATGTCCATGACACCTTGAGAAGTCATCGACATGTGTCATACGCACTTTGTTGATAACTGCCGCTTTCGATAGCTCAACGTGCATTATTGTATCACGCTTCACTATCGATTGCGACAGTTGCAGGTTAGCCTGCGTAATGTTGCGGAACGACTCAAGCAGTGACCTGTAGTCAGCGCGAAGAGCCGTCTCGCGTTCCTCTTGTTGGCGCAACTTACATTCAAGGTGACGCACTTTGTCCTCCGCACTTTTAGACACAGGTGCGGGCACCTCAACCACTGACTCGACCGTCTCGTCCAAGTCAACGTTAAATAGGGGATCACAAGTTGGGAGAGAGTTGGAGAGGATCACAGTTGGAGTTGGGCTGTTGGGCATCGGCGTAGGAGCAGGTGGAGACGATGGGACCCAGTAGTCATCGAATGTTGGTTGAGGTGGAGTTGGGACGCGGTGCAGAATTGGAGAGGGTGGGAAGCTGACTTCAATGCTGGGTGAGGCTCGAAGTTGGGAGAAGGGGATCTCCTTTTCAGGAACAAGTGTCAGCTGGTGCTGAAAAAGAAAAAGAGATATGAATTAACGAAAGGGACATAACATTATAGTTGGGATTATTAGCCTATTCCTATGATTGACACTTACGTTTTCTTCATCTGAAGAAGACTCCCGGATGGAGTACAGGCGCTCCTCATTCTCCTCCACTGATGTTGTAGTAGCCGGAGTCAAGCCAAGGAGGTTGTTCCGAATCTTCTTTAGAGAGAGAGCGATCGGTAGCTCTACAAGGGGAAATACATTTTAAATTCCTCTCGAATTTGAATGTATGCATGTGTCCTAAGTTATTGATCTAATCATGTTATTTTATATGACTAAAATAATTGTCTATTACTTACTCTCTGTGAAGGCGGCGTAGGCTTCGCAACCCAGCTGCTACTTGCGGGCGTACTAACGACAACCTGTGGATGGAAATGAAACATAGTTAAAGTGTGAAGAATGGAAAATGCATACGAATAGATAAAGTGCTGATTTTGATATTTCAAACTTACATTCCTTTCCGGAACTGATGGCTTCCGCTCGACTTTTAACTTCTTAACAGGTGTCTTCTTGAGCTGAAATAGTGAAAAGACATGCACATTATTATATATGAAAAACAAACAAAACAGAAGTCAACTTTCCCTATCAGTTTTGGACTCTTGAATTTTTTTTTTTTGCTTTATGTTGATGCTAATATTCTAAATATGAACTCACCTCAATATCACTATCCGAGGAGTCGGAATCGGTTTCAACATATTTTCGGGACTTGGGTCTGGGTTTCGGCTTCGGTTTTGGCTGCTCACTTGTGGACTCCTCAACTTGGCTTAGGATGCCCTCAATAGGTCGCTCCTTCGCGAAGAGCCTCTCCACTCGCCTCTTCTCCTCAAGGCAAGTGAGGTTTCGACCCTCCCGCCCGCTTCTCAATGCGCATTTGGTGTGGGTCTTAATGAATCTTTTAGGATTCTCTCCTTTTGCCTCCATGTCTGTCCGCACATAGCTTTTGCAAAATAGGCAGTACAGAAAACTGCAATCCTGACGTATCGTGCATTCCTTATGCTGCCTTTTCATAGAATGCCGGACAGCCTGCTTACAGGTTTGGCAATAGTGAAAAATCAAACGTTGTCGTGGCAAGCAACTGGGACGAGGCATGTCTGTAAGAAAAATTAAATCCATACTTAATTTAGGTTTTAGAACTTATTAATGTACCTACTTATGAACTTAGAGAAAGTAACATTTAAATTTTTCCCAACTCACTTTAGAATATTGATTAAGGTTTGAAAGAACGGAGCTGACGTCTTGCTGGGCAGGCTGATAATTCAAAAATGAGTGAAGAACTGGCTTCAACACTTTCTTTATATATGAAATACACAAAGCAACTACGAACAAAGACCTACTGACGTCATGCCATTGAGATGATATAGTTAAACAAAATGTTTTCAGTTAAACAAGATTCAAAATCAAACAGCTGATAAATTCTAACATTAAAAGCTTGACATTAAATTGTAACAGAGTTTATTAATTTGATCAAGTTATCTTCTATCTCTTTAGGTTTAGAACTTATTAATGTACCTACTTATGAACTTAGAAGAAAGTAACATGTAAATTGTTCCAGAGTGATAAATCTTAATAGAATTATCACCCAATCAAAATTTCGAATTTCGCGCACTTGTCAAATGATCCATTTAAACAAACCATATGGTGAACACATGAGGCATCAGCTGAGAATGTTTATGTGGTCATCGCATTTTCAAATTTTGCGCACTTATCAATTGCTGCATTAAAACAAGACTGTGGAAGATATGAGCCTCTGGTTAGGGCTAGGGTTAGGGTTAGGGTTAGGATTAGGTTAGGGTTCAGTTGAGAAGAAAGAGTACCTATGGCGCCCGGAGCCCATGGGTAAATAAATTTTCGAGGGCGCGAAGCGCCCGAGGAATTTTGAGCCCCCCCCCCGCGGCACGTCGTGTATGAAGTGTATGAAGGTCAAAGGTCAGGTCAAGGTTGAGGGTAAAAGTGTTAAGTATTGTGATAATTTTGAGTTGTAAACTTTAAGTTTGGAACTTGGTCAAAATCTGGAAAATCAGTCATTTTTCGAGAAAAACTGGGAAATTTTTCATTTGCATACATGTGCATACAACATGGATTTTTTAAGCAAATGGGTGCATACCTTATATCATTGGAAAGCTCTTTTCATTGTGATTCCAATGGTGTATTGTATGCATCGTGTATGATACCTTCCTGACGAGCTACATGCGTTTGAAAACTAGATTGATTTTGCAAAATTTTAAAAAGTCAATTTTTTTTCCATCGTTTGTCTATCTTCAACGCTGTCATACATCAAGTTTTTTTTAGGAAGTGGGTGCATACCGTATATCATTCGAAAGCTCTTTTCATTCTCATTCTAATGGTGTATTGTATGCACTATGTATGACACTTTCCAGGGGAACTACATGTCTTTCCATCCTCATATGTAAATAGATGTTCTTTCAAAACTTCAATCCCAACTTCCACTCAAATCTTGGAGGCAATACTCCTTTGAAAAGAAATCAAAACAGCAATATTTGTACTCATAATAACAATGATATTTTGAAGATTATAAAAGAGCGTTACGATACAGAAAGCTAGAGATTCTACAAATTGTCCAAGATCGGGAACGGTGGTATCTTCCGCAGGTCCACTTGCAGACTGACCTTCGTCTTTCGCGGCGCATCGGGATATCACCTCGGAGTTTCTGCTTCAATAAAGGAGAACTCCATTAAATTCTCCAGTTTCTCGTCGTCAGGTTCAAGTCTTAACTTCAGCCGCTTTGTGTGCACTCTTTCTGGAGCGTTCCACACCTTAACACTAATGCGTGCTTCTATCGGTGGTGTTGTCTGATCTTCGCTGACATGTGAGTCAACCAAATCGAATATGTTCGATGTCGATCCCTCGGTTGGAACAGGCGATTGAGGTGGTGTGTTGGGGCCTACCATTTTGACTGTCTCTTTCAATTTCACAACAACTTCAGGATTGGAATTGGTACAATTTCAGGACTTATATACTTTCTAAACAAAGGAATTCCCAACAGCCAATCAGAATTGTTCTAATTCTCCCTCTTTTGGCTATATAAGTCGTGGGATAGTTCCAATTGTTATCTGTTCTAATCCTAACAACTACCATGGCAGGAAGCTCATACAACATTATCTTATCGGGGAACACAACGGAACCCATTGAAGGCGGTAAACCCGATGCGGTGATTGGAGAAATAAAACATAAGTCCAGGAGTGGTGAGATATTCTTCTCTGGTACCTCCTCTGGGATATTCCTCATTGGTGGAAAACTGGACACGGTTATGAGGCTATCATGTGGCTGTGAAGTATACTTGTGGAGAGTACTTGTAGTGACGGCCCTGCAACTTCGGACCAGTCAGCCAGTCGTTTGCCCCGTCCACATGAAGGAGCATGACTACTCAAATAACACTGCTTTCCATCAGTGGGGAGAGGGCTTTCTCTCTGAGATGGCCATCATGTACCCTAACGTATTTTCGCATATATAATTAAACATACATAGTAAATGTTGTCTTTTTCACTTTGTAAACTATTATGGAATTTGGGGAATCATATTATCAATATTTGACAAAAGAACAAAAAATAGAAATGAAGGATTCAATGGTCACAATGGTCACAATGGTCACAATTGTCTCAATCGAAGACAAACCATAATGATAATAATAAACAATTCTCCATGCATATAATATATGTATATGTATAGATATATAGATATATATAGATAGATAGATAGCCTTCAACATAATCATTCAAAACAAAAATAACAAGTTCAGCATTAGAACATCTGCGTACTCATCCTCAACACAATTAGAACATTACGTACTCATCCTCAATACAATTAGAACATTATGTATTCATCCTCAATACAATTAGAACATTACGTACTCATCCTCAACACAATTAGAACATTATGTATTCATCCTCAATACAATTAGAACATTACGTACTCATCCTCAACACAATTAGAACATTATGTATTCATCCTCAATACAATTAGAACATTACGTACTCATCCTCAACACAATTAGAACATTACGTACTCATCCTCAACACAATTAGAACATTATGTATTCATCCTCAATACAATTAGAACATCTGCGTACTCATCCTCAACACAATACAGCAATCCTCAACGTTTCAATCCTCACACTTTGCCATTCATGTTCAAATTAACAAGTCTAGAACATTTAAATGTACCTAACCGAACTCACATCATCAACACATTACACTATTCTCTTCACAAATATCACAAAACAGTACACTTGTGTTCGCAATCAACACTTCAAATAACAGACGACTACAACCACAAGATCAAGTTTAAAAACAAATCGGTACATTAGGTTCCAATTCAAAATGTACTAATCCCGGGACAGTATGAGCCCTTTTAATACTACTGCTGTACGGGAGTTCCTTGCCGCACGGTGGTTTGGGCTGTGGTCGTGACTTAAGCCTTGATGGTGCAGGGATATTTGCGTGCAGTGGGTGTCTTCCGTCCTCAACAATTGTCTCCTCGACGCCTCCATTCTCCTGTACCCATGTATATGCACAGAAATTCAAGCATCTCTATCTACAGATAATTCAGAATGTATGTTAGATGATAGGTGTGCGGAAACGTGTTTTTGATAGAGTGCTTGAATTTCTATGTATATTCACATAAGAGGATTTGCCAAAAATGCTTCGCCTATGAATGGAAAATATGAAAATTTGTGTCCTAACTTATACAAATCTTTATCAATTTACACCCTACAGGTACCTAGGAAAGTTATCTACAAGGTACATAAGCGAATTTTCGACCTAGCGGCTTGAACAGCCATGTGTTTTCACAAGACGATAGTTGGAGAAAGTAGTCGTCTATTCATGGTAAAACTCGCAGATTTGTGGCTTAATTTGTAGAAATCTGCATCCGTTTGCATCTGCAGATAGTTACAAGTATTGTTGACCTAGTGACTGAGAAATCTAACCGTTTGGAAAGGACACAATTCAGAAAACATACCTGATATTGGTAAGAGCCATGCGGAAGTTAAATGCAGTTAGTGAGAAAAATTCCAGCGCTTAATTTTCATTGTCTGTTGCAGGTGTCACAAATCTATATCTGCGATTTCATTTGCAGTATGCGTGTATTTCTCTACACGATAAACCGACTCTTGAAACTATTGCAATTTTTGGCGGGTTACAGTGTAATTCGCTGTAGATTGCCTGGGCTATTGTTGACGAATACTCATGGACCACTTGTCCTTTGCTTTGCAACAGCATGTGGTTAGTTAACGCGCAAATGTCACTGAGGAAGACACAAGCCGGAAATTCTGAGATGCATAATGCTTATTGGCATACTTATTGTATCAAGAATCCGAATATTTTGACATTCTCGCCAATTATATGGACTATATGAGAGAATTTGCAATAAATAATACAGTTAATTATGCTTCATCAACGATTTATTTGAACGTTTTATATATGCGCTGCTTCCCAGAATACAAACAAAATTGTGTGAGAGCATCATTGATTATTTGTCTTTAAGCATAAAGAATAATTTCCATTAATCCTTGATAATCTCTGCAAATGTAGATTGATAATTCTGCCGAAAAGGCTGGATTACGCAGTAATTTTTGCTCAAAAGTGAACGTTTGAATCGAAAGTTCGCATGGTTGACTTCAACAAAGTGTCCTCCTCTAAGTTGACATTGCATAAACTCTCGAAAACAGCAATTGCAAAACTTTTTGGAAACACATTTACTCAGAAGTTGCTGGAAATAATAGCGAGTGACAATATGAAAACAAGTTTCTTTGGCAAAATTAATTGCAAATAAGTGTTAGACAATTATTGCGGAGCTATTTTCAAAGCATATTCCAGAAGCTTTCTGTCAGGTTGGGTGTGAGTAATGTCAATAGAGTTGCATTGATCACTTTAAGTTGATTACCTTTTTTTGCCGTTATGAGGTCAACCTTGCTTTGCAACCATGATCCAAATGCTTATGGTAGAAATCTCCTACAAATGTACTACTAGCTTTCAGTGGATTAGCTAAATGTACTCTAAAATCCACCCCTTGAAACAATATATTAATGCAACTGTTGATAATATGATTTTATTTTTAATCACTTGATACCTAAAAATAGGGAATTCCAGATTTTCATGACAAAACATCACTCAAAACGCTCATTTCACCTCGCAGTGAAAGCAGAATGGCCTTTAGCTAAACGAATGTTAATTAAGCCACATGTTCTCTGCAGGCTAAACTACCAAAGCTAGCTTTAAAGGTTCATCCCACAATTCCGAGAGTTAAGTAAGCAATGCAATCAAATACATACATGTGGTATATTGCCCATGTAGGGATTACTTCATGCATATGTTTCGTACTTGCTTTGGTTACAAGATATCTTTTTCGGAGACGTGTCAATTAACCATACTGAAACAGATTCAGCTCTATTTATCATTGACCCACTTCCAAACCGTTTGATCCTTACCAAATTTGATAATCTCAAAACAGTAAACTTCATTTATTCGTAGTCCTATCATTCATGAAAAATGATTGAGCCAGTGTCACTGAAAGAGGTGATGGATGCACACAGCCAAAATATGCAGCACTATTGATTTTCACACACCTCATCTCAAAAACAATTGCTGATGTCTACTGAGAGATGCTGATTGCCAAGGTCGTTTCAGCACAATAAATGTATGTGCTCGATTCTCTGTCGCTATAAAGTAGAATGAAACCCCGTTTCGGCAGCATAGTTGAGTAATGAAATGAGAGTCAAAGCTACAAAATGTCATTTTTTTATTATTTTTTTCTACCCAATATTTCGGTTGTCATAGGGGCTATCTTCAGGGAAGCAAAAGCTGACAAAATCTTAATTCGCACGGGCTTTTTAAAAAAATAATCTAAAAAATCTATGGCAGCTTTGGCAATATATGAAAGGATCATAGCACTGCATAGGCGGCTCCCATCGCAGCCACCAGCAACCATAATAGCTCAATCTCAAGATCCTAAGATATGACAGATTGATGTCCATCCTCTTTGATGACATCAGCCATATTTCACTAGAACTTGTTGATTAAGAGCCATTATTAAAACATCTTTTAAAGCATTATGCGGTATGCTAAATGCATTTTTATTGAATTGTACTTTTAGATTTTTCCAAACAATTGCGAGATTTAAGAAATAACAATAAGCCAACATATGCAAGCTAATCCAAAATAACAGTCATCAAGTAATACAGAGCTGATCATAAAAAACGAACCACTTAGTTTCGCTGAAGTTCAATTGATTCTCATGCCTTCCAATCGCAACGCACAACAATGTGCCATATATCATTCGACAGCGTGCAATCTCAGCTTTAAAATGAGCTAAATAAGTTCAATAGTTCTTTTTCAAACTTCTTCAATATCCTTTCTCATTTCCGAAAAAGTACACAGACAATGAAGACAAACAATCGTAGCCGTTATGCGAGAACAAAGACATGCCTTCGCTAATTTTTTTGAATTGTTTTATTGTTTTGAACCTTCGTTCACCTTACATGTTGTTTGTTTACTTTTGCAAAAATGAGAAATGATATTGAAGAAGTTTGAAAAAGAACTATTGAACTTATATGAATATAACTTACATATTCGCACTCCTCACATCGCAATGATTCAGAGGATACCAAACATGAACACTTGTGATGGAAATGTGAGGAGATAGCATTTTCAACCAAAAAAGTCATGATTTTGTGATAACTTCACCATAATACCAATTTTTTTTATTAGTTCACCGATGCTGATGAACAGTGTGTCAAAAGAGATCTCAGAAAATGCTCGTTCTACACGATCCTTATTCATTATCAAATTCACATGTTTCATTTTGAAAAATAGCGATTTGTTAAGTGAGGGATTTTAATATTTTGAGCACTGCTCAGCAAATACAATAACAGATGCAAGTCTATAATAGCTCATTTTAAAGCTGAGATTGCACGCTGTCGAATGATATATGGCACGTTGTGCGAAGCGATTGGAAGGCATGAGAATCGATTGAACTTCAATTTGGTCGATTTTTTATCAGCTCTGTAGTATTCGTCAAAAAATGAAAATAAAAATGAAATCTGGTAATATGTTGTCAAAACCAGCCCTCCATTTTAGATTGCATACGTTAAAAAAAAAGAAAATCCGAAGATATGCGTAGAACTCTAACAATTATATTAAAATATTGATGTCACAAATTTTCGGCCGAATACTTCACAGGTGAAATTCATGTGTGAAATTCAGACGCAGTTGGAGGTTTCAGTGGTCACAGGGTTAGACAGATCGTGTCTTCTTCTGTTTGACTAGAAGGGAAGCATTGCAACATGTAACGTTAATGAAATGGCACAATCTGCTGTCATAATACCATAGCAATCGAACAATGAGCAACCAGTTCAACATCAAACACGACAAATTGTGCGAAGTTTCAGTGACTGTCATCAACCGGATCACACAGCAAAAAGACACAGACGATGTCAAGTTCTACAAAGAAGTTTGTGAACGTTTTTCCGTAGGCCTGCTAACTTTTTGATGATGATCGGAGGGCTCAACATTATCGAGAAAACTTTTGCGCAATGATCTGAATTCTCCGAATCAGATTAACATGGAGAGATTCCGTTGGTGGCTTCCAATAATAGTTGATCCACAGATCCAGGCGATATTATGACAAAAATATTGTCAATATATCGGTGCCAAAATATTATGTCAGTAATGGGCAAAAGACCGTTCCAGGACACCATAAAATTCAAAAAAATAGTATCTTTAAAAACGACATAAATTCATGAATTTAGTCCTTTTTTCAGGTTTTTAAGACCTAAATACATGAATTTAGTCCATTCAAAAAGTACCATTTTTTCAATAAATGGTATTTTTAAAAACGACATAAATTCATGAATTTGAACCCTTTTTCAGGTTATGAAGACCTAAATTCATAAATTTAGGCGATTTTAAAAATACCAATTTTCAAATTTTTCAAAATCTCAAATTTGTGATTATGACATTTTACTCCCAAAATCATGACCGTTCAAGGACACCGAAAAAATCAGAAAAGTTAAGAATCTCAAATTTGTGATTGTGACATTTTACTCCCAAAATCATGACCGTTCTAGGACACCGAAAAAATCAGAAACGTTAAGAATCTCAAATTTGAGAATTACAATTTTCACACCCTTAAAATCATGACCGTTCAAGGACACCGAAAATCATAAAAGTTAGTATTTTTAAAAATGACTAAATTCATGAGTTTAGACGTTTTTCAGGTTTTTAAAATATGAGATAACTAAAATTATGTGTCAGTAATGGGCAAAAGACCGTTCCAGGACACCATAAAATTCAAAAAAATAGTATCTTTAAAAACGACATAAATTCATGAATTTGAACCCTTTTTCAGGTTATTAAGACTTAAATACATGAATTTAGTCCATTCAAAAAGTACCATTTTTTCAAAAAATTGCATTTTTAAAAACGACTAAATTCATGAATTTTGGTCAATTTCTCAGGTTATGAAGACCTAAATTCATGAATTTATGACGTTTTTAAAAATACCCAATTTTCAAATTTTTCAAAATCTCAAATTTGTGATTATGACATTTTTCATTGCTTAAATCATGACCGTTCCAGGACACCGAAAATCATAAAAGTTGAGAATTTCAAATTCATGAATTTTATCCATCTTTCAGGTTTTTAAAATATATCATGTGACTAAAAATATTTCTTTAAAAATGGAAGAAACAAAAGTGGAAGAAACCGCAAGAATATATCCTTCGTTATCATATGAACGTAGTTCTACTTTAATGGACATTGAAAAAATGAACAAAGAAAAACACAAAGATAGAGTTAGGTATATGAAAGATAAGGAATCTCAATTATTATTAAGATTAGAGCATTATAAAAAATTAAGAAAGAGATGGACGATAGCTAAGAATGTGACACAAGGCGTTGGAGCATGTTTAACAATAAGTTTAGGTGCTTTAACAATTGTTATATCTTCAGGTGTTTTAGTAATTCCAGTAGTTGCTACAGCTTTAACAGGTACGGGTGTTTTTGCAACTTCACTTGTTACAATGTTAGATAAATCTTTAATAACTAAGAAACGAAAATCATTAAAAACTAAGCATTTACATATTAAAGAAGTCTATGACAAATTGCATTACTACTTTCAAAGAGTATGTGATGATAATGTTATTACGTTAGATGAGATTGAAAAATTTGACCAAATAGCTAATGAAGTAAATCAAATATCATTTCAATTACAGTCAGAAAAAGTTGATGATAAGAATAAACAGGATGGCAAAATTTCTAGTGATGGTAAAACTTTTAGTGATGGTAAAATTTCTAATGAAGAAAATGATAAAATTTTTTTAGAAGAGCTAAAAACTTTAAGCGAAAATTTAAGCAAAACTTTATTAAACAAAACTTAAAACGAGAAAACTTTAAACGAAAAGATGTCAGACAACAAAGCAATAAAAAAATAATTTGTTCAGTAAAATGTTTTTGTTGTATTCCAATGTTACCACAAAATTCAAATATTATATTTTAAAAATGGATAAAATTAGAGCTGATAATTTTAAAAGAATAAAACAATTAGAAGAGTTAATAAAACAAAGAAATATTATGAAAGAAAATCATCTTCAACATAGAATGATAAAAGCTGGTATTCAATCTGATATGTTTGAAAAAATGCAGCAAACCGAGCAAGTAAAAACTGATTTTGAAAAAACTATGAAACCATTCAAAACTCTTGAAAAAGAACTTACAAATAATGATAAACAAATTGATATAACAGATCCAGAGCACAAAACTATATTAGATGACTATGGATTACTAGAATCAAACATTAATAAGAAATTACCAAAATCTATGCAATTTGAACATTCTATCTCATTTATAGATGGAAAAACAATACCTATATTTTATCTCGGACAAAAAGAAATATTTCCACAACCTTTTCGAGATTTAATTTTTTCACCAGATACATATGCTTTTAATTTAGATAGAAATTTTGTTGATATTTTAAGAGGAGCAGATTTAAATAATTATGCTGTAGAAGATCTCATAAAATATAAAGCTATGTTAGATAGAGTTGGTGCAGTAAAATCTCTTAGACGTTATAAACAATTAGAAAATTTACTATCAACGGGAGTTAAAGTAGGAAAAGGTTTATCTGAAAAACAGAAAACAGAAAAAAATGTATTCTTACCAGATGATCCACAAGAATTACTAAATAGATTAAATATTTTAATATCGGCAATAAAAGAAGGACATAATTCTAGTTTCAATGAAATTCATGCTATATTGAAAAGACTGTTAGAAAAGAAGATTCTAAATGAAGCGGATTATAAAAGTATAACGAACCGAATGTTCTAGGGCTTCGCCCGTAGCTGAAATATGTTGTTTCTAATTTTTATTTATGATTTTTATCTATGATTTTTATCTATGATTTTTATCAATGATTTTTATCTATGATTTTTATCTACGATTTTTATCTATAATATTTATTCAAAATTTTAACTAAAAAATGTGTTCAGCAGATTTAGACAAAATTAATAATCATTTAGAAAATCTAACAGAGATTTTGGGTTCATCAAAATTTCGTACGACGTTAAAAATTATAACAACTACTTCATCACACACTTGTAATTTGGAACCCATTCTACATTTGGAACAAAATATAAATTATCAAATTGCATTGACTAGTTTCTCTACATTTAACACTATTCAAAACGTTATCAAAGATGTGAATGATCAATTTAGATATTCTACTGATAATGGTGAAACATGGAAAATACTAACTTTTCTTCCTGGTTCTTACGAAGTTGAATCAATATCAAATGAAATTAAGAGACATTTAGGTATACCATTTAAAGATAAGAAACAATTACATTTTGCAGTTGAACCGGCAGTTAATAAATTTTCTCTTACTTTAGACGAAAATCATCAAGTTGATTTTAATCATGATGGATCATTGTCAAAGCTATTAGGATTTAATAAACAAACCTATAGTCAAGGTTATCATTTAGGTGAGAAGATTCCAAAAATAACTGAAATAAATTCAATTGTTGTACATTGTGACATTATTGAAGGAGGATATATAAATGGTAAATTGTCAAATTTAATATTCAGTTTTCCAGCTTTTACTGTACCCATTGGTTATAGATTAAATGTAATTCCACAAACATTAATATATTTCCCTATTACAAGAAAAACTATTAACAACATTAACATGAGAATCACTGATGAGAAAGGACAAGAAATAAATTTTGGAGGTGAAGAGATTATGATAGATCTTTTGGTTCGGGAGGCATAAACTCCCACGCGAAGCTAGAGAAGTTTAATTTTCTTCTTCTTCTTTAAAAATAAAAATAATATAAAAATAAATTTTTTTATTAAAAAATGAGTGAACTACCCCCATTAAATAAAAAGAAACTTAAATTTAATCATCATCCAAATTTATCTAATAAAGTTTTGTCAGTTATTTGCGGAAGATCAGGTTGTGGAAAAACATATCTAATATTTAAAATTTTAACGACTCCAAATTTTTTGGATTATAACAATCTTATAATTTATACAACAACAGCAGAACAACCCGTCTATCAATTTTTAAAATATGGATTTGAAAATAATCTTAAAAAAACAGCAATTGCTTCATTATTCAAAGAATATAAAAAAAACTGAAGATGAAGAAGAAATAAGTTCGTGGTGTGAAGAAGCAGCAAAAAATAGTCAGTTAGTAGAATCCAATAAAAATAAGCATATAAAGATACAATTAATAGATGATAGTGGTAATATGCAAGATCCTAGTAAACTAGATAAAACAATGAAACATTGTGTAATTTTTGATGATTGTGTTAATGACAGAAATCAGTCAGTTCAGAGAAATTATTTCACAAGAGGTAGACATAATAACTGTAGTGTATTTTATTTAACACAAAGTATGTATTCATTAGACGGAAGTGTTATTAGAAAGAATGCAAATATATTTATACTATTTGAAATAAATGCAAGAAACTTAAGTGATTTGTTAAGAGATTTATGTGTAAGAAATAAAGATGAATTTAAACAATCGTGTAACAATGCTTGGTCAAAAGATTATGGCTTCATTACAATTAATATTGATAAAAAATTCATGATAGAGTTATAGAACATTTGTTTACCGAGTGATAAAAAAATATACAAATATAGTGTTATAATATTTTTTATTTTTATTTTATGTATATATCAAATTTGACTATCTTAGAAATTAGAAAATTAAAAAGGTGAGGTAGTTATTCCATCAGGTAAAATTTTTCTTTTGTCATCAAATGGATCTAATGCTAATTTATGTTCTTCTTTTAAATACATTTTATGTTTTTTTGAATTAAGTCTATAATTACATGCTGTTTTTATTTCATTATTAAATAATACATTTTTATAATCTTGAAATGTTATTTGATTAGCCACTGATGCCTTTGAAATTCCTTTTAATGTTTTATGTGTTTTAATATTATTAGTTGTGTTATAACAATAACATTTAGATTTTAAAAATATAGCTTCTGTTATGAAATCTTCATTTCCTTCTAATTCATCTTTTACTTTACATAATTCTGAAGGATGAATGATATCTTTTATTTTATCTATTTCTTCATCAAGTGTAGAATTATACGGTATTGTTAATTCTAAGAAAACAGAATCGGTATCTGTAAAGTGTAATTTATAGTTTTTGCCATAAGCAGGTGCTAAATAATCATATATAAATCTATACATAAATAGTTTAGCTAATTCTAATATAGTGAATCCTATAAAATCATGTTTTACGCTGATTCGACGTAAATGTACAGCACATAGTTCATCACTAAATCTAGTAGTTCTTTTATATGTAGGTTTCCTTGTTAAATTTTGAAACCTATCTTTATCATAAACTATTTCAATATTTTGTCTATTACGCACATTTTCTAAAGTCTTACCATAAAATGCATTATTCATTAATTTGAAGAACACGTTTCCAAAATCATCTTTATTTCTTTTAGCTATTTTACGTTTTTCAATATTGAACTTTATATAATCTTTTAACCACCTAGATTTTCTATACACTAGTTTCCGGTGAATTTTTGTGAGAATCATTCCATGATCTAAATACCAATCTAGCATTCTTCCTTCAACAACATACTTTCCTTTATTGCTTTGTGTTAACATAAGTTTTTTTGTTGGTCTGTATTTCTTAGGAATTAAAGATTTTTGATAATCTGAAAAATCTTCTATATTGGGAATTTTGTTTTCGGGACAGAAAGGAAAATATTTTGTTTTATCTTTTATTTCATCAGGATATACTAAATCAACTTCATATATATAACCATGATTATAATTTCCATCATATGTTTTTTGATAATCTAGAATATTACACCATTCCATCTCACCTGTTGGTAATTCTTGTATCATGCAAGAAGAATATAAGCTATTAAAATCATAATATAACAAATAGTTTTCTCTCATGATTTCATCAACTGTTGCTTGACTATCTTCATTTGATATAAGTCCTTCTATATTTTGATTAAACAATTTTATAAACTGATCACTTTCTTCTGGAGGTAAAGGTTTCATTATTCCATAATCATCAGGATTTACTTTTTTATTGTAACACTGTACATAACGATTACCTAAAACTGATGAAACTCCACCTCTAATTCCAGATTCAAAAAATAATAATTTATCATATGTATTTTCTTTATAATGTTTAAGTTTAACGGACTTTGTCCTAGAGCCATCGGCTTGAACACCAGTATGTTTTAATCCTGCTAACCATGTTAAACCTGGTGTAGAATAACAATAACATGGATCTATTCCGTAATATTCTAAACACATATCACGAAAGTTTTCGAAAAGATCAGCTAGTATTAATACATCTATCTGAAGATATTTCATTGTATAATCATACATTGTTCTACAATTTAACTCTCTCCAATTCTTTTCAGCTTCTGCATAATCTTCTTCAGATAATTGTGATTGTTTTAATGTTGATTTAAATCTATTTATAAATTTATTTATTGGAGGAAGTTTTTGTTCTTCAATAATTTTATTCACAGAATTAAAATGTCCAGTTAAACCAGTCTTCGACTGTGAACCACAGGTTAAATATTCATACGGAAATATGCCTTTTAAAGGTTTTAAATTATATTTATTTAATATTTTACATTGTTCAGATTTCAAAGTTTTTCCCATAACATCTAATGAATAAGGAGTAAAAAATCTAAATGCATCTAAAATTCTAATACAACCTAATTGCATTGAAAAATATTCTTCTTCTGTTTTACATAGTACATTTATTTGTTGTTGTTGTAATTTTTCAGATGAAAATAAATCTTTCATTACTAGATGGAAATCATATTTAGAACCATTGTAGAAATATAGAGGAACAAAGTTATATTTAAATTTATTAGCATTAAGATTACAAGAATTATGTGCTGCACCTCTATATAATCCATTTAGATGATCATGATCTTTTACCTTATCAAGATATCTACCTTTGCCATTTTTATATTTTTTTGTAAATTCTTTTCCACAGTAATAACAATTTGTTTCAGTAATAAAATTTAATTTTTCTTTTTCTGTTAATGGCATCATTGGTATATTTGTTTCAAGCAATTGTGAAAAATAATTTTGTAATTCTTCTACTTTCTTTAGAAACATTTCTGAACTATCTTCACCATAGTATTGATAATATTCTGATTTAAATAATTCAGGATAATTTGAATGAATGTACATTCCCCAACATAATGGTTTTTGTTCAAATAAATATTTTTCTTTACTTTGTTCAGCTGCACTTTTTTCAGAATTATCATTTTCAGAATCGGGCGAAGGCCTGGAACTTTCCGTTCGATTTTGTGTCATATTAACATTATATGCTTCAAAATCACAATAAATAGTAAAGGGTACTTTATTTTTGAAATACCATTTATTGTATTCTAAATAATCATCTTTAGGAAAAGTATTTTCAACTGCTTCATTTTGTTGACAATTCTCCAAATGTCTATTCATTTCTTCTTTAGTTCTAAAACTTCTCATACATTGAAGACAAGGAAAATTTGTATTATCTGAAGTTTTTGTAAATATAGAAACATCTTTACACAATATAAAATGACCCTGATAATATAATATAAAATATTCGCTTGTGCTGGTTACTTTGTCTGTTCTAGTTTTTCAAATTTATCTTGATATATTTCATGTGTTTCATCAATTTCTTTTGTAAGATTAAATGTATTTCGATGATAATTTTGATTGAATATTTTCAGCTGTTGTTCATATTCATTATTATATTGTTCTTTATATTGTTGTTGACATTTTTTTAAACATTCATTTAATTCTTTATTTTCTTCATTATTTAATTCTTTATTGTCTTTATTGTCTTTATTAAGTCTTGAATCGTTTCTATCTTATTTTGATATTTATGGCCATATTCTTGTACTAATATTTTTGTTTGTTGTTGATAATCTGTTTTACATTTTTTTAAACTTTCATTTAAATTTTGTAGTTTTTTATTGATATTCTAAAGATAAAGATAGATAATCGGAATCATAATCATAATTATAATTACGTCCTTTATAATTATTATGATTAATCATTATTGGTGATAATGTTTTAACAATTTGAAATTTTTCAGTACATATTATATTTCCTTGGTAAAAAATATTATGATGCATGTAATTTCCTATATCATTATATACTATTTCTGATTGACATAAATTTTTATTATTCAAATAAAATTTTTTTGAATCTGAGTAAAGTGGAGTAATTTTACCAATAGAAACATAATTCACATTTAATTCACAAACATTTACTTCAATTAAATTTTTATTCTTTTTATGAAACTTTATTAACCTATTATAATCATAATGAAATTCATGTAAGCCATCAGAGAGATCAAATTCCTTTATGTATTCTTCTTTATTATAATGACTTAGTCTCTCTTTGTGATATTCTGCAGGATGTAAATGTGCTATAATACTCCACAGAAAACAATAATCATCTTCATTTTTTATGTTAATTATTTGTGGTGAACTGAAAGGTAAAGGAACATAACTACCACCAGTATTATTTTTATATTTATCAATTACTATTTTCTTAGATAGTATTTTAACAAATCTCCAACCAGATTCACGTAACTGGGCTTCAATTATACAATTTTCTAATTTAAGTATCATTTGTTCAAATATGGGTTGTGTATCATTTACATTATGAATTTCTTGTGAATTTGTAAAATGTCCTTGTATTATTTCTTCAGGAATTCCATCAGGTCCAGTTTTTGCATAAAGTACTTCTACATTCATATAACATTTGAAAGATTTCTAAAATATTTTGAAAAAGTTTTTTAATACATTATAAAAATTTTCATCGGTTTCATTATGTTCAACCGATTCATTAAATAAATATTTTATATCTGTTACCGCTTCATCGGTTTTTTAGTTTCATCAAATTCATCTATTTCGTTAATTTCATCAGTATCATTAAATAAATATCTTTCATCGGGTATGGACTCATCTTCAGTATTAAAAACTTTTTTATATTCCGAATGTGAATAATCATCAAACATTTTTTTAACTTTTATATCAGTAGGTAATGTTTCTAGATAGTTTTTATAACTATTTAATTTTAATATATTTCCTTCATCAACTCGTTCTACATTTTGTAAATGCAATTTACTATTTAAACGAGATTGATAACTTCTTTTTGTCTGCAACTTTTTTTTACATAAGTTACAATAAAACTTGGTATTTTCCATTTTTTTATTTTTTAAGGAAAAAATTGTGTTTTAATTTTAGATATAAACATTCTAATAACAAGGTCTTGAGAGTTATTATATATTATTATATATTTCACGTTCTTTAGTTATTTTATTTTCTTTATCATATTAAGTTTAATCATATTAAGTTTTATCATATTAAGTTTTATCATATAACGTTTTATCAAAAGATAATTTAAATTTATTTTCACTAACTATTGATTCTTCATCATCATAAATTGATTCTTCATCATCATCATAAATTACACTTTCTGGGATTGGATACCATTCTCTTATTGGAATATCTAACTCTAAATTACATCTTTTATCTGATAATAATATAATAGAGAAAAATATTGGTCTTTGTTCTCTTTTGGAAAATTTAATAACACCACCATAATCTGAATCACTTTTAGTTTTTATTAAAGATGATAAAATTTTAAATTGATTAGATGTAAATCCTAATTTAAATTTTGTAGACCCGACACATGGTTGTCGAACAGTATCTTCAACTATACCATCATTATTATTTTCAATTGTAAGAAAATGAAATTTAGATAAATTTTGATTATATGTAGTATTAATATCATGTACATCAGTATGAGATATAAATTTTTCTTCACTTAAATTTTTATAATTACTAATATTTTTATAATCTGTTTTACCATTTACACCTTTTTCAGATGTTTCAGAATCATCTACATTATCATCATCTATATTAACATCATCATTATTATTATAAGATTCTTTAAGATCGGGCAAAGCCCTAGAACCTTCGGTTCGTTTATTATGATTATGAATATGGTCATTGTTAACAGTATAAGGTGTTGTCCACATTTAAAGTTTTTCTTGTTGAGCTAAACCATTTATATAAGATTTTAACAAATTAATATTTAAGTTTGAATATAATCCTATATATGTATCATCATCATATCTTTGCGGCATTTCTAATGTTTCTTGTTTATAAATTGTATCTCTGTAATAAACTTGACATAATAATTCTTCATTATGTTTTTTACTCTCGATATGAGTATTATATTGGTTTTGTTCATCAACAAATAATTTTATTTTTTCTTCGGAAAAAGATTTTAATTTTTTAACTAATTCTTTAATATTAATATAATTAATAATTTTAGTTTCTATCCAATCAGTATTACTAATCGGCAAAACTGCTCTAATGAATCCATAAACATTATTTTGACCTAATATAACCATATTTTCTTTATTTAATTCTACATATGCATTATCATTATATTTACTAACAATATCCATGAATTTAATAAATGGATCACCTGGAAATAAACAATAATTAGTTTCTATAGAAGGTAAACCTTTAGTCTGTTCTCTAAATATTTCGGCTTGTAACTGAAACAAAATATTAAGATCTATACATGGATTTGTAATAGTATTATTATTATTATTATCAAAACATTTATTTTCAAATCCCGTTGATCTCGTCGAATAAGAAGAACAGGATGATGCGGGCGAATATAACTTTTTTAAATTTGCTTTTTCCATTTTTTTATTTATATTAGAAAAAATTTTATTTTTTTATTTTTATTAGAAAAAATTTATTTTTTTATTGTTAAAAAATGATGTTACCAAATGTTGGTGGAGGTGCATATATCCCGAATGATCGTGAATTAGAAATAGAGATAGAAAATTATATCATGAAAACTGGAGACGTTTTATCTGGTCCATTGCATCTTTCTATTCTTCCGCAACAAAATACAGAGTTAACAAATAAACAATATGTTGATACACAAATCAATGACTTAAAAGAAAAATATATAAACGATGTTTTGGTTCCACTGATGAATGAATTAAAGTTGCTTAAACTTAATGACAAATCATTAAACGAAAAATTATTAAAACTTGATAAAAAGGATATAGAGCTAGAAGCAGATATAGCAAAACTTTTTAAAACGATTTCAGAACAATCAAAAATTTTAATATTACTTTCTATAAATTTAAAATCTGCAGTCATTAAAAATAAACATCAGATAAAAATGTTAAAAGAACAATTAGAAGATGAAATAGAAAAACTACCTGAAAGAATTAAAAAAAATTTAAAGCAGTTACAAACTACATTCCAAAAAAGTGTTGATGAATTGAGTTTTAAATTACTCAACAAATGAAAAAGATGAATAGAATAATAAATGAAGTAAACTCACTTAATCAAAAAGTTGATAAAATGAAAACTCTTAAAATCAATTTAGAAAATGAATTAAAGAAAAATTTACAAGAAAACTCTAAAGAAAATAAAGAACAGTTAGATGCTGTTAAAAGACAATTAGATGTTCTTAAAATTAAGTTAAATGCACTTAAAACGGCGTTGAAGATTAATCAGCAGAAAATGCAGATTAATAGAAAAGAAATTAAAGTACATCACACGCTGCTTGACGCAATAGATAAAGTGCAACAGTCAATTAATAAAGTTATCTCGAAGTTTTTGTCCATTCACAAACGTAAATCTTGATCGACGAAGTCTTGGGTTTCTAACCTATCGGAGCGAAGCTCCTCGAGGCTTTAGCCGATCGGACCAAAGGTCCTCAGGTAACTAACCAATAGAACTTTGTTCAGAGGCTTTAGCCGATCCTAAACGTAAATCTTAGCGCAAATATTAACGTAAATATTTTTCCCAAAAGTCAAATTTAATCCTAAAAAATGCCTATAATTTATAAACACAATCTTAAACATTTTGCTTCAAATCAAAGAATTGCTCATGAACCACGTATGAATCCTGTTTATCATTATGATAATAGAGAAACAGTTCACACGGAAGGAGCTGGCATCTTCTCTGGTATTGGAAGTATCGTTAACTTAATTAAAAATAATAAAGATTTGATTACATCTGCTGCAAAAGGAGCAGCTTCTATAGGTAGTACAGCTAGTGCAATATCAAATGCTGTCAAGTCTCAAAACGAATTAAAACAACTAGAAGCTATTCGTAAACTTAGGAATGATTCCGAAGAACTAAAAAATTTAAAAAAACTTTCAGAGGAAACAAAAAATAAAATTGCTAACATAACTGTTGGGGAAACCTTGAGGAGCGGAGCTCCGTCTGATAGTAAACATAAGAAGAAATCAGGCGTAGCCATAAAACGTTCAATTGAAGAAATAAGAGGAAATGGCGTGAGCAGCAACCTTCGGTTTAACCAGCAAAGCTGTAGCGGAGCTGGTCTAGCAAAATTCTAAAATTATGTTTTTTAGTAAAATTATTTTAGCAGATTTTTTTCTGTGTGTGAGAAAAAACAAAAAGTCAAATTATTTTTTATAAAAATGTCTTCGCTTATCGAAAATAAATTTAGATTAGACGATCCTCCGTTCGTCAGTTGCAATCAAAAAAAGAATGACTATATAAGAATTGCTATGAATCCCGGATCTTCCAGTAGAGTGAATACTGGAGGTGATTTAATTTTTGAAGTTGATAATCAGCAGAGTTATATGTATCTGCCTGATTCATTTTTACACGTTGAATATTCTTTGTATAGTGATGCCAATTTTACAACACCATTACCAGAAACCGATAATATTGCACTAGAGAATAATTTTTTTCCAAGATTATTTACACAAATGCGTTTAGATGTTGCAACTCAAAATATAGAAACAATAAGTGATTCTCCAGGTGTAATTGATACAATGCTTAGATTTGTAACAATTGGTGAAAATAATAAAAAGTATGAAATCGAAGGTTGGTTTCCTGATACTAATGATGGTATAATTGTTGATGATTTAACTCACGCTGGAACAGATGCAGCAGGAATTGCGAAAGATGTAGAAAATATTGCAAAACATTTAAATAAAACAAACAATAGTGCATATAAAGAAAGACGTGAATTTAACAAGAAAAGTAAACAGACAGTAAATTGGTCATTGTCTCCATTATTCGGATATTTAGATTATGATAAAATATCATATCAATTAAAATTTAAGTTAATAATTCATCGCACAGCAAATAATGAATTAATCTTTTTTGCTAAGACTGGAAAAAAAGCATATTTAAAAATTGATAGACTTGAATGGTGGATTAAGCATATTACTCCTAGTTTAGAGATTGAAACGGCTATTGCAAAAAGATTAAATACTAACAAACCAATTCCAGTAAATTTTCTAAAGCGTACTGCTAGTTCAGTAACTTTTTCCGAACAAAGATTTAACTGGCATTTTACTAGAACTGCAAATACTCCAAGATATTTATTGCTAACTTTTCAAAGAAATAATTCTCCAAGTTTTGATAAGAACAACAATCTTTTTCATATTAATACAATTCGAAGTTTACAAGTTTCATTAAATCAAACCCGATATCCAATTGATCCATTAAGATTCGATGATACCAATAATCAATTTATGGAAGGATATGATTCTTATCGAAATCTTTGTATAGAATTTGGAGTTGAACCACAATTAACTCCTGGAGATTGGAGACATTTATATCCTGTTTTCTGTTTCGATTTAAGTGCACAATCTGAAGATATTATCAAGACTGGTTGTGATGTAACAATTAATATTGAAAAGAAAGATTCCACAACTTCATTGATGGCTTATGGTTTATTGCTAGAAGATGTAAAACATTCTATTGAAATTCTTAATGGAAAGATGGCAAGGATTAATTAATTTTTTTTCATAACTAGAATAGAATAAACTTTTTTGGTAACTTAAAATTTTTTCATAACTAGAATAGATTAAAATTTTTGATAGCTTAAAATTTTTCATAACTAAAATAGATTAAAAATTCTTAACCTAAAAAATTTTTCATGACTACAATAGATTATAAATTTTCGTAACTTACAATTTTTTTACTAAAAATGTCGCAAGCGAAAAGTAATAATAATAAAACCTTTGAATTAAAATTACGTAATATTGTTGACAAAAATACCCCTAAAACTATTACGATTAACAAAAAAAAGTATTACATAAGTAAACCAATGATAGAGAATATTCAATTACAAGAAGAAAAGAATGGCGGGATTCTCCCATTAATTCCACTAATAAAAGGTGGCATAGCAGCTGCAGGAAGTGTTGCAAGTGGGACAGCTGGTATTGTCCAAGCAGTAAATAAAAATAAATCAGAGAAGGCAGCATTAGAAGAACAAAAAAGAAGAACAAAAAATAGAGAGTTAGAGAAAGTTGCTAGGGGTGACGGAATAGTAGATAATTTTATTAGTAAATTAAATTTAGTTGATGAAGGAAAACGAGTTCTTAAAAATATTCTCCACAATGTTGATGACTTAATTGAAATTAAAGAAACAAAAGATGGTTCTGGAATATATCTAAGTCCTAGTATGATTCGGTAATAACCTCAGGACCTTTGGTCCGATCGGCTAAAGCCTCTGAACAAGGTTCTATCCGGTAAAACATTTATTTTATCTTTTAAAATGAATTCTACAAATTCCGAAAATTTAATTAAATTAAAAATTGCTAATTTAAATTTATTAAATTATCTATTAAACAAAAAAAAACTCAAATTGTAAAATTTATGAAGGTAACGACGACAAACAAAGTTTGGCTACTACCTACGGTGGTGACATACAAAAAACATTAGAAAACTTTCCTGGATTTATTTGGAGTAAATATTCAAAAGAAAAACATCTTCCCGGTCATTCATATACTGGTCCAGGAACTCGATTAGATATAAGACTAGATGAGAATGATAATCCGAAACCAGGTGAAGAACCAATAAATAGAGTGAATGCCGCAGCTTACAGGCATGATTTAGCTTATCGAAATCATGATCTAAGTTCTCGACATGCAGCTGATAAGAAGATGATTCAAGAATTAGATAGTATTCAAAATCCTACATTTAGAGAAAGAATTGAAAGAATGTTTGTTAAGAAAGCTTTACAAGCTAAAATATTATTCGGTCAGGGTTTAAATGAAACGACAGCAAAGCTGTCTGAGAGCAACGCTCGAACCTACGCGTCTGAAATTCATAGGGAATACAGAAGGCCTAAATATTTATTGAAAGTAAAAGTATTTAATAAAGATGATATTTGGAGTGCTGATCTTATTCATATGCCGAATGAAAAAGATTATAAATACGCATTGACCGTTATAGATTTATATACACGATACGCTTGGGTAAAGCCTTTAAAATAAAAGTGGTCTATCAGTTAAATATGCGTTTGAAGAAATCTTTAAAGAAAGTAAGAGAAAGCCAAAAAAATTGTTTGTTGATAAAGGGTCGGAATTTTATAACCGAAACGTTCAGCCACTATTTGAAACTGTTTATTCAACTGAAAATGCAGGGAAGGCCGTAGTGATAGAAAGATTCAATCGGACGTTAAAAAATAAATTATTCAAGAAATTTACTGAGCAAAGAAATCAGAAATGGTTGAAGATATTACCAGGAATTGTAGAAGAGTACAATAATAAAGTTCATTCTGGTATTGAAGAAACCCCGAAGAATGCTTCTGACGACCCTGATTTAATACGAAAGAAAATATTCGAGAATAATTATTCGAACGAAAATAATAATTTGAATGAGAGTAATCCGAATTTGCAGAAACTTAAGCCGAAATTTAAAATTGGAGATAGAGTTAGAATATTTAAGTATAAGATAAATTTGAAAAAGGCTTTGTCGGTTACTGGACTAAAGAAAAACCAAAATAAACCAAACTTATCCGATTACTTATGAAATCAAAGATTTAGATAATGAAGATATCAGAGGCCGTTTTTATCAAAATGAATTACAACGAACTGATTTTTAATTATCATTATTATTATTATTATTATTATTGGAACTAACGTTTCATGAATGAAATTCCCTTGTTAGGCGCAGCCATAGAACCTATGGGTTCGTTCAATTCTAACATAATATCAAGAAATGGTACTCCTTCCTGTAATTTCAATAAAACATAAAGACATAATTGACCACAATAAGTATTTCACGGTTTTTGAATTTGAAATGTATTATAAATTCCAATGCCAAGTAATTTTTTGACTTCGTTTGTAGGTGGAATTCCATAAGAGTCGAACCAATAGTTCTCAGCCTCTGTGCGGTCGAAATAGTAATTATCTCGATTTTTTATTAAAGATACCTGCAGACTAATGTACGCCTTTTTGGTCTGAAGTGTGAAGATTCGTTATGAAATTTATAGTTATTGATGGAACTTTGTTCCGGGAACTAAAGGTTCCTGTTGGCTTATTTTTTTAGAATTGTAATTCGGCTCTCATTAGAACATGAAAATTCTTTATTCCCAATTGATTTGCGATTTTCTTTAAATCGAAATTCGTCGTGGTTTGCGTTCCATATAATTTAAAAAACTCATTTATGTTGCCCATTTCATAATTAAAAAAATTTCTTATAGGGATCCCTAGAAGACAGAAGGGAGGGGGTATTGATTTAAAACTGTTCTCTAATGATGACTTTCCTTACTACTTAGTCAGAAGGGGGGTATTGATTTAAAACTGTTCTCTAATGATGACTTTCCTTACTACTTAGTCAGAAGGGGGGGTATTGATTTAAAACTGTTCTCTAATGATGACTTTCCTTACTACTTATTCGATTTTGAAATGATTTAATTTAATCTAAATTAAAACGTTACATTGTTACATTTTATTTTTATGAACTCTCATTAAGAGGATATTGTTTGTTTTATCTGTATTAAGACAATGGCAACATCTGTTACCACATTTCTCAAACCGCATGATTGTTTTAGGGGATCATACGGGTTGTGCATTCATAACATGGCGTTAATAGCATAAAAGCAATCTATTAATTCATTCTCTGATTTGAGGGAATATTCAGTTGTTATAGCAATCATTCAATACAATATTGCAGTATCGATAGTCGAGACCAATTGTCGAGCCAAAACCGCAACTTTTCTGGTTTTGGTTTCCGAACTGGCTCGCGTTATGGCCGATGAAATGATTTACAATGCGGTGCAATTTCCTCATTGTCATTCAAGTACTATTCAAGCATTAATCATACGCGTCATGTCATACCCGTATGTTGTCAAGCAAACTTTATACACCTACAATGCCGCTTTGCTTAGATCACCATTCATAATTTTCACTTGCTATTTAAACACGCACAATTCATAAAACGTGACACATTACAATCTTAGTTTAAATTTTATCATCACAATGGTTGGATCTACTGAAAGATCTGTTCGATTGGAGACAAAGCGGAGAAGAATTCAGAAGTTAACAAGGGAAATCATACATCTGTAAGCACAAAGTAAACTATTCTTACACTTGGATATGAGAAGAATTTTTGAATACATCGGAGACCCGCACATCAATTATAGGACATGATTTAAGAGAGAGAAAAAATTGTAATTCTCAAATTTGAAATTCTCAACTTTTATGATTTTCGGTGTCCTGGAACGGTCATGATTTTAAGGGTGAAATGTCATAATCACAAATTTGAGATTCTTAACTTTTATGTTTTTCGGTGTCCTGGAACGGTCATGATTTAAGCAATGAAAAATGTCATAATCACAAATTTGAGATTCTTAACTTTTATGATTTTTTCGGTGTCCTGGAACGGTCATGATTTTGGGAGCAAAATGTCATAATCACAAATTTGAGATTCTGAAAAATTTGAAAATTGGGTACTTTTAAAAACGTCACAAATTCATGAATTTAGGTCTTCATAATCTGAGAAATTGACCAAAATTCATGAATTTAGTCGTTTTTAAAAATGCAATTTTTTGAAAAAATGGTACTTTTTGAATGGACTAAATTCATGCATTTAAGTCTTAATAACCTGAAAAAGGGTTCAAATTCATGAATTTATGTCGTTTTCAAAGATACTATTTTTTTGAATTTTATGGTGTCCTCGAACGGTCTTTTGCCCATTACTTGTGTCTAAAAATATTTGAAGGAATTGGCATATTCTTAACAATAAGTTTAGGAGTATTTACAATTGTCATTTCATCTGGCGTTCTTACAATTCCTGTTGTTGCTACTGCTTTGTACTCAGATGAACCAATTGTAGAGAACATCTGCTTCTCGCATTTATGAATAAAAGGCATTTCAGAGTAAAGAGCTGTGACTTCCCACTCAAACATTTGAAAGGAAACAATGTATGAAAGAACAAACAGCTGCTACACCAACTTGGACATTTGTAAGACGTGGAATATATAACCAGCAAATCCTACTCCGGCTGCAATGCCGTGAAACAATACACAACAACAATAATCGATATGGCTATTTCAAACAATTGTGCTGAAGACTTATTTAATTTAACAGTGTTTCTTGTCAGTGAAGGTTGTGTCAAAACGCTCTCGTCATATATTTCTCAAAATGAGTCAAGATCAATTTGAAGATAGAAGAAAACAATCGTTGCCAGGGAGGATGAAAAAATTACGAGAGGAATTGAAGAGGAATATATTTTGAGAGGCATGAATTTACAGATTCTTTGAGTGATTTCATAGAGCCAAATGGAGAGAATAATACAATTGTAAACTTACACAAATTCTTGTTGCATGAAAAAAGAAGCAATTCACTCAGTGTTAGTGTAAAATTTTTATCGGTAAGCACATCAACTATCTTCTATCTCTTTGTGATAATGACAAGACATATTTTTATAGTCTCTTGAAGCAAAATGAGATCAATTACCGAAATTTCATTTCAATTAGGTATAATTAGCAGACAATTTTCCTATGCTTTGTAGGGTGTCTGTTTCTATTGTACTTTTAAAATCACGACCTAACGTTATCGGAAGATTGACTACAAAAGGATGGATAATTTTCATTGTGTAAAGCAATTATGTGACATTCCAAATGATTCCATTCTTCTCTCAAATAATGGTGCGTCTTTTAACGATAATATTGCGCTGACATATTCAATGGAAATTGGATGTGAATCCCCGCTTTGTCACTGCGACGGCCGCACGACACTTTATTTTCAATGTTTAGACCTATGCCATTATTTTCTTGAACAATGCTGCGCCATTCAGCTAAAATACTGCGCTTCAACCAATTATAGCGTGTCCACGCTGTGGACATGTTGTTAATGCAATTTGTAATATTATAGTTCATAACCGATTGTTTTAAAGAAGTTGAATAGTAGTAGCTCATTTTATTTTCTTTTACTGGAGAACGAAAATTCGTTGTCCACGCTGTGGACATGTTGTTAATGCAATTTGTAATATTATAGTTCATAACCGATTGTTTTAAAGAAGTTGAATAGTAGTAGCTGATTTTATTTTCTTTTACTGGAGAACGAAAATTCGTTGTCCACGCTGTGGACATGTTTAATGCAATTTGTAATATTATAGTTCATAACCGATTGTTTTAAAGAAGTTGAATAGTAGTAGCTGATTTTATTTTCTTTTACTGGAGAACGAAAATTCGTTGTCCACGCTGTGGACATCAATATTTGTAGACTTGTGTGGTTGCATTTTTGTAAATATACATATTGAAATATCCATGTGTTGTTTTTAATTTTACATTTACGGGAATATAATAGAAACATTTTGTCTTCTATAAAAATGAGTAACATTAGAGTCTTCCTAAAAATATACGGCAAACAAACAACTACGAATTTCGATTTAAATAGAATTTCAGAAGATTGTATTCAAAATATTTCTTTAAAAATGGAAGAAACAAAAATGGAAGAAACCGCAAGAATATATCCTTCGTTATCATATGAACGTAGTTCTACTTTAATGGACATTGAAAAAATGAACAAAGAAAAACACAAAGATAGAGTTAGGTATATGAAAGATAAGGAATCTCAATTATTATTAAGATTAGAGCATTATAAAAAATTAAGAAAGAGATGGACGATAGCTAAGAATGTGACACAAGGCGTTGGAGCATGTTTAACAATAAGTTTAGGTGCTTTAACAATTGTTATATCTTCAGGTGTTTTAGTAATTCCAGTAGTTGCTACAGCTTTAACAGGTACGGGTGTTTTTGCAACTTCACTTGTTACAATGTTGGATAAATCTTCAATAACTAAGAAACGAAAATCATTAAAAACTAAGCATTTACATATTAAAGAAGTCTATGATGAACTACATTACTACTTTCAAAGAGTATGTGATGATAATGTTATTACGTTAGATGAGATTGAAAAATTTGATCAAATAGCTAATGAAGTAAATCAAATATCATTTCAATTACAGTCAGAAAAAGTTGATGATAAGAATAAACAGGATGCCAAAATTTCGACTGATGGTAAAATTTCTAATGAAGAAAATGACAAAATTTTTTTAGAAGAGCTAAAAACTTTAAGCGAAAATTTAAGCAAAACTTTATTATAAAAAACTTAAAACCAGAAAACTTTAAACGAAAAGATGACAGACAACGAAGCAATAAAAAAATAATTTGTTCAGTAAAATGTTTTTGCTGTATTCCAATGTTACCACAAAATTCAAATATTATATTTTAAAAATGGATAAAATTAGAGCTGATAATTTTAAAAGAATAAAACAATTAGAAGAGTTAATAAAACAAAGAAATATTATGAAAGAAAATCATCTTCAACATAGGATGATAAAAGCTGGTATTCAATCTGATATGTTTGAAAAAATGCAGCAAACCGAGCAAGTAAAAACTGATTTTGAAAAAACTATGAAACCATTTAAAACTCTTGAAAAAGAACTTACAAATAATGATAAACAAATTGATATAACAGATCCAGAGCACAAAACTATATTAGATGACTATGGATTACTAGAATCAAACATTAATAAGAAATTACCAAAATCTATGCAATTTGAACATTCTATCTCATTTATAGATGGAAAAACAATACCTATATTTTATCTCGGACAAAAAGAAATATTTCCACAACCTCTTCGAGGTTTAATTTTTTCACCAGATACATATGCTTTTAATTTAGATAGAAATTTTGTTGATCTCTTAAGAGGAGCAGATTCAAATAATTATGCTGTAGAAGATCTCATAAAATATAAAGCTATGTTAGATAGAGTTAAAGCAGGAAAAACTCTTAAGCGTTATAGAGAATTAGAAAATTTATTATCAACGGGAGTTAAAGTAGGAAAAGGTTTTAAAACAGAAACAACTGTATTTTTACCAGATGATCCACAAGAATTACTAAATAGATTAAATATTTTGATATCTGCAATAAAAGAAGGACATAATTCTAGTTTCAATGAAATTCATGCTATATTGAAAAGACTGTTAGAAAAGAAGATTCTAAATGAAGAGAATTATAAAAGTATAACGAACCGAATGTTCTAGGGCTTCGCCCGTAGCTGAAATATGTTGTTGTTTTTAATTTTTTATAAAAGATATTTATTCAAATTTTTTTAGTTGAAAAATGTGTTCAGCAGATTTAGACAAAATTAATAATCCTTTAGAAAATTTGACAGAGATTTTGGGTTCATCAAAATTTAGTACGACGTTAAAAATTATAACAACTACTTCATCACACACTTGTAATTTAGAACCCATTCTACATTTGGAACAAAATAAAAATTATCAAATTGCATTGACTAGTTTCTCCACATTTAACACTATTCAAAATGTTATAAAAGATGTGAATGATCAATTTAGATATTCTACTGATAATGGTGAAACATGGAAAATACTAACTTTTCTTCCTGGTTCTTACGAAGTTGAATCAATATCAAATGAAATTAAGAGACATTTAGGTATACCATTTAAAGATAAGAAACAATTACATTTTGCAGTTGAACCGGCAGTTAATAAATTTTCTCTTACTTTAGACGAAAATCATCAAGTTGATTTTAATCATGATAGATCATTGTCAAAGCTATTAGGATTTAATAAACAAACCTATAGTCAAGGTTATCATTTAGGTGAGAAGATTCCAAAAATAACTGTAATAAATTCAATTGTTGTACATTGTGACATTATTGAAGGAGGATATATAAATGGTAAATTGTCAAATTTAATATTCAGTTTTCGAGCTTTTACTGTACCCATTGGTTATAGATTAAATGTAATTCCACAAACATTAATATATTTCCCTATTACAAGAAAACTATTAACAACATTACCATGAGAATCACTGATGAGAAAGGACAAGAAATAAATTTTGGAGGTGAAGAGATTATGATAGATCTTTTGGTTCGGGAGGTATAAACTCCCGTTCGGGAGGTATAAACTCCCGTTCGGGAGGTATAAACTCCCGTTCGAGAGGTATAAACTCCCACGCGAAGCTAGAGAAGTTTAATTTTCTTCTTCTTCTTATTCTTTTTATTATTATTCTTATTCTTCTTCTATAGAAACAAAAAAAAGAAAATTAAAAATAAAATTTTTTTATTACAAAATGAGTGAAGTACTACCATTAAATAAAAAAAAACTTAAATTTAATCATCATCCAAATTTATCTAACAAAGTTTTGTCAGTTATTTGTGGAAGATCAGGATGTGGAAAAACATATCTATTATTTAAAATTTTAACGACTCCAAATTTTTTGGATTATAACAATCTTATAATTTATACAACAACAGCAGAACAGCCCGTCTATCAATTTTTAAAATATGGATTTGAAAATAATCTTAAAAAAACAGCAATTGCTTCATTATTCAAAGAATATGAAAAATCTGAAGATGAAGAAGAAATAAGTTCGTGGTGTGAAGAAGCAGCAAAAAATAGTCAGTTAGTAGAATCCAATAAAAATAAGCATATAAAGATACAATTAATAGATGATAGTGGTAATATGCAAGATCCTAGTAAACTAGATAAAACAATGAAACATTGTGTAATTTTTGATGATTGTGTTATTGATAGAAATCAGTCAGTTCAGAGAAATTATTTCACAAGAGGTAGACATAATAACTGTAGTGTATTTTATTTAACACAAAGTATGTATTCATTAGACGGAAGTGTTATTAGAAAGAATGCAAATATATTTATACTATTTGAAATAAATGCAAGAAACTTAAGTGATTTGTTAAGAGATTTATGTGTAAGAAATAAAGATGAATTTAAACAATCGTGTAACAATGCTTGGTCAAAAGATTATGGCTTCATTACAATTAATATTGATTAAAAAATTCATGATAGAGTTATCGAACAATTGTTCTCTGACTGAAAGTCGATAGAAGATTTGTTCACTGAGTAATAAAAATTTTTTACACAGAGTAATAAATAATAAAATTTTTATTCTAGACTGATTTAAATAATAAAAGATTATTTTCTAGACTGATTTAAATAATAAAATTTTTTTTCTACACGGATTTAAATAATAATAAATAAACTTTAAAAAGGTGAAGTAGTTATTCCATCAGGTAAAATTTTTCTTTTGTCATCAAATGGATCTAATGCTAATTTATGTTCTTCTTTTAAATACATTTTATGTTTCTTTGAATTAAGTCTATAATTACATGCTGTTTTTATTTCATTATTAAATAATGCATTTTTATAATCTTGAAATGTTATTTGATCAGCCACTGATGCCTTTGAAATTCCTTTTAATGTTTTATGTGTTTTAATATTATTAATTGTATCATAACAGTAACATTTAGATTTTAAAAATATAGCTTCTGTTATGAAATCTTCATTTCCTTCTAATTCATCTTTTACTTTACATAATTCTGAAGGATGAATAAAATCTTTTATTTTATCTATTTCTTCATCAAGTGAAGAATTATACGGTATTGTTAATTCTAAGAAAACAGAATCGGTATCTGTAAAGTGTAATTTATAGTTTTTGCCATAAGCAGGTGCTAAATAATCATATATAAATCTATACATAAATAGTTTAGCTAATTCTAATATAGTGAATCCAATAAAATTAAACTTATCATGTTTTACGCTGATTCGACGTAAGTGTACAGCACATAGTTCATCACTAAATCTAGTAGTTCTTTTATATGTAGGTTTCCTTGTTAAATTTTGAAACCTATCTTTATCATGAACTATTTCAATATTTTGTCTATTACGCACATTTTCTAAAGTCTTACCATAAAATGCATTATTCATTAATTTGAAGAACACGTTTCCAAAATCATCTTTATTTCTTTTAGCTATTTTACGTTTTTCAATATTGAACTTTATATAATCTTTTAACCACCTAGATTTTCTATACACTAGTTTCCGGTGAATTTTTGTGAGAATCATTCCATGATCTAAATACCAATCTAGCATTCTTCCTTCAACAACATACTTTCCTTTATTGCTTTGTGTTAACATAAGTTTTTTTGTTGGTCTGTATTTCTTAGGAATTAAAGATTTTTGATAATCTGAAAAATCTTCTATATTGGGAATTTTGTTTTCGGGACAGAAAGGAAAATATTTTGTTTTATCTTTTATTTCATCAGGATATACTAAATCAACTTCATATATATAACCATGATTATAATTTCCATCATATGTTTTTTGATAATCTAGAATATTACACCATTCCATCTCACCTGTTGGTAATTCTTGTATCATGCAAGAAGAATATAAGCTATTAAAATCATAATATAACAAATAGTTTTCTCTCATGATTTCATCAACTGTTGCTTGACTATCTTCATTTGATATAAGTCCTTCTATATTTTGATTAAACAATTTTATAAACTGATCACTTTCTTCTGGAGGTAAAGGTTTCATTATTCCATAATCATCAGGATTTACTTTTTTATTGTAACACTGTACATAACGATTACCTAAAACTGATGAAACTCCACCTCTAATTCCAGATTCAAAAAATAATAATTTATCATATGTATTTTCTTTATAATGTTTAAGTTTAACGGACTTTGTCCTAGAGCCATCGGCTTGAACACCAGTATGTTTTAATCCTGCTAACCATGTTAAACCTGGTGTAGAATAACAATAACATGGATCTATTCCGTAATATTCTAAACACATATCACGAAAGTTTTCGAAAAGATCAGCTAGTATTAATACATCTATCTGAAGATATTTCATTGTATAATCATACATTGTTCTACAATTTAACTCTCTCCAATTCTTTTCAGCTTCTGCATAATCTTCTTCAGATAATTGTGATTGTTTTAATGTTGATTTAAATCTATTTATAAATTTATTTATTGGAGGAAGTTTTTGTTCTTCAATAATTTTATTCACAGAATTAAAATGTCCAGTTAAACCAGTCTTCGACTGTGAACCACAGGTTAAATATTCATACGGAAATATGCCTTTCAAAGGTTTTAAATTATATTTATTTAATATTTTACATTGTTCAGATTTCAAAGTTTTTCCCATAACATCTAATGAATAAGGAGTAAAAAATCTAAATGCATCTAAAATTCTAATACAACCTAATTGCATTGAAAAATATTCTTCTTCTGTTTTACATAGTACATTTATTTGTTGTTGTTGTAATTTTTCAGATGAAAATAAATCTTTCATTACTAGATGGAAATCATATTTAGAACCATTGTAGAAATATAGAGGAACAAAGTTATATTTAAATTTATTAGCATTAAGATTACAAGAATTATGTGCTGCACCTCTATATAATCCATTTAGATGATCATGATCTTTTACCTTATCAAGATATCTACCTTTGCCATTTTTATATTTTTTTGTAAATTCTTTTCCACAGTAATAACAATTTGTTTCAGTAATAAAATTTAATTTTTCTTTTTCTGTTAATGGCATCATTGGTATATTTGTTTCAAGCAATTGTGAAAAATAATTTTGTAATTCTTCTACTTTCTTTAGAAACATTTCTGAACTATCTTCACCATAGTATTGATAATATTCTGATTTAAATAATTCAGGATAATTTGAATGAATGTACATTCCCCAACATAATGGTTTTTGTTCAAATAAATATTTTTCTTTACTTTGTTCAGCTGCACTTTTTTCAGAATTATCATTTTCAGAATCGGGCGAAGGCCTGGAACTTTCCGTTCGATTTTGTGTCATATTAACATTATATGCTTCAAAATCACAATAAATAGTAAAGGGTACTTTATTTTTGAAATACCATTTATTGTATTCTAAATAATCATCTTTAGGAAAAGTATTTTCAACTGCTTCATTTTGTTGGCAATTCTCCAAATGTCTATTCATTTCTTCTAAAGTTCTAAAACTTGTCATACATTGAAGACAAGGAAAATTTGTATTATCTGAAGTTTTTGTAAATATAGAAACATCTTTACACAATATGAAATGACCCTGATAATATAATTTATTCGCTTGTGTTGATTGCTTTGTTTGTTTTAATTTTTCAAATTTATCTTTATATATTTCATGTGTTTCATCAATTTCTTTTGTAAGTTTAAATGTATTTCGATGATAATTTTGATTTAATATTTGTAGCTGATAAATACATTCTTTATTATATTGTTCTTTATATTGCTGTTGACATTTTTTTAGATATTCATTTATTTTTTGATTGGTTTCATTTTCTTCATTATTTAATTCTTTATTGTCTTTATTGTCTTTATTAAGTCTTGAATCGTTTCTATCTTATTTTGATATTTATGGCCATATTCTTGTACTAATATTTTTGTTTGTTGTTGATAATCTGTTTTACATTTTTGTAAAATTTCATTTAAAGTTTGCAATTTTTGTTGATATTCTAAAGATAAAGATAAATAATCGGAATCATAATCATAATTATAATTACGTCCTTTATAATTATTATGATTAATCATTATTGGTGATAGTGTTTTAACAATTTCAAATTTTTCAGTACATATTATATTTCCTTGGTAAAAAATATTATGATGCATGTAATTTCCTCTTTTATTGTATACTATTTCTGATTGACATAAATTTTTATTATTCAAATAAAATTTTTTTGAATCTGAGTAAAGTGGAGTAATTTTACCAATAGAAACATAATTCACATTTAATTCAAAAACATTTACTTCTATTAAATTTTTATTCTTTTTATGAAACTTTATTAACCTATTATAATCATATGGAAATTCCTCTAAACCATCCGAAAGATGAAATTCCTTTATATATTCTTCTTTATTATAATGACTTAGTCTTTCTTTATGATATTTTGCAGGATGTAAATGTGCTATAATACTCCACAGAAAACAATAATCATCTTCATCTTTTATGTTAATTATTTGTGGTGAACTGAAAGGTAAAGGAACATAACTACCACCAGTATTATTTTTATATTTATCAATTACTATTTTCTTAGATAGTATTTTAACAAATCTCCAACCAGATTCACGTAACTGGGCTTCAATTATACAATTTTCTAATTTAAGTATCATTTGTTCAGATATGGGTTGTATATCATTTACATTATGAATTTCTTGTGAATTTGTAAAATGTCCTTGTATTATTTCTTCAGGAATTCCATCAGGTCCATTTTTTGTATAAAGTACTTCTACATTCATATAACATTTGAAAGATTTCTTAAATATATTATAAAAGTTCGATAGAATATCAGAAAAAGTTTCATCGGTTTCATTATGTTCAACCGATTCATTAAATAAATATTTTATATCTGTTACGGCTTCATCAAATTCATCTATTTCGTTAAATTCCTCAGTATCGCTAAATAAATATCTTCCATCTGGTACGGGCGAAGCCCTGGAAGACATCTCCGATGTCCCATGTACATGTTCATCTTCACTATTAAAAACTTTTTTATACTCCGAATGTGAATAATCATCAAACATTTTTTTAACTTTTATATCAGTAGGTAATGTTTCTAGATAGTTTATATAATTATTTAATTTTAATATATTTCCTTCATCAACTCGTTCTACATTTTGTAAATGCAATTTACTATTTAAATGAGATTGATAACTTCTTTTTGTCTGCAACTTTTTTTTACATAAGTTACAATAAAACTTGGTATTTTCCATTTTTTTATTTTTTAAGGAAAAAATTGTGTTTTAATTTTAGATATTAACATTCTAATAACAAGGTCTTGAGAGTTATTATATATTATTATATATTTCACGTTCTTTAGTTATTTTATTTTCTTTATCATATTAAGTTTTATCATATAACGTTTTATCAAAAGATAATTTAAATTTATTTTCACTAACTATTGATTCTTCATCATCATCATCAATTGATTCTTCATCATCATCATAAATTGATTCTTCAACATCATAAATTACACTTTTTGGTATAGGATGCCATTCCCTGATAGGATACCATTCTCTTATTGGAATATCTAACTCTAAATTACATTTATTATTTGATAATAATATAATAGAGAAAAATATTGGTCTTTGATCTCTTTTGGAAAATTTAATAACACCACCATAATCTGAATCACTTTTAGTTTTTATTAAAGATGATAAAATTTTAAATTGATTAGATGTAAATCCTAATTTAAATTTTGTAGACCCGACACATAGTTGTCTAACAGTATCTTCAACTATACCATCATTATTATTTTCAATTGTAAGAAAATGAAATTTAGATAAATTTTGATTATATGTAGTATTAATATCATGTACATCAGTATGAGATCTAAATTTTTCTTCACTTAAATTTTTATAATTACTAATATTTTTATAATCTTTTTTACCATTTACACCTTTTTCAGATGTTTCGGAATCATCATTATTATTATCATAAGATTCCTTAAGATCGGGCAAAGCCCTAGAACCTTCGGTTCGTTTATTATGATTATGATTATGGTCATTGTTAATAGCATAAGGTGTTGTCCACATATAAATTTTTTCATGTTGAGCTAAACCATTTATATAAGATTTTAATAAATTAATATTTAAATTTGAATATAATCCTATATATGTATCATCATCATATCTTTGCGGCATTTCTAATGTTTCTTGTTTATAAATTGTGTCTCTATAATAAACTTGACATAATAATTCTTCGTTATGCTTTTTACTCTCGATATGAATATTATATTGGTTTTGTTCATCACAAATAATCTTATTTTTTCTTTGGAAAAAGATTTTAATTTTCCAACTAATTCTTTAATATTAATATAATTAATAATTTTAGTTTCTATCCAATCACTATTACTAATTGGTAATACTGCTCTAATAAAACCATAAACGTTATTATGACCTAATATAACCATATTTTCTTTATTTAATTCTACATAAGCCACATCATTAAACTTACTTACGATCTCCATAAATTTTATAAATGGATCACCTGGAAAAATACAATAATTAGTTTCAATACAAGGTAAACCTTTAGTCTGTTCTCTAAATATTTCGGCTTGTAATTCAAACAAAATATTAACATCTATACATGGATTATTATTATTATTATTATCAAAACATTTATTTTCAAATCCCGTTGATCTCGTCGAATAAGAAGAACAGGATGATGCGGACGAATATAATTTTTTTAAATTTGGTTTTTCCATTTTTTTATTTTTATTAGAAAAATTTTATTTTTTTATTTTTATTAGAGAAAAATTTATTTTTTTATTGTTAAAAAATGATGTTACCAAATGTTGGTGGAGGTGCATATATCCCGAATAATCGTGAATTAGAAATAGAGATAGAAAATTATATCATGAAAACTGGAGACGTTTTATCTGGTCCATTGCATCTTTCTATTCTTCCGCAACAAAATACAGAGTTAACAAATAAACAATATGTTGATACACAAATCAATGACTTAAAAGAAAAATATATAAACGATGTTTTGGTTCCACTGATGAAGGAATTAAAGTTGCTAAAACTTAATGACAAATCATTAAACGAAAAATTATTAAAACTTGATAAAAAGGATAGAGAGCTAGAAGCAGATAAAGCAAAACTTTTTAAAAAGATTTCTGAACAATCAAAAATTTTAATATTACTTTCTATAAAGTTAAAATCTGCTGTCATTAAAAATAAACATCAGATAAAAATGTTAAAAGAACAATTAGAAGATGAAATAGAAAATCTACCTGAAAGAATTTAAAAAATTTAAAGCAGTTACAAACTACATTCCAAAAAAGTGTTGATGAATTAAGTTCTAAAATTACTCAACAAATGAAAAAGATGAATAGAATAATAAATGAAGTAAACTCACTTAATCAAAAAGTTGATAAAATGAAAACTCTTAAAATCAATTTAGAAAATGAATTAAAGAAAAATTTACAAGAAAACTCTAAAGAAAATAAAGAACAGTTAGATGCTGTTAAAAGACAATTAGATGTTCTTAAAATTAAGTTAAATGCTCTTAAAGCGGCGTTGAAGATGAATCAGGAGAAAATGCAAGTTAATAGAAAAGAAATTAAAGTACATCACAAGCTACTTGACGCAATAGATAAAGTGTAACAGACAATTAATAAAGTTATCTCGAAGTTGTTGTCCATTCACAAACGTAAATCTTGATCGGAGCGAAGCTCCTCGAGTTTTTAGCCAATCATAAACGTAAATATTAACGTAAATATTTTTCCCAAAAGTCAAATTTATTCCTAAAAAATGCCTATAATTTATAAACACAATCTTAAACATTTTGCTTCAAATCAAAGAATTGCTCATGAACCACGTTTGAATCCTGTTTATCATTATGATGATAGAGAAACAGTTCACACGGAAGGAGCTGGCATCTTTTCTGGTATTGGAAGTATCGTTAACTTAATTAAAAATAATAAAGATTTGATTACATCTGCTGCAAAAGGAGCAGCTGCTATAGGTAGTACAGCTAGTGCAATATCAAATGCTGTCAAGTCTCAAAACGAATTAAAACAACTAGAAGCTATTCGTAAACTTAGGAATGATTCCGAAGAACTAAAAAATTTAAAAAAACTTTCAGAGGAAACAAAAAACAAAATTGCTAGCATAGCTGTGGGGGAAACCTTGAGGAGCGGAGCTCCGTCTGATAGTAAACATAAGAAGAAATCAGGCGTAGCCATAAAACGTTCAATTGAAGAAATAAGAGGTAATGGTCTAGCAAAATTCTAAAATATATTTTTTAGTAAAATTTTTTTAGTAAAATTTTTTTAGTAAAATTCTTTTAGCAAAATTTTTTTTAGTAAAATTATTTTAGTAAAATTTTTTTAGTAAAATTTTTTCTGTGTGTGAGAAAAAACAAAAAGTCAAATTATTTTTTATAAAAATGTCTTTGCTAATTGAAAATAAATTTGAATTAGATAAACCACCAGGTGTTAGTTATAATCAAAAAAAGAATGACTATATAAGAATTGCTATGAATCCTGGATCTTCCAGTAGAGTGAATACTGGAGGTGATTTAATTTTTGAAGTTGATAATCAGCAGAGTTATATATATTTACCTGATTCATTTTTACACTGTGAATATTCTTTATATAGTGATGCCAATTTTACAACACCATTACCAGATACCGATAATATTGCATTAGAGAATAATTTTTTTCCAAGATTATTTACACAAATGCGTTTAGATGTTGCAACTCAAAATATAGAAACAATAAGTGATTCTCCAGGTGTAATTGATACAATGCTTAGATTTGTAACAATTGGTGAAAATAATAAAAAGTATGAAATCGAAGGTTGGTTTCCTGATACTAATGATGGTGTAATTGTTGATGATTTAACTCACGCTGGAACAGATGCAGCAGGAATTGCGAAAGATGTAGAAAATATTGCAAAACATTTAAATAAAACAAACAATAGTGCATATAAAGAAAGACGTGAGTTTAACAAGAAAAGTAAACAGACAGTAAATTGGTCATTGTCTCCATTATTCGGATATTTAGATTATGATAAAATATCATATCAATTAAAATTTAAATTAATAATTCATCGTACAGCAAATAATGAATTAATCTTTTTTGGTAAGACTGGAAAAAAAGCATATTTAAAAATTGATAGACTTGAATGGTGGATTAAGCATATTACTCCTAGTTTAGAGATTGAAACAGCTATTACAAAAAGATTAAATACTAACAAACCAATTCCAGTAAATTTTCTAAAGCGTACTGCTAGTTCTGTAACTTTTTCCGAACAAAGATTTAACTGGCATTTTACTAGAACTGCGAATACTCCAAGATATTTATTACTAACATTTCAAAGAAATAATTCTCCAAGTTTTGATAAGAACAACAATCTTTTTCATATTAATACAATTCGAAGTTTACAAGTTTCATTAAATCAAACCCGATATCCAATTGATCCATTAAGATTCGATGATACCAATAATCAATTTATGGAAGGATATGATTCTTATCGAAATCTTTGTATAGAATTTGGAGTTGAACCACAATTAACTCCTGGAGATTGGAGACATTTATATCCTGTTTTCTGTTTCGATTTAAGTGCACAATCTGAAGATATTATCAAGACTGGTTGTGATGTAACAATTAATATTGAAAAAAAAGATTCCACAACTTCATTGATGGCTTATGGTTTATTGCTAGAAGATGTAAAATATTCTATTGAAATTCTTAATGGAAAGATGGCTAGGATAGGCTAAAGCCCAAGACTTCGTCGACTAATTAATTTTTTTTTCATAACTGAAAATTTTTTCATAACTAGAATAGATTAAAATTTTTTGGTTACTGAAAATTTTTTCATAACTAGAATAGATGCAAAATTTTTGATAACTTAAAATTTTTCATAACTAGAATAGATTAAAAAAGTTCTTAGATTAAAATTTATTTATAACTAGAATAGATTAAAATTTTTGATAACTTAAAATTTTTTTACTAAAAATGTCGCAAGCGAAAAGTAATAATAATAAAACTGTTGAATTAAAATTACGTAATATTGTTGACAAAAATACACCTAAAACTATTGCGATTAACAAAAAAAAGTATTACATAAGTAAACCAATGATAGAGAATATTCAATTACAATAAGAAAAGAATAGCGGGATTCTCCCATGAATTCCTCTAATAATAGGTGGCAAAGCAGCAGCAGGAAGTGTTGCAGGTAGGACAGCTGGTATTGTCCAAGCAGTAAATAAAAATAAATCAGAGAAGGCAGCATTAGAAGAACATAAACGACATAATAGAGAGTTGGAAAAAGTTGCGAGGGGAGAAGGAATAGTAGATAATTTTATTAGTAAATTAAATTTAGTTGATGAAGGAAAACGAGTTCTTAAAAATATTCTCCACAATGTTGATGACTTAATTGAAATTAAAGAAACTAAAGATGGTTCTGGAATATATCTAAGTCCTAGTATGATTCGGTAAACATTTATTTTATCTTTTAAATTTTTTTTATCTTTTAAAATGAATTCTACAAATTCCGAAAATTTAATTAAATTAAAAATTGCTAATTTAGATTTATTAAATTATCTATTAAACAAAAATGAAAACTCAAATTGTAAAATTTATGAAGGTAACGACATACAAAAAACATTAGAAAACTTTCCTGGATTTATTTGGAGTAAATATTCGAAAGAAAAACATCTTCCTGGTCATTCATATACCGGTCCAGGAACTCGATTAGATATAAGACTAGATGAGAATAATAATCCGAAACCAGGTGAAGAACCAATAAATAGAGTAGATGCCGCCGCTTATAGACATGATTTAGCTTATCGAAATCATGACCTAAGTTCTCGACATGCAGCTGATAGGAAGATGATTCAAGAATTAGATAGTATTCAAAATCCTACATTTAGAGAAAGAATTGAAAGAATGTTTGTTAAGAAAGCTTTACAAGCTAAAATATTATTCGGTCAGAGTTTAAATGAAACGACAGCAAAGCTGTCTGAGAGCAACGCTCGAACCTACGCGTCCGAAATGTCGAATGACCCAAGCCGCTATGCGTCTGAAATTCATAAAGAATACAGAAGGCCTAAATATTTATTGAAAGTAAAAGTATTTAATAAAGATGATATTTGGAGTGCTGATCTTATTCATATGCCGAATGAAAAAGATTATAAATACGCATTGACCGTTATAGATTTATATACACGATACGCTTGGGTAAAGCCTTTAAAATAAAAGTGGTCTATCAGTTAAATATGCGTTTGAAGAAATCTTTAAAGAAAGTAAGAGAAAGCCAAAAAAATTGTTTGTTGATAAAGGGTCGGAATTTTATAACCGAAACGTTCAGCCACTATTTGAAACTCATTATTCAACTGAAAATGCAGGGAAGGCCGTAGTGATAGAAAGATTCAATCGGACGTTAAAAAATAAATTATTCAAGAAATTTACTGAGCGAGGAAATCAGAAATGGTTGAAGATATTACCAGGAGTTGTAGAGCAGTACAATAATAAAGTTCATTCTGGTATTGAAGAAACTCCAAAGAATGCTTCTGACGATCCTGATTTGATACGAAAGAAAATATTCGAAAATAATTATTCGAATGAGAGTAATCCGAATTTGCAGAAACTTAAGCCGAAATTTAAGATTGGAGATAGAGTTAGAATATTTAAGTATAAGAATAAATTTGAAAAAGGCTTTGTTGGTTATTGGACTAAAGAGATATTTGAAGTTTGTAAAATAAATCAAACTTATCCGATTACTTACGAAATCAAAGATTTAGATGATGAAGATATCAGAGGCCGATTTTATCAAAATGAATTACAACGAAGTGATTTTTAATTATCATTATCATTATTTATTATTGGAACTAACGTTTCGGGAATGAAATTCCCTTGTTCAATTCTAACATAATATCAAGAAATGGTACTCCTTTTTGTAATTTAAATAAAACATAAAGACATAATTGCCCACAGTAAGTAGTTCCTGGTTTTTGAATTTGAACCGTATTATAAGTTCCATTGACAAGTAATTTTTTGACTTCATTTGTTGGTGGAAGTCCATAAGAGTCGAAATAGTAATTATCTCCGTTTATATTAGACGTACCTGCAGACCAATGTACTCCTTTTTCATCTGTTGTGTGAAGATTTGTTATGAAATTTATAGTTATTGTTGGCTTATTTTTGATCAATTGTAATTCGTCTCTCATTAGAACATGAAAATTCTTTATTCCTAATTGATTTGCAATTTTCTTTAGATCAAAATTTGTAGTTGTTTGCGTTCCATATAATTTAAAAAACTCATTGATGTTGCTCATTTTATAATAAAAAATTTCTTAAGGGACCCCTAGAAGTCAGAAGGGACCCCTAGAAGTTAGAAGGAAAGGGGTAGTAGAACTACGTTCATATGATATTGAAGGATATATTCTTGCGGTTTCTTCCACTTTTGTTTCTTCCACTTTTAAAGAAATAAATATTTTTAGACACATAATTTTAGTTATCTCATATTTTAAAAACCTGAAAAACGTCTAAACTCATGAATTTAGTCATTTTTAAAAATACTAACTTTTATGATTTTCGGTGTCCTTGAACGGTCATGATTTGAGCAATGAAAAATGTCATAATCACAAATTTGAGATTCTTAACTTTTATGATTTTCGGTGTCCTTGAACGGTCATGATTTTAAGGGTGTGAAAATTGTAATTCTCAAATTTGAGATTCTTAACTTTTCTGATTTTTTCGGTGTCCTAGAACGGTCATGATTTTGGGAGTAAAATGTCATAATCACAAATTTGAGATTCTTAACTTTTCTGATTTTTTCGGTGTCCTTGAACGGTCATGATTTTGGGAGTAAAATGTCATAATCACAAATTTGAGATTTTGAAAAATTTGAAAAGTTGATATTTTTAAAAACGCCTAAATTTATGAATTTAGGTCTTCATAACCTGAAAAAGGGTTCAAATTCATGAATTTATGTCGTTTTTAAAAATACCATTTATTGAAAAAATGGTACTTTTTGAATGGACTAAATTCATGTATTTAGGTCTTAAAAACCTGAAAAAAGGACTAAATTCATGAATTTATGTCGTTTTTAAAGATACTACTTTTTTGAATTTATGGTGTCCTGGAACGGTCTTTTGCCCATTACTTATGTCCGGGAATAATTCTTTGACTTGTGGCTCAATATAGTTCATGTAGATAATTGCTGAAGCACTGTTGCCCATGGTCAAGCCACCGTCTTGACGAATAATATTATCCTCAACAGCAAAGTTATCACTCTCCAAGTAAAGGGAGAGCAAGTTCATCAGATGGCGTGGTGAAAGCTGCGAAAATGATGAGAATTCCCGATGATTAATATAAAACTCTGTTGCAATTTTGATAAGTAAATAAGTAAGCGCATATTTGATGAAAATAGAAATCATATCGGTACAAATCTTCATTGGGATGATCTTCGATGATGGAATCATTGGGTACGAAACCCGAGACAGAAGTAGGAATCGAACCATAAAGGTTTATGACATCTAATGATCCCATTAAATACTCATCAGGCAATTCAATTGTTTGTAGCAAAGAGACAAAATGAGCACTCGATTGTAAATGAGCGGGTACACGAAGTAATAACTGATTAAATAAATCAGATAGGAATTTTGAAAAAATTTTTTGGCTGCCCCATCCATCGCAGAAATAATTGGACGTCCTTTGATTGCCCCTGGTTTGTGATCTTTAATTGTTAAATGGATTGACCTAGGCAAAGGCTCACTACATAGTAAGGGTAAGGCCACATGATGAGCCGCGCTTTCCGCTACCAGCGACGTATAGCTCTGTCAAGCTTTGAGCTGTAAGAGTTACGCGGCCGCATACTGTGTCGTACAGCTTGATTACCGCTCGCCACTCGTCAGAATTGTTGGTTTACTACGTTAAGTCTAAAAATAGATCATCCCATAGCTCTAGTTTTGAGCTGTGATAATTGAGAGAGGAATGACCAAAGCTCGAAGCTAGCTGTGACAAGCTACCACAGCGCAGATGGAGCCACTAGTGTGGCCGCTCCGATTGAAACATATACAAGCATTTTCACAGAGCAGATACATCGCAGCTCAAAAGCTCGTCATATGGCCTTACCCTTAGTCACACAATGTATCTGCGAGATGGGTTCCATGATAGCTATCCGAAATTTTCATGTTAAATTTGACCTATGGGTGGTCTGCCCATGAAGCGTCTGTTTCACTAAATCATGTGACGTTTATGATTACCACTCTATGACGACTGACACTTTCAACTGCGTCTGAATTTCACACATGAATTTCACTTGATGAAGGCTTCGGCCGAAAATTTGTGACATTAATATTTTAATATAATTGTTAGAGTTCTACTCATATCTTCGGATTTTCTTTTTTTTGACGTATGCAATCTAAAACGGAGGGCTGGTTTTGACACTATGCTTAACAATGATTTCTATTGTGATTATGAAACATGCGCATCTTATTCTTCTATTACATTATGGTTCTTAATGATTCCGTGAGTTTTCATAAAATCCGGAGAATGTGGTGTCAGCATTAAATTGAAATTTTGAGAAAAATCAGAAAAGTCTGGTCGAAATAATGCAGGACATTTTCTTATATTCAAAATTGCTCAATTGTGATGATACATAGTTGATCTTTTCCTCTTGGTGCGACAACTGGACATACAAATGATGCATTTCATCGCATAAAGAAAAAAAAAGCATAATTTCTACGTTGCGAAATGTGCATCGGTCAGAAGACAAAAAAATGGTGTCGCTCAGAAGAGAATTTTTTTGGGGGACAAATGCTACTTGAAAAAAAGTGCCAAGTCAATGAAAATGCAATCTTGAATTATGGTCTGGTTTAAAGTGCGGTTCATATGATGCGCTTTCACATGATATATAACTTTATTTGTATAATTCAGGGAGACGCAACGAAATTTTTTGCGGAGGATAGGAGCCTATGCTTGGGACAAACTTTTTTTGGGATTTTTTTCTGCCTTGAGATAAATTTTTCATGAAGAAAACTTTGTTGGATTGATTTAAATTTATCATGTCCGAAAATGGGAGATCCCAAGGATCAAAATGAAAAAAATTATGAAAATTGGTTCAGAACCAAGGACTTTGCAGACGAAAAACACGTTTCTAGACAAATGTTGCTATATAAAATGGATACACCCGCTTTCTATCTTAATTGATGAGGTCAGATCGGCAAAACATATTTTGATATAATTTATTAATTCTTGTACGCAGAAAGACAGAAAAATGACATTATATCATTCATTTAAACTTAAAAGAAAATGGTGTGTAGTCTTTCTTTACAATATCAATAGTAATTGCTAAAAAAATAGAAGCAGATTCGGTACACGTAAACCAGTGATTTCACTGCTTATCCATTGATTGCCAAGGAAGGGATGCGGAGATTTTAGAGTCCCACAGAAAAATTAATGTACCGGCAAATATAGGGTTATCGACTCATTTAGCAGATTGTTCAAGTAAAGAACACGATCCAGAATGATGGAACAGAAAAATAAACAAGGAATACATTAGATACAGAACTTGAGATTTTTTGTCTACGGCCATTCACTAAGAGACAACGAGTAAGCAGTTTCATTGCCACTAAATATCATAGTTTCAATTTACTAATAAAAATAAATATCGAAATAATTTGAAAAATAAATATCATCGTCAATTCAATCTATTAATATCTAAGATATCAGTAAGCGAAAGTCAGCATAATACTTTACAGAAAATGAGAATAAGACTTTATTTGCAAGAAGAAATTACTAGCATTAATAGAAAAAATGGTTTGATTGTACTGGATGTAGAAATGAATACGTATAAGTGCAATCTCAAAACACTCGCAGCATACTCGACCGCTAACTTAGACTGATGATATAACACTTTCAAGGACCTCGGCTGCGTCAAATGTCAAAACACCTGATGATGAGGTACATGCAGAGCCGGAAAAATTCCTCTGAAATTTTTTGATTCCAATTCCACAGCAAAAATTTTAATTCCAGTCGAAACATGTCAATTCAGTTCCAATGCCAATTCTATGATAAGATTCAATTCAGATAATTGCATGTCGCGTATAGTGTATTATGTTAATGTATCCAGCGTTTGTTCGTTTCAATCTAACCCATGTGCCCTTATCCTATCCTCGTTGTTCTTGTGTGCCGGTCCCTGCGTCGTTCCTATGTGGGTTCTCCTGTTCATAGTTTACATTTCTTGTGTACATGCATATATGTAACCGGTCAGCCTACGCCATTAGCGCTTCGTAAGCGAGATATTCAATATCTCGTGAAAAAAGAGAAGAAAATTAGCGGTCAGCAAAGAATCAAACGCTGAGAGAGGGATGAGATGCGAATAAATCTATTGATAAACTGACACAAGAAAGAAATTCAATTTGCGAATGTTGATGAAAGAAAAAACGACGGTAAAAATGATATCATGAAAACTGATTAATGGTAACAACATTACATACGACATCTTCAGTAGCTGTTAGAAGAACTCCGGGCTATCGTGGTGTAACTTAACTACAGAAGTAACAACAACAACTGCCTGCCAGCGAACAACAACACAGCAGCGTACACGGCAAAACATCAGCGAGTGCGATTGAAGATTGACGGTATAAGTGACACAGATATTTATGATATTATTTTGGTATTTTTGAGTCCGATCGAATTGAAGGGAATTCAACTGTAAGTGTAAAGTTTTTCTTTTATCGTTGCGCATCGTATCTATATAACTACTGTCTTAAAAATTAATATTGTTAATTATGATTGGAAGCTGAATAATAGTTCATGTAATTGCCATTTTAATTGAATCATTAATTATTAGAATAATTTGTTGACACTGTCTTATGTCTATATTGTGATTTGAACTGACAGGGTTACTGCCCTTTAATGCAGCGTTAATTTTCCTCCTTCCAAACCAATTGTTTTTCGTGTGTACAACAATCAAGTTAATCTCTAATTTTTGTGCTTATCACATCAAGAACTAAATTCAACATTTGTTTCATTTTGATTAATTATCTCACTTGATAAATAACTAAATAACAGATTGAACAAAGATGATTGTCTTTTCATTGTTTCCTTAATCGCTGAATCAACATTGTCCGGGGCTGTAGGCCTATCGAAGTCACAATTAACACCCTTTATTCAACAATAGAATAAAGCTCTCTCTCTCTCTCTTTTGTACAAATAGATTTATCACAGGTCTATCGAAAAAGTGGAATTGAGGTTTATCAAGGTCAATTCTAATTCCAATTCCAGTAGATTTAAATATCGTCAATTCCAATTCCGACTTTTCCAACTCTGGATACATGTATAGGCCCTATCACGCAAAACATTGATGCCGTGAGAACAAGCTGAACTTGAACAAAAAATATCACATTATTTTGTCTGAAAAATGAAAACGCATTAATTTTGATATTTCAAGCACCTATCGACTTCATGTCGTAAGTGAAAACAAAATTCACCTGTCTATTGGTCAATTACCAACTTTCTTGAGCCCACCATGCAAAAGAAATGATAACCAAAGCCAATCGACGAATTTTCATTCTTCGAAAGGCCAAGAAATACAATATAGCAGTAGAAATTAGTTAACCATCTGTTATGCTCTCATTAGCTCATTGTTGGATATCGCATGACCGACTTCGTTCATCTTCCAAATCTGCTCGAGAGCAAGCTCGAAAGAATTCAGACGTTCACAAAGAATAACAATGGATGACCCAGAATTAGAAAAATTTATTATGCGCCCGAGATAGACAAGAAAGAGTCAGTCGAAAGTTTTTCATGAGCATCATTTCAAGAGGCAATCATTTACTGCGCAAACAGGTTCCGAAGCGGGCTGTATTCATCACATTTTGAAACGAGACTTTATCTTTCAAACACATTGAAAATATATTTTTGCTTTCATCACCAGATTGATTAACTGTGAGATTTCCAGGAAACTGTAGAAACTGCTTCTTCACACTAATTCAAGTTTCCTTCAAGATTTTGATTACTGATAGTTAATATTCAGAACTCTTTCATAATTGATCATGTAACTCGATAAGCCATTAACTGCCACAACAATTCATTGTTGCATTTTGATAAATGCTATTGATTATTGAAATGTCTGACTTCGATTGATTATCGTTCATCTCTCCTTCCATCCTTTACCGTATATACTCGCCTATAAGTCGAGTTTTTACCCAAAATTCATTCCAAAAGTAGGGGTCTCGACTTATAGGCGGGTGCCATTGAATTTATAGCATTTTTCTTTTGTTACCGCAGTTACCGGTGCGCACGCGCAATACTCAAAACATCGCTATTCATATTCGTTATTCGTCGGTTGCTCCTCATACCAGTACTTAGCTCAGACACAGTCATGCCGAAACGACAGCGAACATCCTACGACGTTCTGCTTCCAGACGATGCTGACTGGCATGACTGAATTGTGCTTTCGTTATTATGGACTGTGGTGATAATGTGATCGTTCTTTTTGTTTCAATATTTTGCCATACCGGTAGGTATACCGGGGTAATTAAAATTGTTATTAAATTGTAATTAAAATTATTACTGATAAACTTAATTCTGACGAACGTGACTCTAAAAAAATTTCACCTCATCTCGTCTTATAGGCGGGTCTATGGAAATATACCCGTATTTGGGCGGCAAAGTCGGGGGGTCGACTTATAGTCGGATCGACCTATAGGCGAGTATATACGGTACATAATGTATGTTTCATCATTATCGTGTTCCACCGGATAAACAGAAGTATTTGAATATTTCAACCCCTCTTCCCAGCAGTATACAAAAAGGAAGATTTTCCATTTTTTTCAAAATTGTCCATCTTTAATTGAATATTTTTTAAAAAGTTAATCCACTGAAGTGTTTAATATGCAATTTAATCTAATTTAAGAAGTGTTTCAAACGCGTAGAATTCTTCATTACAACAAAAATTTTAATAAGTATTGTAAATAGGCCTATGTAGGCTCTACGGACCGTGGTTTACGCTTGTCCTTCGAAAGATATTTCGGCCTCTATTTCTATCAGTGTTCAAAATTTGCATGGTAGGTTCTCATCGCACCATGGAGATGATGATGGACATAAGATATAGCTATTATATGAAATCTTCAGTCGAAAAAATTCATCCAAGTAAATTTAAATGTAGGATGAACCATTGCTGGAAATGAAGAAATTCCTTGGGCCCTACAATGCGGATGAACTTTGAAATTCTAGGATTCATGGAATAGAACTTTATAGATGCAGGTTCATATTTATAGAATTTAACTAGACTATATGAAATTCCATGTTCATTACCCCATTAAGATATCTCCGGTTTATGTTGTTAACGTAATAAACAACAGTAGAGATATTTTGACGTCAAGATATCGCCTTTGTTTATAATTTAAAATCCAGGAAAAATCACGTGCTTCACCTTATGGGCTGAAAAGTTATAATGGCTCAAAAAGTTCACATTACTTTGTTAGATTTACGGACTGCATATGAAACCTACACAAAGCTATAATAATAAAGCGTCCATTGTACGGGAGGTGCATTGTAACGTCTAAATAAAAAACAGTCGCTTCTTTCAGAATAAATGAGCAAAACTAAGAAAAATTTTAGCTACTGTTTAAGTTTCTGCAGAAACGTAATCCGCATTATGACGTTTTCTGACTTCGATCAAAGTATACAAAATGAATATCTTAATTAAGTGTTCAGGGAGTTCAATGCTTTACTCTGAGTCATCAGAAAATGTCCTTAATTTTGACAAATGATATATTTCAACAAGTAATACTTTATAAGTTTCCTTAGTCTGTGAATTTAAAAGTAATGCATTTAATAGTAGTAAAGGCAGTATGTTTTGTTTAGCTATATCTAAAAATGCCGTTACATAAATCTCGTAGAGCAAGTTTATTATAGTAGAGTAGCAACTCAGCATTTATTAAATCCCCTATTGTACGTAATTTTGATGTTATTCAATGAACTTGAATTGAGACCCAGTGCCACATGTGAGATATGTAAATTTTTGCACTTCTTGAGAAATGTACACGAATTTGACTGATTATGATAGCAATACAGAAGAAAGAAAAATAGTTTACTAATCCTCCATGTCATATCAACCTTGGAACGGTAATATAGTTTGCTAAATTAGCAATTCGATGGGTTACCATTACCCTAGAAAATGATCATAATTAGCTTTAAAAGATGTAAATGGGTCCACACTATACTATTCAGATTCAAGAAATGACGCTTTGTGAATCATAAAATCATGCCTATAAAAATTGAATTAAAAACATGACATCTCAGCCAAGAAGCAGACAAAAAGATCTTAAATCTTCCATGAAGACTTGCAGGTACTTGCACTATAATGCAATTCATGAAATGTCCTACACTACAAAGTCAATTGAGCATTAACAGTGAGGTCCATAAAGACTGTGGTTTTAGTAAGTTCAGCGAGAGAGGATATACACTCAAGGAACAAATAAAGTACCCGGTGGAAAAAGTTATGTTAACAGTGACAAATTTATCATTTCAGTCATTTTTTTCTACTCGTTGGTGTGAAATATGAAATTTAGAAGTTAATCAATAGTCAAACCATTAGGCCTCAACCACGCAGCGAGCTTTTCCAAGCGTTTTGCAGCAAAAAAAGTCATCATTGCAGCATTTGTAGACTTCCATAATGCACGCAAAGCAAACTAGAGCGATTGATAGCTTGCGGACAAGGTTACTCGAGACGCTTGGGACGCTCGTGTTTGCTTTGCTTTCAGTGTAACTGAGGCCTAATGCTGTGATTCCATTCATTGTTCTTTCATGCATACCGAGCTGTACTCTGTTCAATCCGCTAGCTACATACACCACAATCATTTACAGCATCGTAGCATTAGCAAATTAGCCATGGCGACACGTGGATGTGATTTGACTGAATTCCAGAGAGGTCAAATCTACCCTTAAAGTTTCATGCGAATTTTTCAAGACCTAAAATTGCTGAGTGCCTCGAGATATCAGAGAACACAGTCAGAAAGTACCTCCAGAGGCTATCAGCTGGTGGAGATGCTAAGCAACCAATCGAGCTTCTTGTGGCCGTAGGAAAAGTACAACTGAAGAAGATGACGAGGAATTTTTAACTTTCTCTTCGAACCATCCTTTTTGCTCTGCCAGAGTAATGAAGCAAAACTTAAATCTAGAATGCACCAGAAGGACCGTAACAAATCGATTGCTGAGCGGTGATCTCAAGGCATTTACATCAGCTAGAAAGACAGCCTTGACAGCAGATCATGAACATCGCAGATTGGAATGGGCTACAGAAAAGTCATCGTGGACTTTGATGAGGTGGAAGAAAGTGGTGTTTTCTGACGAATCGAAATTCTGCTTCGGTCAGTTACGAGTACAGTATGTCCGTCGATCGATAGGAGATCGGTACACGGATCGCTACGTCTGCCGTACTCCGAACAGATCTGTCGCGCATGTAATGGTGTGGGGTGCATTCTCAAGTAATGGACATACGAGCCTGGTGAGAATTCAAGAGAGATTGGATGCACAAAAGTACATCGACATCCTTGAAGGTAATCTTCTTCCAGTATGGAATACAATCACTCAAGCAGGTGGCATCTTCCAGCAAGACAATGCACCGATACATTCGGCGAACCGGACGAAACTGTTCCTTCAACACAATGGAATCCCTACCTTAGACTGGCCTGCATTTAGTCCCGACATGAATCCCATCGAACACGTGTGGGCACAGATGAAACTGAAACTCCAAAGAGAATATGAGGACCCAGAAGGCAGTGACCAACTCTTTGCAACGCTTGATGTCATTTGGAATGAACTGATGGATGATGTCAATTATCGAGCTTCTCTTATCAGTTCAATGCGTGATCGCGTAGAAGCAGTACTGGATGCTGAAGGTGATTTTACGAGATTTTGACTGTTTTCTATGTACTTGTACGCCTTTCGTGACTTTATACGTGTATTGATATTGTTTCTGTGATCGACTCTGAAGCACAAGTAGTGCATATTGTCTTGTTGTTTTCGAAATAGAGTTAAATGTCTAACCGGGTACTTTATTTTTTCCTTGAGTGTATACATTTCTGTCTCATGGCCTGCAAAAGCCATCATCACATGTACACATGCACCGACATAGGCTCTAGTAAACTGTTAAGCTGTGATTTTTAAATTCTTTTAAAAGTGAATGAAAGAGAGCAGATTAGGCCGATTGTCATCGTTACATAGCCTACTCAGAAATATATGCCCACCGCTACAAGTTACTCGCTAAGAAACTGTCAATCTCATTGCTTTTTCAAAAGTTTCTATTTTGGAGAAGTTTTCAAAATTTTGAGCACTGCTTCCCAGTCATCCTCAGCTCCGGTTTTTATGTATGCTTTTTAGTTTTATGTTTATGCCAACCGCATGTCAGTAATAAGACATTTTTGACTTACCATTTTCATTTTTGAACAGAAATCACGCCATTATAAAAACGACGCATTTCTTCACCGTGGTCGTGACAGTAACTGACTGTATGGAACCAGGAAGAGCCGTGGCCGGGTCCAAACCTCAAAAACCTGTCCAGTTCCTGCCAGGTCAATTGCTTGCGATCAATAGTTCAGATCAATAACTTTCATTAAGAAAACTAATGGGAGTGGCGCAAACTTGTCTGTACACGCGAATTGATGAAATGAAATCAACTCTTACACTTTGCAGATAACTTGTTCTCCAACTAACTAGCATCCCCCAGCGTCATGCATCATGTGGCAACGCTCTGTTCACATATAATATCACTAGGGTTAAATAACACCTTGCGTTATAGCTCTCAAACATTTGAAGATTTGAAGATTGTACATAGACTTACTTGCGTGATCTTAATTATCTCTGGGCATGACTAAAGTTTTCGAAGTTTTGCAGAGGCTATTCCGATATACTTTTGCTTCGGCGAATGGGCATTTTTTAAAAAAAATAATAAGCTTAAATAGCAAAGAATACCATGGTCAACCGGCGCAGAAAGATGTGATTTGTATCAAGAAACTTATTGATAGTGGAATAATTTCGCAATAATTATGTAATATAATCATGTGTAGATATAAAACCATATGAAGTCGTCTTGAAGAGTATCAATCCACATAGAGCACGGCAGAGATAAATTGGACAACAACATTATCACAAACAAATGAAGCAAGCAAATCAAAGACTTTTTCTTTGACGCTAAATTCGCGATTTATAATTTTTGCAGATGCTTCTCTTCTTCAGCTAATCGCATTTCTCAAAAAATTGGATGCATTAACAATCAAATACATTAAATCCTATGTTTGTTGTCTTCATTCTATTTTTGTATTTTTATTATTTAGCAATCCTTTTTAGACCCTGACATTACAGACTAATTAGACATGAGCTCGCCTGACCCTGTGATTTTGCTTTCTATGAGAGATGCAACTGTCACATAAGGAATTAAACTGAATTACATTGAATGTTAATTGTAATCAATGTAGGCTACCTTCTTCTCAATAGTTGGACACGCATCGCGTAAATGCAGAGTGTAGCTTCCCCAATCTATTTTACATAATTTTTTCATATTTCTGAATGATCATTTTTGTACTTTTTATATTTTTCATGTGTGAGCAATATTTTATTGCATCGTGAAATTTCCTTCATAAAAAAACTTAAATATGAGGCCATCCTCCATGTATCAGGCAACTTTTAAAACGGTCAACAGTATTTTGTGTCTGTTCCTATGAAAAATATATTAAAAAGAATGGACAATTGTTTAAAAGCTAGATAATAGAATAATAGTTATGTCATTGTAGTTAATTTCCCTATCATAAGTTAGTGTTGTAAAGGGTGATTTGATTATTACCGCCAATCACCCAAAGCAATGATTACCGGAAAATTTACATCATAAAAGATGTAAATGGCAGTTATTATCGGAATAATATTTTAAGAGATAACGGCAATAATTACTGGTAATAACTACCCAAATCAAAAAATTGATGGTAATTTTACACCACATAGGCTATCAGGCAACTTACACCGCGTCATAACATTTTCAGTTTTTCAGTGGGAACAATTGCTTTCAGTAGCCCTCATGGGAAAAATCTCATTTAATTTTTTATCTATTATTAAAAAATAGAGCAACTTAAAATAGCACTTTTTGAAAATTTACATTATGTCCAAACTATCAAAATTTATGCTGAAAATAAATATAGTAGAGGTATCCCATCAGCACTAATTGCGGCCCTATCTCTAGAAAACAGGGATGCGGAGTCGGAGTCGGAGTCCCGGAGTCCTATCATTTTTGCTGGAGTCGGAGTCCTATCAAATGATAGGACTCCAGACTCCGGCCTATAACTAGACCCGAAATAGAATACAAACAAATTAATTATCCGCGTGCAACAACCTGTCACTGTCTTGATGTCAACTTTCTCTGTCAAACAAAAGTACCGAGACAGCACTGCATGCAAGGCTTATAATAGTTGAGGGAATGAACCGTGATAGTGAAAAAGGATTGTCGTTTCATTCGGTGATTTAGTAGAGAAGACAGGCCTTCCAGCCTCGATCACACATACACACCAAAGGTCACATCAGAGACAAAAGTTAAATACTAGCTTGTTTGAGAACATTGCCTCTTAACCGAACGTCAATCGTGTGTAATGGCTCCTCCAAAGCGCATATGAAAATCGAAAGTGTACTCATATTTTTTGGAGAAGGATGGGGGATTTTCCTGCCTGGTAGAGACTGGAGAAAAACCGTGTGAAGCACACATCAAGAAGATGGGAGTAGCCGAGTCGCATGCATCCAACTTAAAGCGACATTTGATAACATTTCATCGAAAAGGATTGATAATTCATACAGCAATGAACACTAAAGACAGGTTTAGGTAAGCCTATAATGATCGATGATGTAGGTCACCAGTTTTTCAAAAAACTAGGCTATACATACTTGCCACCCGGAGTCGGAGTCATCCCTGCTAGAAAACGTTGTGATTTCTATTATATTGTGACTAATGCCAACAGAGGCGTCGCGACCGGGGGGGGTGTGGGGGACCGTGACACCCCCCCCCCCAATATGAAATTATTAAAAGATTCAGGTAAAATGAGAAATGTCAGGTAAACCGCCGGTTTGCCGGCGATTCAGCTCCAATATTCACTGCCGTTGTTCTTAGCCACAAAAACACGTCCTGCCACAAAAACAATTCATAATGTCGGGAAATTCTTACCCTTTCTAGACACCAGAAAGTATATGGTTAGTTGCTGTCGATGATATTGATTTGTCACGCGAAAGCGGTCAAACATAGCGCGCTGAAAACGACCTCTACCCGGGATGACTGTATATGCGAGCAGGAGGAACCACAGAATTAAATATTTTGTTTATCTGCTTCGGTTTGCTAGAAGTGTGATTAATGAATGTGATAGAAGAATGTGATGGACGGCACATTGAGGAACCTATTAGGTGGGCAAAAGGAATTCCTTATACCTTACAGAGATAGGAAAAAAAGTGATTAATGTGAATGTGAGGATTAAAATGATTAATGTGAGTTCCAGCAAAGTGCTTCGATTGCCAAAATTCCTTCAGATTCGAAGAATTCAGATCATTGCCCACACGTTTTCTCCATAATATTGGCCCTTCCGATCATTATTAAAGAAAGTAGCAGGCGTACGAAAATTAGTTCACTTGATGATTCCACATCCTCTCCTCGGCATTGTTCACTGTATAGTGCATACATTGAATCAAAGCCCGGCGTCGATGTGTGTTTTGTGTGTGCGAGGAGTGATATCACAGCACGCACGCATCTCTCACTGTCTCTGTTGTCCTCTGCTGACAGCTTATTTTTTTACTGAATAAGTTTGTTTATTAACAACAATGTAGAGTTAACATTTAAGAACAACATATAAAAGATACAAAAGCAAAAAGACATCCGGACAGTTCAGAAAAAGGGAAGCTTGAAGTTAAGGGAAGATATCGCTTTTAGACAGGTCAGAGGTCAAAAATAGTGTTCAGTGCATGGCCTTTTGGTAGGCAACCTAGGAGGCTGTTATATTATTAGTCATCTATTATTATCATCTATTATTACTATCATTATATTATTAGGAGACAGCTTATTGTTTGCCATTTCCAATAGCAAGCGATACACGAATTATCCATTCGAGAAGGAGCAAGTTGTCTAATTCTGTGATGTACCATTTCGATATTAAGGTTACATATAACTCTTCCTTTCTAGGAAACCGAAGCCCGCGCAGATGAATCTAATTCTGTGGGAGGAACAGTCGCCTCGCATTTTCTTAAAAATTGGAGCATAAAGCGATGTGAGTTAGCTCTGCTAAATTTAAAATATCTAAGTGCAATTGAAATGTAATTCCAGTACCCTACCTACAATGTGGCCAGTGAATATTGGCACTGAATCACCTGACGCTGAAACGCCTGCAACTCATTCTGCCTAGCTATGTAGTGTATTTAGCCGTTGATTCATATAAGTTCTGGCTATTGCGTTGTCCCTTGAGGAGATGACGTCATCTCTACGGTGGATTTCATCGAACCTTCTTCATACCGCGTCAGTCACACGCGCACCGCGGAAAGCGCACGGTATGAATAAGGCACACCGTCATCTCTGTGCGTAGAAGTTTATTGTTAACAGCGTGTTAACTTTCTCGATGCAAACACCATCGAAAATTTCCTTAGCAGTCGAGACTACTCAATATGAATAATATTCGTATGAACCACCAATTAAATTATTTTTCATTTATAGGCGTCATTTCCGGCCGATTAGATGACTAGGTACCTCTTCTGCAGGTTATAATCATGAAACATGTTGGAATGTGTGTGTGTGAGTGTGTGAGTATGCGTGTGTGCAATAATCAGGTAAATTTTGGTTCTTAGTTGTAAATCAGGTAAAATTTAGCAAACCCCCCCCCCCCAATGATGTGTCCTTAGCGACGCCTCTGAATGCCAATACTATTCTACTGATCTATTCTACTGATTGTGGAGAGATATCTATTCATTGATTATAATTGCTATGACAGCGGATGTGTAGTGGTGAGGATTTAATCTTTCCAATTGACACAGTCGCCTGTAAGCGGTTGTAGCTCAGTTGATAGAGTAGAGGTCCATGGGTCGTAGGTTCCAATCCTGCGAGCCGCACATCTTTTGCATGGCTATTTGATCTATCGTTTATTTCACTTCATTCTATCTATTGTTAACTATATGCGACAGAGTTGTCTCAATGATATTTAAGAGAATGGACCATTCTGGTGCAATTCTCCCCCACACAAAGTTTCTTCAGGAAATAAAATAGAAATTTTCACACACGTGCTGCCGACTGCAATCAAAACTATACAAAACCTCATATAGACCTATTTGGGTGTTGATGCAAACATTCAAGCACAGAATTAGACAGGTCGTGTCTTCTTCTGTTTGACTAGAAAAGAAGCATTGGAACATGTAACGCTGGTGAAATGGCACAATCTGCTGACTTAATACCATAGCAATCGAACAATAAGCAGCCAGTTCAACATTAAACACGCCAAATTGTGCAAAGTTTCAGTGACTGCTATCAATCGTATCACACAGCAAAGAGACGCAATCGATGTTAAGTTCTACAGAGAAGTTTGTGAACGTTTTTCGTGCGCCTGCGAACTTTTTTAATAATGATCGGAGGACCCAACATTATCGAGGAAACTTTTGCGCAATGATCTGAATTCTTCGAATCTGAAGGAATCGTCGCGATCGGAGCATTTTGAAGGAATTCAGAGCAATCCGCAAGCGGTGCACGACTATTTTTCCTATCTCTGCAAGGTATTAAAAATTTATTTTTGCCCACCTAATAAGTTCCTGGCTGTGCCGTCGTTTTGAATCAGTTTGCACTTCTAGCAAAGTTACACGATTAAACAATCTAATTCTGTGCATTCAAGTATTTCCAGTTTTGATTAATAAGCAAATGATGACCAATGTGGCTTCCGACGCAATTAATAAAAACTTAAAATTTTTGAATTTTCTCAGGAGAAAACAAAAAGCACCTCGTAAATTGCAACAGCGGGTGGTAGTGAAACAATTTTTTGTGTAGATTACATTGGAATTGTAAAGATTAGTCGGAGGTGTTCAAAAGGAATCATCACGTCATATACATACATGCATGTTGAGAGGGGTTGAATTTTGTGAAACTTTATTTTATGCTGCTTGAATCTCTAATCGATATTCCATCATTATTCCACTTCTCATTTTCATCACACCATCAAGCTGTCTTGTTGGTTCTATGTTTTATGTTATTGTATGACTAGTCAGTTGTGAAAGTGCATGAAGCTTTAATTTGCCGCATAATTTGTCCAACACAGCGCTCAATAGCTATCTGTATCATCCTGAAAGAAGATTTCATGACATCGATTTTCAAGTGTAAACTCGACTCTGAGCCTATGCGCTTAAAACACTCCGGATAACTGTAATCTTCGTGACAATGACAATCGTCATTCAATCTGCCGCTGGATCGTGCCACAAACTTTTTAGACTTGTCGCTGATGAGTGTCACAAGGTCACAACTACGTGAGTAGTTTCACTGCGATCTGCTCATAATGTTTCCACTCGTCGGTCATCCAATTTGTTTACTCCTTCTGCCAAGACGTGTCGTTTTAAAATCTTTTTTATCAAGTTTTGTTTTTCCATTGATCTTAGCGAAATTTGTTTTTTTAAAACATTTGCACAGGGTGGATAACATACCTTGTCCGATTTCTGTTCTGTGAATAGTGAAATGTCTTAATCAAATTCAATGCTTATAGTTGCACAAGATATAGACTATGTTTGCACTTTAATTTAAAATTTCTCACGGTTCGCAATCATCCAATGATGTTTGTGGTTTCAACTTCTACTAAGTTTAGTCAAAATTTCAAATCGCACGTGCGATTTTATTATATACGCCGCTCAATGCAGGTGCTTCATTTTATGACGAAATGGAAAACGTCGAGCGAAATGCTTACTGTACAACTTGCGGAAACAGCGAACAAGCAAGAAGCCGCTACTTTGAGGAATGTGGAGAAGCCGATTGAAGCAATCATTTTTTCATCTGATGTCTCCGTATTCGGTTAAGTATTAGCTGTGTGCATTTAGCTTGCTATGAACTCTGAGTTAGACATTGGAGGGTTTAGATCGCAGAATGTGATTGTTAATGCAAATTTTGTAAAGGATAACATCAACAAAACAGTTGAAATCTACTCGAGATTCATTTAGGCCTACGTTAATCAGACCTATCGTTAAATATTTCAGAGTTGCCCACTCTCACGATTGGGCGTGAGTCTCACGCATTTAGACCTCCTCTCACGCTGGAGGCAAAATTTCTCACGCGCATTCAAGAAATTTCTCACGCATTCGCATTTTTAATGTAATTTTTAATGATGTTTCCTGATAGAACCGCACAACCGCGTAAAATCTGTGATAGGCATACCATAGCATTCTTCAAATTCCCGAAGGAGAAATATCAATCTGCCCGAGCGTAGCGAGGGCAGATTCTATTTTTCCTGAGGGAATTTGAGCAAGAATGCTATGGTATACCTGTTATATATCATGATCCGATATCTGGACTATTTCTACGAGGAAAGTTCTCAGGGAAAGTTTTGCGGGAAGGAATGGTTCTTTAATTATATTTCATGGTATATTTGATAGATGTGTATTCGGATCATGATATATATGCAGATAAGCGAAATAACATGCTATTTATTTGAAAGTCTATGGTCATGTGATCATCACTCTAAAACGTCTTCCCTATGTTATAGACTTACTTACTGGCAGAGCAAAATCACATAATCAAAGACAATGATTTCAGTTATCTTTGGAAGATGTAAATGGGTCCACATCACTCTTCAGATTCAAGAAATGAAGCATGAATTTAGTGAATCATAAAATCATGCCGGTGAAAATTGAATTAGAAACTTGAAATTTCAGCCAAGAGAGCACGAATGATATCGTGACTTTTTCATGAAGACTTCCATTATAATACGGATCATGAAATTCCCTTGATAATCAGCTTTGTTAGGATGCTTATTAGCAAATATTAATTTCTTTTGATATCCAACTTGTTTCATGCTACTTATATCTAGGGCTTTTTGCAATGCAATTTTGCAAATTTTCCGAGATGACTTCCCTATATAAGTAGCATGAAACAAGCTGGATATCAAAAGGAATGAATATTTGCTAATAAGCATCCTAACAAAGCTGAAATCAAGCTGATTATCAAGGGAATTTCATGATCCGTATTATAATGGAAGTCTTCATGAAAAAGTCACGATATCATTCGTGCTCTCTTGGCTGAAATTTCAAGTTTCTAATTCAATTTTCACCGGCATGATTTTATGATTCACTAAATTCATGCTTCATTTCTTGAATCTGAATAGTGATGTGGACCCATTTACATCTTCCAAAGATAACTGAAATCATTGTCTTTGATTATGTGATTTTGCTCTGCCAGTGGCAGGTTGCATGTGATGTTCACGCTTAAGATGAAACTCTTGAGGTTGAGCATGAAAGTAATATGCATAGAGTAGGGATATGTAGGTAGAGTGTCGACTCAAAAAATGTATCTGTATACAGTGAAATTTTTTATATCAAAAGATTCAGTTTTCTGCGGAGATGACGTTCCCGTGGTTCAAAAAATTATTTGACCACTTTTGATAACAGTCAAAATTTGCCAATTTATATACTACCGAGATGACTCTCCTATGTAAGTAGTATGAAACAAGTTGGATATCAAAAGAAATTAATATTTGCTAATAAGCATCCTAACTAAGCGGAAATAATGCTGATAATCAAGGGAATTTCATGATCCGTTTTATAATGGAAGTCTTCATGAAAAAGTCGACATATTATTGTGCTTTCTTGGTTGAAATTTCAAGTTTCTAATTCATGAAAGCAATAGCAGGTCATCGAGTTGCCAATTTTAGAAATATTACCTCTCCAAGGCTGTCATGACACGGACAATCTGTAAAATGATATCATTTCATTCTGCTTTGCTGTCATGATCAGTCGATTCCGTTGTAATTTCTTCAAAACTGCATGTAAATGTGTATATCTCACATTTTGAAACAATTACGATCGTATCTCCTTCGAGTTCATTTAATAAAATCGAAAGTGTATTACACATTGGGGATCTAATAAATGCGGAGTTACCACTATGGGCGGCGGAACAGGGGGTGTCCGAGGGGTCGTGACCCCCCAATATTTTTCAAGGGGGGTCCAATCAATATCAGGACCCCTGCAATAATTTGAAATACAAATGATTGTTTAGGTGTGCCTGTAGTACAATTCAATTACCGTTACATAGCTTCAAATGCTGCATATGCTTAGATGAGTCTTCGGGTCTTCTCATGTCTCAGACTTAACTGAGTAACAACTTGGTGATCCCTTCGAAATAATTCCACTGACGTTCTTACTCCAACATAGCGGTGTTCTTTCAATCCATAGTTTCAATCAAAATCTGTCATCCTTGAAAACTCCAAGTGGATAAATCCACTTCTTAAGCTACTTAACCTGGAATGTTTATTAGACTGTCAAATAAAGCACCATGGCACCATGGCACCATCGTTTATACCATTACCATCAGTTCGGTATTGGAAAGATATAAAATTAAGAAGTGGACGAGAATTCTGTAGGTTGTTGTTTATAATATCTCAGTATCCAAAGATTCGGAGTCTGGATCCCCTCAACGGCTGCTAGTCTCATCAACCAAGGTATCAACTCATCGAAATTCAATTGACCATGTGGACGCGTGTGATATGAGTTTCAACCAACAATAAAGTTTAACACCAGTACGTGTGCTTGTAATTCTATTTGTTTTCAGGCTTCTTTATTATTGCTTGTATCCTCGGTCTTCACACATTACCACAAGTCTTATGAGCAGTTGAACTTTCATAACTTTCGTGTTCGTAGCTTTCGCTCTACAGTTTTATTTCCTGTTTACTAATTTCACACGACAGGTGACATTACAAATGGAAACGAAGCATTCTCATTCAAGGTCAGTGGTACAATATGCGGTGCAGAAATACATGTATATCTCCTCAGCGCCACTAGAGCCTTGTCACCTGGTCAAATCTGGCAGCAGATATGACTTACTTCGGCGTGACAACCCTCGGCGCTGGGATTTACTCCTGGGTGGTTGTCTTCAGCGAAAACGTGGAAGAGCTCCGCTAGAGAAGCCGCCTATGGAGGAATAACTCAAAGGCTTAGTGTACCACTGACTCGGCTATGAGATATAGGATGACCCCATAATTAGCAACTGGCCACCACTTTAATGTATGTTTAAATATTAAACTTAGTATTCCTCCCCTACTTTGTTCGGATGACCTGTCTGAGGGTAGTGTCGAGAGCAGCAACCTTGACAGTCTACGAAGCTAGCAGGCACCCTGATCAGACAGACTCTGAGACGGACCGGCCTGAGAGTGGAGGCGGAAGTTTAAAGTTGCAGCAATCGATTAGTCAGCAGCTCCGATCGTGAGATGGTTGTTCGTCTCATCTTGGGAAGTAGCTAGCTTAGATAAGTTGAATGAAACAGAAACTTCACACATAATTAATCTTCATATTCGAAAATATTGATGCTCTTCTTTTGATAATAACCTTATACTTTTTTACGCTTAACTTCTCTCTTCAGTGGACCTCATCTCAAGTGGTGTCAATAAATTCAGTTGAATATAACTTGTTTTGAATTATTCAAGCAATTTAATTAAAACAAAAGGATCACTGACCAAAACTTTTTGATCATATTTTTTGACATCGAGGCATCTAATAAAATTATATATACCGTAAAACCTCTATTTGAACGGCACCTATATTTGAACGGCAGTCTAGAGGAGGAGTTGAAAAATTGAATGGCATCCTCTAATTGAACGACACTTTTATGAATTCATCTCCTACATCAATTACATGACTGAAATAATCTTCTGCAAGACCTGTAAAACAGGAAAATAGTTTGTAGAATGCTATGGAGCTATTGGAATGCCCCATTCAAGGCCAAAGTCAGACAGTTCTACGAGAATTGGATGTTGTACGGCGAGAAGAGCTACACCAAATCCAGCAACATGCGACCGCCATCAATGGAAGTATACTTGAAATGGATTGTCGATGCCTAGTATCGGCTGCCGAAGGATCTAGTCCGGCAGCCAGAACGAGTTTCTGCAGGGAACGAGGCCGAAAGTGAGACTTTCACAGAATGATGTACACCCTAAGCCTACTTCGTATCGGCATGTCAGCCGTTCTAGTGAGTTCCTCTTCTTGTCAGACAGGATCAAAGAAAAACATATGTAAATCCAATGGGACGCAGATCGCATTTTTTGGCTAAAATGAAATTTTGTATGTTTTCTCTGATTAAACGAAAAGTACTAAGCCCAGAGTCATAATTTTTGACATGGAATGTCATCAGGTCATCTCCTTTCATTTTTATGCACCCCTGTCTATATAGCTAAACGCATTTAGATTTGGCGAGCCTCTTAATGTCGGCAAACACAAACATTTTGAGCAACTTAATCCACATTCAGTCACATTCTCAAATACATTGCCGATTAGATGCTTGATGATAGCACATGCACATCATAGGAAATGACCTGATGACATTCCATGCCAAAAATTATGACTCTGGGCTTAGTACTTTTCGTTTAATCAGAGAAAACATACAAAATTTCATTTTAGCCAAAAAATGCGATCTGCGTCCCATTGGATTTGCATGTGTTTTTCTTTGATCCTGTCTGACAAGAAGAGGAACTCACTAGAACTTGGCAGACGTGCCGATTCGTAGTAGGCTTAGGGTGTACAGTCATCATTATGTGAAAGTCTCACTTTCGTCCTCGTTCCATGCAGAAACTCGTTCTGGCTGTCGGACTAATCTGATCATCAAGTCATTCAAAGGATGCGGACTGACCAACGCTCTCGACGGCTCGGAGGATTGCCAGATCCATTGTTTCAAGCCAGACTCGGACGGTCCAATTCAGACTGGTTTGCAACTTCTCCGGCAAGCCCGAGTCAATGCTGGTGTCGAACGTGGAATCAATCAGAACTTTGACGATGATGCTGAAGGTGATGCGAATGACGAGGACAGCAACAACAGTGACGTGTCACTTGATTTTCACTAGTGAGTTTGTGATTTCTATAACCAGTGATTACCGGTAACCTGTGTTTGTTAACTTTTGTCAAATAGATATATGCAGAGTTCTTATGGTATATGTTTTCGCTTTTCATCTATAAAATTTACAGATTTAAGATAAAAATTACTGAAAATCTCATCTCTAAATTCTGATCAACTAGTCGAAAAATAGAACGGCACCCTCTAATTGAACGGCAACTCTCTAATTAAACGACAGTGCGGGGAAAGGTTTGAAAAATAGAGCGGCATGCCGTTCAAATAGAGGTTTTACGGTATATCAATTATCAATTATATGATATTTTGATAACTCAGAAGAAATCTATTGGTAGTCCCAGTCAAAACTAAATTTTGAAGGTCAGACTTTCTTATTGTGTATCTGTATTGTTATTCTATATCTAATTGCCTACTTGTCTATCCATAACTCATATATTCTTTAACAACTTTTATATAAAGAAACGAATATTATGCATCCAATGACCTAGCCTTTAACACTTTATAAGGTACGATCATATTTGTCAGGTAACTATATTATTGTTGTTATAGTAATATGTAACTGTACTACATACCTACATATTCGCATCCATAGAGTAGAACCTATTTCGTTATATCTTTATCTTTTATCGTTTTTATATAAAGATCAATTTAAGTTAGAGAGTAGCACCCCAAAGAGTGTGAAATGATATTATACAACAGTAAAATAAAGAACGATTTGGAAAAGATATCATAAATTAAAAGAACGCTCAAAAGTTCATGATCGCAACTTATTGAAGATACCATACAGTATGTAACAACAGGAGATTTAATATGTTTGTTAAATTAGCAATTTGACGGGTTCCTATATACTTTCATGCTCAACCTCAGGTGTATCTTCTTAAACGAGATCATATCATAACCAACCTGCCACTGGTAGAGCAAAATCACATAATCAAAGACAATGATTACAAAAACAATAAATGAGACAAAAACAATAGATCAAATTGACATGCAAAAGATGTGCGGCTGGTATAGGATTCGAACCTACGATCAAGGTAAACTAGACCTGTGCTCTAACCATCTGACCTACGAGCCACTTACGCGACTCTGTCAATTGGCAGGATCAAACCCTCACCACCACACATGATTTATGAGACTCAATGTTGTTATTTCATACTGTAAAGAATTTGATGACATAATCTAGATACGTCATCTAAGAAAGATAAGTTATCTTTGAGATAATTTGGTACTTATTTTCATTCCACCCACATTTTGTTGTCGACTCATGCGAGTGTTGCAACGCCAACGATCTTCTCTGACGTCTAAGTACAGTCTCATATCATGACCGGCTTCACAAAATCGTTGTTTGTGTAATATCCCCTTCCTAGAAGCAACTGTACAGCACTCGCTTTGTCCTTCACTGCGGTAAGCAAACTCACGCAGTTCATGATCGCAAGTGTATGAAGAAGCTGCGTTGCTATTCGAACAAGTAATTAGGGGACCAATCATAGTCCGTGTGTGACCGTGTGAGTCCGTCTGTGACAGATCAAGTGTGAGTCATTGTGTGACAGATCAAACATATCTTAACTGTGTGGCTAAATTTGATGAATGTGGAATGTTTTGATCGATACACTATCCGGTATCCGGTACCGGATATTCAACTATCTGGTACCGGATACCGGATAGTTGAAATTTTCACTATCCAGCACCGGATATCCGGTGCAACCCTAGTCATCTCGGCAGTATACAATTTTGCTAATTTTGACTTTTTTCAAAAGTGTTCAAATAATTTTTTGGATCTCCTCAAAAAACTGAATCTTGTGATAAAAAATTTTCACTGTATACAGTTGCTTTTTTGAGTCGACACTCTACATGTATATATCCCTTCTCTATGAGAAATGATATTATTTTACAAATTGGCAACTCGATGATATGCTGCACTATTGCTTTCCTGCTGAACCTCAAGAGAATCTTCCTAAGCGTGATCAGGCAACAGCTGCCACTACCACTGGCATGGCAAAATCACAGAATCAATGACAATGATTTTAATCAACTTTAAAAGATGTGAATGGGTCCACATCACTATTCAGATTCAAGAAGTGAAACATGAATTTAGTGAATCATAAAATCAAGGCGGTGAAAATTGAATTAAAAACTTGAAATTTCAGCCAAGAGAGCACGAATATCGCGACTTTTTCATGAAGACTTCCATTATAATACGGATCATGAAATTCCCTTGAGAATTATTTTAATTTCCGCTTAGTTGGGATTATTATTAGCAAATATTAATTCCTTTTGATATCCAACTTGCTTCATGCTACTTATATAGGGGAGTTATCTCGGTAATATTTAAATTGACAAAATTTTGACATTTTTTGAAAGTGCTCAAATAATTTTTTGGACCACGGGAACGCAATCTCATTGTTTTCAAAATACCAAAATTTTCATATAAAAATTTTCACTGTATACAGATACTTGTTTGAGTCGACACCCTACCTATATATCCATACTCTATGCTACCTAATATATACCTACTCTATGGCGCATAGAGTTGGGATATATAGGTAGAGTGTCGACTCAAACAAGCGTCTGTATACAGTGAAAATTTTTACAATAAAAGATTCAGTTTTTTCGGAGATTACGTTTCCGTGGTCCAAAAAATTATTTGAGTACTTTTTGAAAAGTCAAAATTTTGCCAATTTAAATACTACCGAGATGACTGCTTGTTGTAAGTAGTATGAAACAAGTTGGATATCAAAAGGAATTAATATTTGCTAATAAGCATCCCATCTAAGCGGAAACCAAGCTGATTATCAAAGGAATTTCATGCTCCGCATTGTACTGGAAGTCTTCATGAAAAATTCGCGATATTCTTCGTGCTTTCTTGGCTGAAATTTCAGGTTTATAATTAAATTTTCACCGCCTTGATTTTATGATTCACTAAATTCATGTTTCACTTCTTGAATCTGAATAGTGATGTGGACCTATTCACATCTTTTAAAGTTGATTGAAATCATTGTCATTGATTCTGTGATTTTGCCATGCCATGCAGTGGCAGCTGTTGCCTGATCACGCTTAGGAAGATTCTCTTGAGGTTCAGCAGGAAAGCAATAGCGCAACAGATCATCGAGTTGCCAATTTAGCAAACATAACCTCACCAAGGCTGTCAGACACGGACTATCTGTAAAATGATATCATTTCCTTCTGCTTCATGCTATCTTGATCACTCAATTCCGTTGTAATTTCTTCAAAGCTGCATAAATGCGCATATCTCACATTTGGAAACAATTCCGATTGTAATCTTCTTTGAGTTCATTTAATAAAATCGAAGGTGTATACACATTGGGGATTTAATAAATGCGGAATTACCACTCTACCTAACATATTTACTCTATGCTATGGCGACATAGGACATGTAAACAAGTAGTGTTAAATATCTTTGCTCTACCTATTTATCCAAAATCTAAGGTACAAACTTGATACTATACCTAATATGCTCACTCCATCATTTTGCCTTTCGTATCGATAGGAATTTCCTTTACTAATATGTAATCCGATGTCTATTATTCTTTATTTAACCCTGAAGCACAATGGGGTTGATACTCTTTTCGTTATGGTCGAGGAATAGCAACCTCTGCTGTCTATACGTATTCTCCTCTTATCTTGTAATACTCGCCGATTCTGCATGTTATGAGAAAAAATGGTGCATCTTATTTTACTAAAAGCCATTTTCTCACAAGTTATCAGCGTCCAGCTCAAATTATTCCATGCTAGGACCGGCATCAAAAGCACTTCGAGATTCTATTGTATTTGTGATGCGTCATCACAATCAATTTCTCCATAACATGTGTGGGCATCTAACGTGTACACCACATATTTTATGCTACATATTTTAGCCCTTTGCACTTGTCCCCTTCTATGCTCACAAATTTGGACGCGTTTAAATGCTTCAAATTGAAATAATATCTCTTGTCGACACTTCAAATATCTCAGCTGACAAGATGGATCACACATGGATCATCATAATTGCATACGTTTGAGAACAGCGTTCTACAAAATAGGATATTTTATTTACGGCTCCATCGATTTCGTATCTATACACTCTTTTTACTGCGGAGTTTCAATGTAGGCTTTTTGCACACAATTACTGAAAAATTACTTACTTGTTTCTTGTCTCAGGTTTGGGAGTCGGAAACAGGTTGTGTCCGCTGTCGTTAGGATGAATGCGCTTTCCCCATTCTGGTCGGTCTTGCGGTAATAAATTGTCAAGATGCAGAAGTTCAAGACATCTCTTAACATTGTGTAACCACCTCTACTTATATCAACCTCTGTTGGTCGTCCGAAATCCTTATAATGTCTAGGATAATACTTAGGAGGCCAATCAAAATTAATATCATTGGATTTGGAAAAAGTGTCAAATCCGGTGCACCCTTAGTTACGACATAGAGCACGACCCAAGATCTTCCGATCTTCCTATTTGCATTTTTACCAACTTATCTATCCCGCCATCTGGTTGCAGGAGATCATTAGTGATGAAGTCTGATAGGGTTTATCCTGTTTCGAATCGGTGATCAATCTGTGGATTTGAATGGATGTATCTTATCAAGTTTTCAGGGTCTACAGTACACTCCCTTCAATGGTGAGGATCGCCCACAAGATGGCTGCCAGCAGGTGATTCATTTTTCGTCCTTCAGGAAAACGCTTTCCTTCAATGATTTATTGGCCTCAAGTTAAAAAATACTCTACGATGGTTGCATGTAAGGTTATTGGCTTTGCCAAAACCGATCAGTATGCTTTGTAACGGGCCGAGCTAGTAGATGTAAATTAGTTGGATAGGTATGATGCGCGTACTGTAAGTGTTACGTTATAAACCTACCGATTGCTGCCAGTGGTGTCCTTTGAATCCTCAGCAGTCTCCAATCCTTTAGCTCTTGTCGTAGAAGCAGTCGTAGAAGCAGTCGCAGAAGCAGCAGGAGCAGCAGCAGTTCACTATTAAGATTATTTATTATTATTCTGAGAACAATACCCAAACCAGAAGGCCTATAGGTATTATTCACGGCACTAATTTTAACCAACCCAAGGGGATATAGGTAGGACAATATCAAATTACCAGACCAACCGTATCGAAGGCTATAAGCTAGTTATTATTAACACGTGAATGACTTTAAGTCTAACCCAACTCCGAAGAGCTATAGGTCTATTATTATTATTATTATCTGTGACAGCGTAAACCCAACTCGGAGAGCTTTAGGTTTCTTATTATTAATACTATGTACGTGAAATAGCAAACCCAACTCGGAGAGCTATAGGTTTGTTGTTATTATATTTAACTTATGTAGCAGAGCAAACCCAACTCGTGAAGTTATAAGTTTACTCGGCCACTACACTTACTATACAATTTATTTAATAAACAAATGTGTTACTATTCTCTATACATAAACATATAACACAATCACACCGGACAAGTCACATACCACTTTGCCGTATACTTTGTTACTGATTGTTTCGTTCTAGTCGTGAACAGAGTTCACCAAATTTATTAAATCGACTTATAAAGCATATTTAAACGACAGCGTCGTTCATTTTGTTATTGGCAATCATTTGGATATTGCATGCCTTCTATTATTCGGCACCTATATATATATATCATGAATATATATTATATATATATATATATATATATAATTATATATATATATATATATATATATATATATATCATATCATGACTATATATAATTCGTTGTTTCCCAGTACCATCAATAAGCATTATAAATAATACATTTAAATGTACACATTTTCATGCCATTTAAAAACGAAACTAACATTTATGGTTTCCTTGAAGTGTCACGTAATCAATATTATCATAGTAAAACAATGCTACTACACTTCCCCCCCCCTACTGAAAAAAAAATCGTCCCGATTATATATATATAATTATATAATTCATAAAGTATATAATTCTTATATAATTCATAGGCGGAAGACACGCTTGAAGTTGTCGTGAACAATGTTACGTAAGTTTTCTTCCGTCAGGTCGCGGCATTTAGCTACACGGGAGATGACATAATCCGTTCGGGTCGGATATCTGGCAAGATGAGGCGCATCCGTCTCTACCAGTAGGCGTTTGATCGGGATGGCTCGTATTGCCTGAATCCTGGGATCGTCCCTCCGACTCAGATCGTTGCGGACGAGGATGGGCGCAACGCTAAAAAACATGTTGCGGAAAAGATCTGCAAAAGAGCGTATTATCTCTCGAGGGACGTAGGTACAGTGCAGAACCAGTCGATTGGCCGGATTTATGTGATTGAGCAAAATCTCTGCCAGGGTTTCGTGGGCCTCTGTATCTCCCCACTCCTTCTCTCTACAGTGTAGGATCAATGGGAGGGAAAGTTCAGCGGCCAACAAAGCCTGGTCACAGAATGCTCGACACTGGCAGTCCCAATCAATGGTCCATTTCATGTCGAGTCCAGTCTCACCGATGGCCCCTATGTTGGTGTTGTGACGTACATGGCGGCGAAGTTGTGCTTCCACCGAAGGAGACCAAATATCCGCATGACGGGGGTGCAGACCCATAGCTAATATAATTTTGACATGGGGAAAATCTCCTTGGAGGTCGCTGTGTCCCCAGCTGTCGACGTTGTCCCGAATGTCCACTATTGCGCTCATTTCTGTGATATCAGCCTCCATCTCATTGATATGGCCAGCATGGCCCGCACGAACGCAAGCGTCGTAGAGGTGAATGTGGGCATCACCTCGCCAAACGGATGGAGGGGCTGGAACTGGAGGTTCATCATCTCCATCTGCACCCTCTGGTGCGGGGCGTTCGATTTCGCCCTCGGGACCCTCGCGTAGGTCTTCAGCGGGCGCCGAAGATGCACCCTGTGTGGCTGTAGGCGGACTGGCGGCCGCAGATGGAATCGGCTCCAGTAAGCCAGATGGCCCAACCACAAAGGTTGCGTCGGCGCTGACATCTGCGAAATTATTAAGGTTGGATGTCGAGTCATGAGGGTTGTCGGTCATGGAGGCTATAGGAGCCGAAGGGTTCCCAACTACCACTGCCCGACTACCACCAATTACCTCGAAATCGATGACTCCTCGAGTGTCCTCGGACGTAACTAGCAGAACGTCTGCCTCTTGAACATTTTGGCAAGTCTCTTTCAGCGTCTGTTGTTGATTACGCATTTTGCGTTGATGACGCTGCTGTTTATCGCTGATGTTCTCGCGATTCAAGTTAATGTGTGACTCATGCAGTCGAACAAGTTGGCGAGACGGAACTCTCCAAAGGTCTGCCAAATGAATAATACGCCCATGCACGAAGGTTTGGGCATCTCTGGAAGTGGCCAGAAGCGTAGCTTCAATGACGGCCCGGCTTAAACATCGGTCTTTGGTCTTTCTATTCCAACCTGGAGGACAGCCCCGAACCAATCCCTCACCCAATAAATATTTCTGCAGTTCTAATTTAACTGACTTTGCTTCTGCTTGTGGTATGCAGGATCCACCAGTTGCCATTTTCTGGAAAGAAAGACAGTGAATATCGGCCTGATGCTGTACGATAACAGGTTCTATTTCTACCTCGGATATGTCAGAGTCGGATACGTCTGATGTAGCTGTGGTACTGCGAAGTTCAATCATTGGGGCAGTGGACTCTGTTGTGTCACTGTCACAATCTTCTGCAATCATAGGTAAGGTGAAGTCGGTTGTATCAGTCCCCGCTAGATCATCTACGCTGATGTTGGATTCATCCCGCTCGTCTTCGATGCAGTCTTCAGCATCGTTCCTGACGCAAGGGAATTTTTTTAGGCGATCAGCGTGTGAGACAAACGACTTTCTCCCGCGCTTGGTGTCGCGAATGAGGTATGTGTTGTCAGAAAATCTCTGCTCTATGACCCAAGGTCCGTCCCATGGGCGATAAAATTTACGTTGTTCCCCTTTTGGAGCAATGGTGTGGTAGTACATCACGAGATCCCCTACTTGATAGGTGACATCTCTCACCCCCCGCGCGTCATATCCTCGTTTCTGACGAGTCTGCTGAGTGCGAGATATTGTTTTAACGATATCCCAGGTCTTAATCAGTTTTTCCTGGATTTCATAAATATGTTCCGACGTTTCTCGTTCTTGCACAGTTTCCAAATCCAGCTCAAAATCAACAGGAAGTCGCATTTCGCGACCGTATGTGACGGCGGCTGGAGAGAAACCTGTTGTACTGTGGGTGCTGGAGCGGTATGCCCAGAGGCAGTATGATATTGTTTGATCCCAGTTATCACGATCGCACTTCTCATGGGCGATGACTATCTGTTTCAAGGTGCGATTGAAGCGCTCGACGCCGCCATTACCATGCGGCCGATAAGATGTCGTACGCGATTTCATGATGCCAAGTAAATTACAGAGCTCCCTGAACACCTTGGATTCGAACTCAGCACCTTTGTCCGAGTGAATCCTATCTGGAACCCCATGGCGACAGATCCATTCCCTTAATACGGCCCCGGCCACAGTAGATGTCTCTTTATTGGGTAGTGGAGTGGCCTCAGCCCACTTGGAAAAGAGATCAACCATTGTGAGAATGTAGCGGTTACCTCGCTTGGTTTTACGCAAAGGTCCCACCAGATCGACCTCGATGCATTCCATCGGCTTGCCGGTAATAATGGAAGTCATCGGAGTTCGTATTTTTGGTATAGGACCCTTGAACGTGACACATACTCCGCAACCATTTAAATATTTGGTAGTGTCCTCTCTCATACATGGCCACCAGAAACGAGCTCTCAGTTTCTGATACGTCTTATCCCGACCTAAGTGGGATGACCCGACGCCTGCATGACATTGTCGAATGAACGACATTCTTTCTGTAGCAGGTGGAATAAATTTCTTGACATCTCCCATTACCCGGAACAGTAGCCCATCTTCTACAATCACAGTCTCCCAGAATTTAACAATACGTTTGATTTCTTCTGAACAAGTCTGCAATCGTGTGGAAGTGGGTTTGTCCGAATGATGTCTGTGGGTCTTCCAAGACAGGACCTGAGCCAAATCGGGATCCTGAAGCGTTTCTCGTTTCATGTCATCGACTCTGGCACCAGGAGACCATAAATTGAAGATAACTACGGAGTCATCTTCTAGGCGATCCGACGACTGTACCGGCGTATCGTTGCAATGAACAGTACTGGGCAACCTGGAAAGAGCATCAGCATTGCTATGTGCTGACCCGGGACGGTAGACGCACTCAAATTCAAATTCTTCGAGGATTTGGAGCCATCGGGCTAGCATTCCGCGCGGTTCTTTGAAACTTCGCAACCATTCTAAGGACTTGTGGTCCACTCTGGCAAGGAATTTTTTTCCTGTAAGATATGGACGAAAGTGTTCCATAAAGAAAACAAGGGCAAACAATTCCCTTTTTGTTGGTGCGTAATTGGACTGGGCTGTGTTCAGTGACTTACTGGCATACGCAATTACCTTCTCAGAACCGCCCGGTTGTATTTGGGAGAGAACAGCTCCGATGGCATATCCAGATGCATCTGTATCAAGGATGAAACACCCAGATTCTGCCCGAAAGTCTGGCATGGTTAGTATCGGTGCTGAAGTGAGACAGTTCTTGAGGGTAGTGAAAGCGGTTTGACAGTTTTCTGTCCAAGTGAAGGAATGATCCTTCCGAATCAAATCATGTAGAGGCTTGGCGATCCGCGCAAAGTCTCTGACAAATCGTCGGTAATAAGATGCGAGTCCTAAGAATTCCTTCACCTGTTTGGCCGTTGTGGGTGTAGGCCATTTTTTTACTTTGTTCGTCTTCTCTGGATCGGTATGGATGCCATCTGGCGTCACCATATGTCCGAGATATCGAACAGATTGCAAGGCCCATTGACATTTCTTAGTGTTAAGTTGTAGATGTGCATCCCTCAACCTTGATAAAACCAATTCTATGTCTTGCAGATGGTCAGTCCAACTTCGACTGAAGATGATTATATCATCTAAGTACACCAAACAATTGACACCCACGAGGCCCCGCAATTTATCATCCATCATTCGTTGGAATGTGGCAGGGGCCGAAGCAAGTCCAAATGGCATCACATTGAACTCGTATAGGCCCAAAGGGCATATGAAAGCAGATTTTTGTTTATCAGAATGTTGGAGCGGAATCTGCCAGTAACCGGATTTGAGGTCTAGCACTGAGAAGTGCGAAGCGCCGTGCATGGCGTCCAAAGCGTCGGATACAGTTGGCAGGGGGTAAGCGTCAAATTGGCATGCTTGGTTCAACTTGCGGTAATCAACGCAAAAACGAAGGCTACCATCCCGCTTCTGAACTAATACAATCGGACTAGCCCATGGACTATTGCTGTACGATATAATGCCTTGATCAAGCATTTCTTGAATCTGCTTCGTAACTTCTGCTTTCAAGTGTGGCGGGACTCGCCTGCAAGCCTGACGAATAGGTGCGTGGGCACCCGTATTTATACGATGTTCTACCCCGGAAGCTCGACCCAATGGCCGGTGGTCAGACATGAAAACATCGTCATATTGGTTTAATAATGTTTGCAATTGTGAACTTTGGAAAGCTGTGAGGGTTGTGTCTTGCGGATTTATCTGATTTGCATCGGGACCTTTATGCATTACTTGACATATTCTGTTGGAGGATTCTTCCAAGTTTTCGCCCTCATCCTGGACGAATGAGATATTGTCGACCTCATAGCTAACTACAAAAGGTTCAAATTTGCCGATAACTTCATTTTTGATGATGACCGAATCATCATTGTTATTGACGATAGGAATTATTATATTTTTATTACTCACAGTGATGATAGAGGGCAAAAAGGTCAGCCCCAAACGAACAGTTTCTGAGCTGTCAGCAACAATGCCAGATATAGGTGCCCCCAAAGTCCCTTTAAATCGAAGGCGAGCCCGAACTAACTTCACAGATTTGGGAGGAATTTCTATTTTGTCATTAACCCCTATTTTCATAACGGTGTTACGACCCGTTAATATTGGCAATATAACCCCAGGTCTTTTCAGCCACACCTGACTACAGTCTAGATCAATGACTGACCGTTCCGGTAATAGGAAGTCCATTCCTAAAATCAAATCAACAGACAAATCACTGGAGACTACTAATGATCGAGTAGGACAATATTTACCAAACGCTATTTCGGTATCAGCTATACCGACAATTTGTAGTTCTTCGTCTTTAGGGCCTCGAACATCTAGTTGACTGTTTGCGGGCAAGGGTTCATAAATGGAGACAATTCTACTACTACATACCGAGCAATCAGCTCCGGTATCTATCAGTGCTATGACTTCTCGTCCCTCTACCATAACAGAAACATTTGCCCTAATGCGGTCCCTTTTAGTAGTAACAGCGACAGAACGGGACGCATCTATCGCTTTTGAGCGTTTCCCGCTGTGCAGAATCGAGCGATGTGTCCTTTGCCTGAACATTTAAAGCACACTATTTCTTGATTTCGTTCCGGACCTAATGAATTCGATGCTGCTGGTGATGATGTTATAGGGTGTGGTGAAGCAGAAATTGTAGGCACGTCAGCATGGGGTTGTGCTGTAGTTGGAAGGTCGCTCGTCCTGTGTACAGCCGAGGTTGGTGAAGAATAACCTAATTGTCTACCCTGTGGAGGTGTGTAAACATTTTGAGAAATAAGCGGTAATTGTCTTATCTGGCGATCATGTGATGCAGAGCGCCAAGGTACAGAGACATTGTTTGGCCATATTTGATGTTGTGGTGACGACTGAGCGCCTCGAGAACCATATTGATACACTGGTTGTCGAAAATGTCGACGCTCTACTGGAGTCGTTGCCGACGTAATGGATCGGAACGGTGAAGTACAGGAGGCAGCAATGTGGCCAAAGTTATTGCACTTATAGCAACGTATGGAAGAATTAGAAGCAGAAATAGTAGAAGTCCGTGTCTGGGGAACATTTGCATCTACCCTTTCAAATCGAGTGACGACATCCAAGTAGTCGTTCAATGAATTTGGTGGAAACCTGCACATTGACAATTTAACATCCCTACTTGTATCTCGTGACATTAGCGTATTCAAAACTCGACGCTCCAAGTCATCGGTACGCAAATCTGGGAATGCGTGTCTGCCAATGCGCAGAAGTACATCAGCGTAATCGCGGATTGTCTCATCTTTCGTCCGCATACGCGACTCGTACGCCGCTTCCGCCTCTACGTTTGTTGCAAACGGGCAGTACCTACATCGCAATTCGTGGATCACTTCTGCGTAAGTGTGGGTATCTGCTCGATCCACAACAATTTCATTAGGCCTACCAACGGTTTTGATCAATAACAAACGCAATTTACGTGAATCTGAAAAGTTATCGGCGAGCAACTCGAAGACCTTGAGCCAACGATCAAAGGCTAATTTTCCATCAAATTTTTGCAAAGCATTTAAATCATCCGGGATTTTATTTGTATTTGATGGCTTATCCTGTAATAAAGAGGTGCATTTGTGTTCAATGGTATCGATTTTTGTCTGGAGCTTAGCCAGATCGTGGACTATGTCAGAAGTTAAATTCATGTTTGCAATACCTTTCCCTTCTTCTCGTCTAGTAAAAAAATCAAGGTCATCAGCGTTCAAAACAGGTTCACCATCCGTTTTGACACGTGATTCCTGCTGACTCCTACCCCGGAATGGTGTAGCTGAAAACCCCGTCGAACCAAAGCCATAGTGCGACATAATGGAATACTGATCGGTTCTATACCGCTGCCACCAAGTGTAACGGGCCGAGCTAGTAGATGTAAATTAGTTGGATAGGTATGATGCGCGTACTGTAAGTGTTACGTTATAAACCTACCGATTGCTGCCAGTGGTGTCCTTTGAATCCTCAGCAGTCTCCAATCCTTTAGCTCTTGTCGTAGAAGCAGTCGTAGAAGCAGTCGCAGAAGCAGCAGGAGCAGCAGCAGTTCACTATTAAGATTATTTATTATTATTCTGAGAACAATACCCAAACCAGAAGGCCTATAGGTATTATTCACGGCACTAATTTTAACCAACCCAAGGGGATATAGGTAGGACAATATCAAATTACCAGACCAACCGTATCGAAGGCTATAAGCTAGTTATTATTAACACGTGAATGACTTTAAGTCTAGCCCAACTCCGAAGAGCTATAGGTCTATTATTATTATTATTATCTGTGACAGCGTAAACCCAACTCGGAGAGCTTTAGGTTTCTTATTATTAATACTATGTACGTGAAATAGCAAACCCAACTCGGAGAGCTATAGGTTTGTTGTTATTATATTTAACTTATGTAGCAGAGCAAACCCAACTCGTGAAGTTATAAGTTTACTCGGCCACTACACTTACTATACAATTTATTTAATAAACAAATGTGTTACTATTCTCTATACATAAACATATAACACAATCACACCGGACAAGTCACATACCACTTTGCCGTATACTTTGTTACTGATTGTTTCGTTCTAGTCGTGAACAGAGTTCACCAAATTTATTAAGTCGACTTATAAAGCATATTTAAACGACAGCGTCGTTCATTTTGTTATTGGCAATCATTTGGATATTGCATGCCTTCTATTATTCGGCACCTATATATATATATATATATATATATATATATATATATATATATATATATATATATATATATATATATATATATATATATCATGACTATATATAATTCGTTGTTTCCCAGTACCATCAATAAGCATTATAAATAATACATTTAAATGTACACATTTTCATGCCATTTAAAAACGAAACTAACATTTATAGTTTCCTTGAAGTGTCACGTAATCAATATTATCATAGTAAAACAATACTACTACATGCTTCATCTAATCAGGCAGTTCATCACACACCAGACAACTTTTATGTTTTCTTTTTTATGATTGTATTAAAACGTGTTAGGAGAGATAATGAGATTTATCGGTAACTCGTAATTTTGATTATGTAAAAGCAGTTGACGTTGTAATGCCAATTCCTTTATTGAAAAATCAGACCTCTACCTTCGAATGCTTACAATTAAGTCTTTTTGCAATTCTCTCACTTGCAGCAACTTACACCGACAATAACCGAAACTAAGATTACTAAGTTACTTTGCTTAAATGTTTCAAATAAAAGATATCTTAACATACGTGATCATCCAACACTAACATTTCACAGTAGACAACTACGATATCTTTACAGCACCCAGCACAAATGGAATAACCCAGAAATCTACTCACCATGCACACTTACTATCTCTATGTACAAAATTGCGAACATAATCTATGCGGCTGATTGACTGCATACTCTCTGCATACGTGATATCACAGTTCATGGCCTCTAGAGCAAGTAAATACTTTCGACTTGGTAAATTTTTCACATGTTTCTGAACGACCAACGAAACACAGCAACCAGTATCAACCATGACTTTGCAGATCCCTCCATCAATGCTTCCCTTCAAGACTAGTGCCTTCCTTGGGTTGACGGTCGCTGTAACAGCACATGCTCTTCTCGCGAATGGGGGGCAACTTCTGAATTTTGAGCTGCCCCCGCCCTCTCGTTTAAAGGCACCGCGGACCGTGTAAATCTGGCACACTCTGACTTCATGTGACCTTTCTGCCCACAATCAAAGCACTCTAAGTTGCAATCTTTCCGCACATGACCTATTCTCTTGCAACAATTGCATTGAACCTGCTTCCCAGTTGGTATCTCCGCTTTCCGATCTGAGCTAGTGCTACCTGAGTCAACAGCAAAACCTCCACACGCGGGTACCCCTACGGAATTGCTTGGCCAAACCCTCTTTGAAACACCTAACACATTCGAGTTCGTAATCCTCTCACCAAGACGCATAATTACTTGATCTCGAACATTGGTGGGAAGAGAATCCAGCAAAATCAAACCTGACACTCCTTCAATCGGGTCTACCCCTCCACATGAAGTTGTCACCAACCTTTTGATTTGATCATCAACGACATCAACCTGCTCCCCAACGTGCATCCTTTTTCCTAACACCCCATGCCACGCGTCTCTTCTCCGAAGTCCGAAAGTGTCCCTCAACATTTCCTTAACTAACTCCGCATCAGCCCTCTTCTCCTTAGGTAAATTTTTCCATGCATCATAGGCAGCATCAGCTAGATGCATAGATAAAACCTGCGCCTCTTTCTCCTGAACCCGTCTAACTCAGTAGCAAGTTCGAACCTATCTATCCATCTTTCTACATCTTCATTACCTGTAAATTCATTAATCTTCTTCATCGCTTTCAATTTCGCACACTGGTAGTTGCCCGGCTAGCTTGTAAAAGCAGTTAACGTTGTAATGCCAATTCCTTTATTGAAAAATCAAACCTCTACCTTCGAATACTTACAATTAAGTCTTTTTACAATTCTCTCACTTGCAGCCACTTACACCGACAATAACCGAAACTAAGATTACTAAGTTACTTTGCTTAAATGTTTCAAATAAAAGATATCTTAACATACGTGATCATCCAACACTAACATTTCACAGTAGACAACTACGATATCTTTACAGCACCCAGCACAAATGGAATAACCCAGAAATCTACTCACCATGCACACTTCTATCTCTATGTACAAAATTGCGAACATAATCTATGCGGCTGATTGAGTAAAATATTTAAATTCACTAATAGCAGTACATCAGCAATTGTTAACATATCAAAACAAGAAAGCACATTATTCACAGAATAATCGAAAACTGACTTAATGCACTTACAGATTAATTTGCGAATATTACGATCAATTTGTCAGTAACAAACTCGAGCTTTGGATACATGCTGTTTCTACGTATTTCTTTATTTCCTTTCTACCTTTCTAACTTTTCTTTTGTCCTTGATTCATAAAAAATCCATTGTTAATTGTCTCAAGTCTGTAAGAACCTCCTTTGCATACATTCTCTTTACATAGTTGATGCTATTACCTACGTAATTATTTTTAATCTGGCTCAGGGCTGTGGAGCCGGAGCCGAGCCGGAGCCTTAAGGAGCCGATGGTTTTGGTCGGAGCCGGAGCCGGAGCCGATTTATCACAAAGGCTCCGGCTCCGGCTCCGATAGCTTGAGCTTTGATATAAATCTAGAATTTTGAAAGTTATTAATTGGCATCATAAAAAAATTAAATCATTTGAAATCTAAAGACATGTCTTTTAAGTATACCAATTATCTGTCCTCCACGATATCTTTCTTTGCAGTTGCCGCCTTCTTTTGTATTATATTTATTATATATTTACACACATGTGTAATATTTTTTTATTGCATATGTTTCGTAATACTAATTTCCATATTGACAACGTATTCTCCAAAATCCATTAATTTGAAGACTTGTTATATGCATGCTAACTAGATGATTGTAGATTCCTAGAGACAAGTCGCCAGTCATTTATGTACACATTTCCAGTTCAGTCAGCAAAGATAATATAGCTACATTTCTTGCGCAATGTCTTAAATCTAATACGGTTACTATGTAGGCTATCATCTATCGGTATGGCTACTGGCAGAAGCTACTGGCATCTGTGACAATGCCAATTTCCTTAGATTGTATTGTAGGCTCTTGTGCAGTCCCCCCATCTACATTTTTCAAAACAATCGATTATTCAATTTGATCAATTTTGATTGGAGGGATAACTCTTCACACTCACACGAATGACCTGACTACAAGTCCTCACATGGCTATAGCAATAAGCGACCCAGCCACTTCTAGTAGCGCCCTATTATTTTAAAGGTATCTCATTCACAATGAATTTCCTTTGACTTCAAAATTCAAAGGGTATATTTCAATGCGAAAAACCCGAAGGCAAATTACAATGTTGACTTGCTGACGAAGTTTGCGACCATGACATCGCAATTACCCACGTAGATTTTTACAACAGCACGGAATGCTTCACTCAAACCGGTGATGCTGAAACGGACATCCAATGGTGCTGCATCTTTTGACCAGAGAAAAAAATGGGGGGGGGGAGGACTGCGCAAGAGCCGTATCGTGTAATAATATTTCCCCAAATGTCATAGACCTGTGGATTTCAAGAATTTTCATTATTATTTTTTCCGTCTGTCAACACTTTATGCTGATATCATGCTGACTTATATGTAAACAATAAAAAAAGACCGAGACGCTCTCAATAAAGGCGCCTTTTGACCTCCCTTTTCTATTGTCTGTGACATTAAACCGCACGCGCATTCGAAAGCTAGCAAAGTAGATGGGATTTCTGCTCGGTGCTCGCAGTCAAATTTTTATTATGCATAGCACCCTGCAACATACTGTGTGATACTCCGAGTTCAGTTTCATCAGCCTAACCATCATCAGAGGAATAGTGGTAATGTGTTATACATAAATTGAATATAATAATATACATGAATCATTGATGAATTATTTAGTGCAACTTTACGCCATAATGAAAAATACGAAATTAATATAATGTAAGTTAGGCCTTAACTTATTAAGTATGCGGCATAGAATTACAAAACTTGTCCTAAATTAGATATTTTTAATTTTTTTAAGTATAATTTTCAATTGTACATTTCTAGCCTACACTGCAATGAGGCTATCTAAATTACAATTTCTACAGATGATGAGTCGTGGGCTACCCACCGATCATATTATTCATGGACCAACAAACTATTGAATAAAGGCAATAACAAATAACAATAACAACCTAAGCTAGCCTATATACACTTTAATATTCAATAAAGCAATTGATATCTTTATTGATACGGTATATTTGGCTATATAACCGATACCCTTTCCATGTTCGAGTAGATACAGGCCCTATAAGCTATTTAGAGGCATACGCTATCCAGTTTCATATTCAAGCTTTGTTAAAAAGCTTATACTACTATTCGGCCCTTGTGACGGCTAATTAGGTATATCATCATCACTCATGTGGTCTTATTTAATGTAGCCTCGTAGTAGACTGGTTGCAGGCTAGGCCAATTTATATTTAGCCAGTGTGGGAGATCTTTATCTAATTTAACCAATCCTGGCTATAACTTTATTTTATCTTTCAGAGATAGTCAATTCATGCAAAAATATATGACAAGCATGTTATTTATCATTATATTAGGCTATTATCATTTTTATTATTAACTTAAGTCGTTGCTTGTTTAATGAAAACTAATTTGATGATTGTAGCAAGCCTCTAAAGGCCACACCGTTATCCAAAAAACCAGTTCAACGGATCCAGGATAACCAGCATAGATAGAACCTGAATTTGAAGCCGGAGCCGAGCCGGAGCCTTTCACATCAGTGTCGTGGAGCCGGAGCCGATGAGATAACGCATCGGCTCCACAGCCCTGATATGGCTAGGTATGTAGCTATCACTGCGTAGAAAAATGACCGAATGGCAAATTTGTATCTTTTTTGAAACCATTTATAATTGATTCCTTCCAAGAAATTTGACGCAAGATTTTTTGTAGCTTCCAATAAATTCAATGCTCTCATTAACACCATTGAAAGTTCTTAAAAAATCGAATTCCTCCTTGGTGTCGAACATTCAATAGTGTCAATGAGATCATTCATTGAATTCATTGGAAGTTTCAAAAAATCTTGGCGTTAAATTTCTTGGACATAAGCATCTTGGTGAATGATTAGTCCGGAAACCAGGGCGAGTTTCTGCAGGGAGCGATGCCGAAAATGAATCGGAGATGAAGCAGAATGATGTACACCCTATGCCTACTAAGAATCCGCACGTCTGCCGAGTTCTATTTAGTTCCTCTTGTCTGACACGATCAAAGAAAAGCACATGTTAATCCAACGAGAAGTAGATTGCAGTTTTTGGGCAAAAATGAAATTTCAATATTTTCTCTTATCAACTGAACTGAAAATTACTAAGCAAAGAGCCATAATTTTTGACATAGAATGTCTTCAGGTAAATACTTATCAGATTCATGGACATTTGTCTGTGAAGCTACATGCAGTTTAGATTTGACAAGCCTCCTACTGTCGGCAAGCACCAATATGTTGTCCCACTTTAACCACATTGAACCACATTCTCGCATTCAGTCCATTTCCTAAATCGTTGCACAGCACAAAAAATTCTTATATCCATGGTATATTCTCATCAAATTTAATCGCATGCTGACAATCGATCAATAAACTTATTTACTTGGTCAGCTGAGACATTTCGTTTAGGAAACATGGTGGTGTGGTTTGCCTAATTAAATGAAGTAATTAGTGATTGTCTGCTTTGTTACTTTCACGATGTTATTTCAGATATCAATATCATGTTGTCCCACGTGTCAGTCATTCTCTTTTTCATTATTGATGAGCTGCTCCATTTATCGGACGCAACGCAAGCGTCAGCATTCCGGCGTGAAGGAAATGCTATTGTTTGCTGTGAACAGGTGCAGAGACGAGACAAGCCCTTGTCTGATCCGACTTTCACATGGTACAAAGGTTATTGAAATTGAGCATCTTCATCAATGAGAAAATCTTGTTAGATTTTTTTGGCAACAATTTTTCGGTAAAACTTATAAGTATTGTATCTTTTTGTACATTCAGCCAATCCCAAAAACCGTGTGGCATGATGAAGCTGAGTGATTGTTCATGCTGTCTGTCAACTTTCATAAAAAAATTCTGTGGTCATCATGTTGAAATCCTGCATCAAAGAAAACGCTCAATTTTTTCATGAGGCCTACTGACCACAGCTGACCACACATGAAAACGAAATATATGCCAAAATAATCTATGGAAAACAAGGTTTCATATGGTATATTGTTTATCAAAATTGATCAAGGACTTCAACACGAAAACTTCATTTGAAAATGGCTTAGCTTTTTTTGTGCAATTATTTTTGAAACGGTCTGTACATTGCCGATCAGAAGCATGGCAATATCATATACACATGATAGAAAATAACCTGAGGACATTCCATGACAAAAATTGTGGCTCTGAACTTAGTACTTTTCAGTTGGTAAAAGAGAACATAGAAAATTTCATTTCTGCCAAGAACTGCAAAGCTGCGTCCCATTGGATTAACATGTGTTTTTCTTTTATCGTGTCTGACAAGAAAAGGAACAAACTAGGATTCGGCAGACGCGAATTCGTAGTAGGCATGGGCTGGGCATCATTCTGTGAAAGTCACATTTTCGGCCTCGCTCCCTGTAGAGAATCGCTTTGGCTACCCGACCAGATTATGACATCAATTATATATAGTTTGAAAAGGAAACAAATTGGCCATTCGGATATTTTTCTCCGCAGTGATAGCTACATACCTAACCATATTAAAAATGATTACGTAGATAATAGCATCAACTACGTAAAGGGAAGATATGTAAAGGAGGCTCTTACAGACTTGAGACTCGAGTCTTTGAACTACTAGTAGTAGTAGTAATATTGTAGTAGTAACTGAAATATTCAGTGTACGAGTATTTGAACACTGTTCTTGTTTTTGATGAACATGATCTCGTAAAGCTGATCGTGATATCCGCAAATAAATTAAAAATACCAGTTGCCGATAAATCTCATTAGCTCCTCTGATAAAGCGTTTCATATTACATTGAAATGCAAACATAAAGTAGAAAAATAGGAAAGTTTTCTTGTTTGTGATAGACTGCTTGAAAAGACAGTGTGCTGATCGGTTTTGGCATAGCCTATAACTTGACAATACAACAGATTACATGCCATGGTAAAACATCGTATGAAATGCAGATCAAAACGCTTGTTTGTCTTCGACTGTGAAATTCTTGGTAAGTTGAAAGATTTATTGGAAACTAGACTAACCGAAGCTCGTTGCATCAAACAATTGATTCCGAAAATCAATCGGAGAAATGGGTTGACGTCGTATTAAACATATCTCAACTTTTTACTTAAACTCTTGAATCATTTGGTTTTTAGCTAACCCCCCTGAGGATGAGGGAACACTCGAAGCGTGACTATTGAAGGAGAGCAGAACTTAAGCAGAGCTCTTGCGTTTTATGTCACTGGTGGTGGTGGTGTCAACCCACTCCCTGCCTGCTACAGGGGCGGACCGATCGCCCGCTACCAGCGGCGGATGAGATCCGCACAGGTCCCATGGCGTTGTTGTGATATCACTGTTATAACATATTATAGTAAAATAACATCATGTGAACAGTATGTTATTTTGTAAAAATCTGAAAACAACTACTTTGCCCTTCCCAAAATATGCTCTGGCGTATGTTATGAAAGAAAACGTAAATTTACCTTAACTGGGTTGGCTCTATTTTTGCGCTACCCTACCTCATCTTTTAGAATGTCAACTTTATTTTTGCCGATTTTGGCGTAAAGATTTTGACAGGGAAGTCCTTGGATTGAATATTGTTTGCATTATCTGAACAAAAATAGCAACTCACTCATCAATTCCAAGCGTATGAACACCATTTTGTTGATAGCCAGTCGAATAGAAGCATGATAATTCGTTAATATGCAGATAACTAATTATTAGAATAAAATTAATATTACGAAAAATGCATGTGGATCGTATACTTAAATTATTTATTAGACTAACGCTTTACATCGTATTTTCTAGCACAATGTATGAGGAAGAATGAAATTCATCTACAGAAATATTTCTGTACATGTACATGACGAACAAATGTTTATAGACTTGCTACTTAACAAAATGTAGCTTCATGTAACATTATTATGAATAGGATTTTGATAATGAATTTGTCTGTAGGTTACACTAACAACCAATCGATTCCTAGATTAATGATCTTTATCAATAAAATGGAATTTGGCTCTTATTCCCTTCTACACTATCGTCAAATTCGATGAAGGTGACAGCAATTAGCAAAGTCTACTCTACGGTCTTTCCTGTATGTATGCACCTGGGCTACTTCTGTAGGATAGTATGTGCGTGTTTCTTTGTAAAAACCGCCAACAATAGTATAGACAAGGGATGCGCGGAAGCACAACATGAACTCTTCATGTGGCCTTTTTGCCTCATTACCTGTGTCATTGCAGTCATTCGTTTAATGCAATGTTACATAAGCACACATCAAAAATTCCCAACAATTAGCTTGCATTCGCATGATGACTTCACAAATGATGCTCAACTCTTCTCTTCTAAGTAGCAAAATTTAATAACAAGCTGGTCATAAGATATTTTATAATGTTTTTCAGTTTTGATATTTAAAGTACGTTATCGTTGCAAAAGAGTGGCCTAGCGATTCTAAAATATCTTTCATCGAATAAGCTTAGCAATTACTTTTGATAAAATCGTAGTCTATGAGTAGGCCCCACATATCATTCAATGATATTTCTAGATCGAAGACAGGTCCGATGCATATCTTGCAGCATGGCTATGATTCTCGGTATCTGCCAAGATAAGACTTAGCTATTTTAACTAAAGATAAACAAAAATTAAGTAGGCCCTATTTTCTGCCTTTGCTTTAGACTAGTAAAGACCCTGAATGGAGTTATCTCATAGACTCCAAACTCCGAGGTCTCAAGCAAGGAAGGGCATGACAAGGGGTAGGATATATTCTCTGTAGCATTAGTTTATCATTAACAGTGGAAGTTGGTCTACTACATCGAACAGTAATTGACCAGTAAGCGAGTTATCAGTGGACGATCGTAATACAGACTCACCATATTCATTGTGCCTTCAGTCAATAATGAAATGGGCTTTGCAAGTGAATTCTTGAAAAGCAACATTAAGTATCAGCGCTTAAAAAAGGCATTACGCGGTACCTCAAGGACGACTCTTACTTAGTTTTGAAGAAATTCAAACAAACAGCTAGTATTGATAGATATTCCGAAGATGCATTATATCCTATGCTACAGTGGGCATGTCTACTAATCCCTTAATGATTGATTCCATGCATTGGGGACGTTCATTGGTATGAGCGCATTTAGTTTATTCGCGAAATCGACTATTTTAAAATGCATCACTCTAATGTGCATGCATGTCAAATTGCGGCTATGAAAACCCAAGTGATGAAAGTCAAGAGACTCTTTGTGTCTAGAAAGTTAACTAATGATGGCTCTAACACTCCACTTTCAAGCTGACGAAAAAGGTAATTAAATAAATCACTTTCAAGGCAAATTCACACTGATTGAAAAGTCTGCCGCAAGAAAGTACTAAATGGCGAAGCGAGATATTGAATGTGGTTTATATTTTAGTTTAAGTTTGTTTGAACATCCCTTGGATGAATCGTCTTCCAAACATATTTTGCATTAACATACCTACACATGAAAATAGAACAGCTAAATAGAAACACATCAATTTACTTTGAAATTGACAGAATGAGCAATCAATGGCTAATAGCGAGAAGTATTGGCGTTGTAGTAGATGTTCAACATACGATCGACAAGCGCAAGCACCTTGCTTGTGTAAAATACGACAAGTACATAGCCATAAACATATCCCGCTTTGCAGAGTAAACGGACAAGAATTGATAGAGCTGGATTTTTAGGTGAACTGACTGAACTGCTTAGCAGAAAATTAGAATGAGTGGAGAGTTGAGTGAACTGAAAAGTCGTCTCGTTCGAATGTCTGAAGTGACGCATCAACGGGCACCTCAAAGGAAACTCAGCATTAGATATCTCAATACTTTTAGATTCATCATCCAGTAACAAATGTAGAAGTTTTACGAAAAAGATGAAAGGACAGCTAAAACAATCTTCATAAAACACCACGAAATATCCGGAAAACAACCACATGAAATGGGAATATCTGCATCTCTTTTAATGCACATTTTCAATTTTGCATAGGTTTTCACCTTTCTTTCATTTTTGACTTTGATGCTGTGCCCTATTGTATAGAAAGTTACAATCTATCTTCATTTTACATGTACTCAATCAATTTTGAATTGATGGAACCTATGTTCATTGTTCGACAACAAAGGTCTGTCTCAGTACATTCAATATCTAAAGGAAATGACTATGATTAAGTCAATAAAAGACACCAACACCCTTGATTCCCCGACCGCACTCGCTCATAAAGGAATTGAACCGAAGTCCTGGGCGGAGACGAGCTCGCACCTTGTTCACTAGGCCACGCTGACAATACAAAAGGAATGCGAGTGAAGGCAGTGGTGATCTCCAAGTGATATTGACAGCTTAATGTCGTATTATTATTGACAGAATACTACCAGCATTCATATTGTAGCGAGACATCATGTCAGCATGTCATTCGACTGCGTCTCACTGTAGATTGACAAGAATGGATTGTCAGTAGGACCTAATAATAGAACAATAAGCAGTCGATATGACTTGGAGATGACTACTGCCTTCACTCGCATTTCCTTTGTACCGTCAGCGTGGCCTACTGAAGAAGGTGCGAGCTCGTCTCCACCGCGGACTTCGGTTCGATTGCTCGGTCAGGTGAGTGCGGTCGGGGAATCAAGAGTAAGAGTGTTGGTGTGTTATGTTGAGTTAGTAGTTCTTGAAGAAATGAGTGGCCAGAGCTTCATGAAACAGGCAAGCTCTATTGCTCGCCATTTACTTTCCAACGGATGTGACCTCTCAGAGAGCATTTAAGATTTTACGAAGATCCTGTGTTCAAAGTGCACTTTGTTTTCATGGAAACTTTAGCCAATCAAGAGATTTAGAAGTAGCTCTTGATTGGCCTTGGGTTGCCACGGCAATAGCATTGATTGCTGTTCACTTGCCGTCGTCTTGCTGTCCTTGTCTCACATTGTACGTTATTAAGATATTTTGAATTATGGTCATAAATGGTCCTCAACCGGTTTCAATTGAGCTTAGAGTACTGCCTCAATCTTCGTCAGGAAGTTAAATAAAAGCAAAATTACAAGCTAGGGGAAATTTTTCAAAATGTGCACTTGTTACATAGTACGAACCATGATGTATAAGAAATTAGTTGGCGTCTATAAGATAAAAAATTGTAAGTTGTAGCACTCTTTAGCGACACATTAATGATGTGATCATAGCACATTGGATTTCGGAGATTTAGGCTCAAAGATGGGCGACCTTTGAAGGACATGTTGCATGTTGACACCATTTGGCAGTCTGTCATGAATTGACGTATGAAATTTAGTTCTTCGATTTTACTCGTCGATGTTCTCCGTTAAGTTGTTTCAGAATTGATATTTTCATTTCAGAATCGCCATGCTTATGTTGGACGCAATAAAGATATACTACTTTCGTTTTATCTTTATGATTGATATCGTATCGATGCCCATTTACTCGTTCCCTTAGAGATCTTCCTGATTCGCCAATCTACACAAAGTAACAGTTTTCGAAGCGAATCGAGTAAATTATGTACTTCGTAATTCCTGACGAAGATTGAGGCAGTGCTCTATCCTCAATTGAAACCGGTCGAATACCTTTTATTTCTATAATTGAAAAGATTTGAGAAGACGTTGACCTTTTAATTCTGCAACAACCATTTGAATCGAATATCGATCAGTCTTTGAGGGCTGTTTTTAATTAAAGATGTTATTAAGTCACGTTTCTGTGATTGACACCAGTTCCGCGTCAACACAAGACTTAAAGCGGACGAAAGGCCTCGTGCTATGATTTTATTTGTTACTTCAATTGTTTTAAAATCGGCTACTTGCATTGAAAAATGACGTTATTATCATTTTTATCATGCCTTGGGTGAACAATCAGTCGTTTCAGATAAGAGTTCAAGTGCACCATATTAGTCCCCTACTCAATATGAAACTTTTCATTTGGTTGCTGAATTAAGTTCATTCCTACATAGTTTGACACATCGCAGCTGTGTTGTCCTACGCCATAGACTATAAATCCGCATCAATAATAATGATAAAAATCATGACTTTATTTGCTTCACAAGGCCATGAGGGCAATCAGTGATCACATGACATTATAAAAATTGTCCGTTTACATGACAAAATAGCGTATGAGAATAAGTTGAAGAAAGGAAGACAGATATTGCTCACAATTCGACGTAAAGAATAATCGCAGTACCTAACGAAAGAGTTCTAGCGAATGGACGTTGAAGTGTACAGTAATACCTCGATATCTCGCCCCTCGTTATCTCGCCAACCTCGCCTCTCGCCACTTAATGCACCAGGACGGATTTCCTACCATGTTATATACCTCATTAAGTCGCCACCCTCGCCTCTCGCCCTCGCCAAGTAAATTCGAGACCGAATCCTATATGAGTCTGTTAAATTTTCCCTCGCTATGTCGCCTCGTCGAATAATGTCATCTGATTTGCAAACAAATTCATTTGATTTGTCAATGTGCTCGTCCAATCAGACAATAGCTCCCTTGTCTTACCTTGCGCGACCTGTTATGAGTCACAATTATGACCTTGTTGTCAACATTCTGAGAAAAAGATTGCCGGAATGGCTCCGAAGCGCAAACTAGTCTGTCTTAACGCGAATCAGAAGAAAGAAATATGTGTCTACTACTTGAACAACTCTGCCAAGACACAGCAGGAAATTGCAGCTGTGTTCAGTGGTAAATTCGGTCAAACAGTTAGCAGGAGAACTGTTGGAGATATCATCACAAGCAAGGAGAAATGGCTGAGAAATGATGGAACAAAGGATACAAAGAAAATGCGGTCAGGGCAACATGACAATCTTAAGATGGCTCTTAAGATGTGGTTTACGACAGCTCGTTCACAGAACGCCGTCATTACAGAAGCAGTCTTGCGAGAGAAGGCTAAGCAATTCGGTGATCAATTAGGTATCACGAACTTTCAATATTCAAATGGATGGATACAGAGGTTCAAGATGCGGTGTGGCATTTCCTGTAAGAACATTCTAGGAGAAAGTGCTGGTGTGGATGCAGACACAATCGATCGTGGAAGAGAAAAAATCGCATGTGTACTTCGAGACGCATCACTTCGTAACGTCTATAACCTGGATGAAACAGGGTTATTTTTCCGGATGCTCCCTAATCGATCGTTGACTACAAAGGAGTTTGTTAAAGGCATGAAGAAACCGAAAGATAGAATCTCAGTTATGCTTTGTGCTAACGCTGATGGGTCGGACAAACTGAAGCCACCTGTCATCGGTAAGAGCTTGCACCCTCGCTGTTTCAAGCATTTCGACCCGAAATTATACTGTGATTATTACGCCAACAGCAAGGCATGGATGGTTTATGGTATATTGCAAGATTTTCTAGTGGCCTTCAATCGACGGATGGTGAGAGAAAATCGTCATATCCTACTACTGATGGATAATGCGCCAAGTCACATCATCCCAGAAAATTTGGATAACATTCGTTGTGAGTTCCTGCCTCCTACGACAACCAGTCATCTTCAGCCTATGGACGCCGGTATAATCAATTCGTTCAAGGTCAACTACCGTCGTCATCTGGTGCGTTTTCACATTGACGCCATAGACGAAGGACGACAACCAAAGGTGGAGATCAGTGATGCAATGCGGTGGACTAAATTGAGTGGGGAAGCTGTGACAGAGAGCTGTATCGGTAATTGTTGGCGCCATACGGGAATTTTGCCTGTAGATGATTCCACTGAGGAAGTCAGGTCATCAGTTGCAGCAACCACGGAAACTGACCACTCTCTACGTGACTTTGGAAACATCTTCGAGCGATTACGTATACCGAACGAACTCTTGATGTCTCCTACTGAATGCATCAATATTGATAAGGAACTTACCACTTGCGAAATGATGACCAACGAGGAGATCATAAAGGTTGTGAGTGGGGAAGAGAGTGACGATGATCTCGAAATTCAAGATGGAGAAGATGCGATATCAACTCGCATAACAAATGGCAAAGCAAATGAAGCTATTGATACACTGTTACGCTATTTTGAGCAATCTGATACGACAACAAGTGATGATGTCGAAAGACTGTGCTATATAAAAAGACGAATTAGTTGCCTCTGTTCTTCTTCTCTAAAACAATCATCAATAGTGGATTTTTTCACTCACCAACGATTTGTTAAATGATTTTTTTGATTTTGTTTCGTCATGTTTCTAATACATTTATTCATCATTTGCATCTTATCGCATATTCACTTTGCATTTGTGTTGCCAACATCTGCATGTATATAAAGATAATAATACTTGCAAATCATCTTTACATAAATATGATGTGTTATCCTTATACATGTAGATGCAAATGATTATGGATTTGTAAATTTATGTTCATCTACGTAAGATAAGACAATTTGTTAGTGATAATGCATATTGAGTACACAAAGGCCTACATACGTACGATATTTGATTACAAACAGAGATAATTGATAACACGACTGTGGAAATTTTACTCCCTCCTTATCTCGCCACCCTCGCTTCTCGCCAATAATTTACCTGGAACGGATGGTGGCGACATATCGAGGTATTACTGTATTTGAGGAACGAGTGCAGGATTCATCTCTCGTTTGGAAAATCGTTCGAAGTGGATGATCGCTGTATGTTTCAACTATTCGATAAAGTTTCTAACAGATTCTGTCTGTTGCATACGTGAACGGTGGAAATTTAGCACTGTCTGTTTCCATGATTTTAAGACATCTTCTTTCAAATCGGTGGATGGTGGTTGCGAGTCTGGAGGGCATGTTGCAGAAAGTAGGGTATGTGTATAGAAGCAAAGACCGAATCAAAGCAGCATATGTTTGATACATGATGGAAGGATGACAATTCGATCTACGCAAGTTACGTAGCACTAAGATTCTCTTCCTTGCTTTGTTGATTGCAGTCTTGATGTGTAGGTCCCATTTTATGTCTGAGCTGAACGTAACGCCGAGTAGTATTGTCATTATCATAGGCAAGAATTGAGCACGTAAAATTAAAGTTATTGATGTGACAGTTTTATATATAGGGTTCGACAAAAAAACTATGTTTTTTCTACAGCCTTTGAATTTTTAGATATAATGGTGTTTGATTGTGTTCTTTTAAAAGTTCATGAAAGTTTTATTCAAAGGCAATGTCTATGGCATTATTCGTTGCACTGCATACGCTTTAATGTTGGAATCATAGATATAAACATGGTGTATTTTTGATTCCCGATCGTCATGTCTCTAGAATGCTTTCCGACTATCTCCGAACATAGACATAAGATATGCTCTTAATCAATCATCCAATTTTCTTTCCTGATAGTCATGGAGTTTCAGCAGTGTGATGTCTACTTCTTCATCTGAACACTGTCTCAAAATGGCTACTCAGCAACAAAAATTCATCAGCTGCTTGCTAACATTTTGGGGTGAGAAGAACATCATGAAAGTGAGAAGAATTCAAGCAATAGTAAGAGAGTTCGTCGAGGGACGTGAAACGGTGACACGAAAGGAAGGATCTGGAAGACCACGATCAAGCTGCTGCGATGAAAACATCGAAGAGGTGAAAGAAGTAATCGAAGATGACAACCACTTATCCTGTGCTGACATTTCACTGCAGACAGGTATTGATGAGAGGTCAGTTCATCGGATACTTTCTCATCATCTGAATAAAAAATCCTTGTGTTGTCGGTGGATACCGCATGAACTGAGTGATCGAAATAAGCAGCAACGTATTGAGTGTGGCAGAAGCATTTTGGAAACCTTGCAACGTCGGCAAATCAAAAGTAAACTTGTTGTCGTGGACGAAAAGTGGGTCCACTATAACAGCATCCCACCCAAAGAATGCAACCGAGTCTGGGTCGATTGCGCAGGCGACAGACCTCAAGTATCGCGCAGGACAATAGCCGATAGGAAGGTCATAATAATTGTTGCTCTCAATTATGCAAAGTCTTTCTCCAGTATATCGAAGTGCTGCATGATGGTGGAAGCATAAATGGTGATTGATATTTGTCATTCCTGCAAAACATGTGTGCAGTGTTCGAACAGCAACTCAATGTACCTCGTTGGGAGATGTGTCTCCAACATGATAATGCAAGACCACATATAGCAATGCAGTTTCGACGGTGGATCGACCACGAAGGCATGAGTCTCGTGAAACAGCCCTCTTATTCACCAGATTATAACTTCCTCGATCGATATGTCTTCAGAAATTTTGAAGTTCATCGTCGTCAACGCAATTTTGACTCAATTGCTGAAATTGAGGAATGTATTGAACAATTTCTTGCTGGAATGACCATCACCCAGTTACAGAAGGAGTTTTATGAATTCCAGTGGCATATTGAGAAAGTTATAGAGGAAGATGGTAACTATCTGTGATGTGAATGATTGTCTGGATAAATAGATGTTGATTACAAAAAACGCACTTTGATTGCAATTGATTGCAATTACAAATTACCCCGTTTTTATTTTACCCCGATTTCAATTACTTTGTAATTACTTTAGATACTTGTCAGCATTAAGCTATGCGCTTCCCCACCACTTTTTACATATAAAAGAGGATTTTCCTAGGTTAATTACAATTGCTTCCCGGAAAAGCAGACGACGCTTTTAGCATTGATATTAAATTGCCACCTTTTTTATTTCTCCCAAGTGTTTTCGCCTCAAGTCTCTTCAACGATTGAATTTGAAGATGCAGGATTGGGATATCGAAACTTGTGGTTCTAGGAGACTTAACTATGCTTGCAGTTACACCTGTGCTAAGATTTAAATTGATTTAAAGATTTCAACTTTGACTTCTAGAAGAATTCCTTCGCTTCTCTTTTTCAAAGAGGAGTAGTGTTTTCTGATTTGCGTTTTCAGCTCAGGAAGATAAGGGAAAGAGTATCACAGCATCGCACTCAATTTAGATTTTGAAAATATGTTTCGTCATGCATGTAAATTTCTTTGAAATAACCCAGGTAGTTGTACACACATAAGCATGACAACGCATTATTGACGAGGACCGCAATTTTATACTGCTTTTGAAATGAATATTAAGCTGATTGCAAATTACTTCTCAATTACATGGTTAAAACTGTAATTGATTGCGATTACTAATTGCCGTAATTGTATTTGCAACTACAATTGAAACACAAGTTTGAATTAGAACTGCAATAACTTGGAGCAAGCTAGTCAGTTTATTGCTTAGAATTCAGAAGTGTAGCACAAAAATGACATTGTGTCATATATGACGCAACAGAACTGAAAGGGTTAACAGCGAATAATGTTTTCATTTCACCAAGAAAGCAGTCAGATGTTTTCAAAAGTATTTTCCTTCACATAGTGGGTAAAAAGACAAATAACAATATTCGTCATTCCATCCCAAGCGGTCATACGAGCTACTGATTGAATAATATTGAATGCTCAAATAATCCATGCAATTCGCAGTTTCACCATTCGGCTCACCGCTTCTGTACCCGATAGTAGTAAGCAAGTGACAGACACCAGATAGCGCAAGATGGCGGCCGTTTCCCACCCTACCCCCCCTCCTCCTCTCTTCCTCCTCCTCCTCCATGTCCTGGGGTGTTGTGCCGCCCGGGTGGGCTTGGGTGCCGGCCTGGTGGACGTGGTGTGCCGGCCTGGTGGACGTGGTGTGCCGGCCTGGTGGACGTGGTGTCCATCGTCTTCCTCGTCAAAAATGGTCTCAACAAGTTTTTCCACCCCGGGGGGGGGTAGGGTGGGAGGAAATCCAAAGTGTCGAATTTCGATGCGCCAGTGCTACCATCGTGTTCCTCGTCAAAAGTTAGGTCGACAAGTTTTTCCCACCCTACCCCCCCTACCCCCCCCGGGAGAGCTAGCTGCTATCTCGGCTTCTAGTGGACGGATTTTGTTCGTTCGGGTTGCATTCGAAAGAGGATGAAAAACTAACCTATGAAATTTTTTGGCGCGAGTCAATCCGATCAGCCGTTCAAAAGTTAGAGCGGTTACAAGATTTTAGGAAAGGTTGAAAAAATCCTAAGTGTCAGAGTGACTGTGTACGGTAAAAATGAAAAATTTTTTACAAAGTGTCGAAATTCGATGCGCCAGTACTACCATCGTCTTTCTCGTCAAAAGTTAGGTCGACAAGTTTTTCCCACCCTACCCCCCCCCTCGGGAGAGCTAGCTTCGATCTTGGCTTCCAGTGGACGGATTTAGTCGTGCCATAGCTCGTTTGAAAGCTAAGAGTGAGACAAATTCACTGAAAGAATCGGCTTGTTCCTATCTGTCTTCGTTTAGATGTGAGACGCCATTTAAGATTTTGGGACATTGGCGAAAAACGACAGAGTTAGAATTTGGGACGTTTTGGGCTGTAGCGCCAAAACGAAGCATCGGATTGGAAAACGGATTTCAGATTTGGAATCAGCTTGATGTTATTGTCCAATGAGGATCATCATCCAATGAGAATCAAGCATTTCTATATAAATAGCGAGCCTTCCACAGTGAGAATCATTCCATCGTTGAATCACACGAGTGACGGACGCACATTTTCTCTCTCTCTAGTTCCCTATTCTATTATCCAACTAAAATGGTAAGTCGCTACCTTCCTCCCTCTCCTCCCTTGAACGTAAACTTGATACAATCTTTTTCATTTTCAGGCATCTACTCCATCTGCTACACTAGTAGGACAAAATGGCGGTCAAACGTTACAAGGTTCGCTACGATCAGATCATCTACAACTGAGGCCAGTGGAAGAAACAACCAAGGTACATAATCCTACACCGCTACAGCGTAAATTTAAACAAGTCTTGCGTTATGACGATCATAGCGTAGTACTCCAAACGGGAATGCTCCCTTCCACGGATGTCAAGATAATGCGCAATCAGTATGGGGACTACATACTGATCCCCGTGAGTCCGTACATTCGCCACCAACTTGATATTATTGAGGAGTACGTGACATTAAATATGGACATTCCTACTCCTCTTGCTCAAGAGTGGAAGGCGAGAGATGACAAGGATACTCCCTATACAAAGATTTGGGATGGTAATCACATTTGCCTACCAGTATCACATTGGTGTACTTACTATAAGAAGGATGGAGATCATTCAATACCCATCAGATGTGATGAGCTCGAAGAAGGTACTTGGGATATCCTTTTCAAAGTGAATGGGCTATATTATGGTCGACACAAGGATAATAAAATAGCCTCTCTCTCCATGCATATGGAATCCATCCTATATATTCCAAAACCACCCAACGTGGATGACATAATTGATCAAATCCTTAACAGCAGTGGTACGAAGCGCAAGTCGGAGAAGAATGCTGCATCAAAACGCAAATCAAAGAAGGAGAATTACTAGTCCTTTCCTAACTCTACCCTATGACAATTCGCTTATGTGCTTTGAGTGTCGTAGACGTGGTCTTATTAGATACATTTTACTTCTTCGTTGCCATCATATCATTTGCGTATTTTGTCGTGAAAAGCATCGATGTAATTCTTCATTTTGTAATATGTTATAGATCGTTTCCTTAGATGTGTAAATTTCCGTTTTAGGCTTCTATCATCATTTTTATGGATTGTGAGGGTGAACCTGTACAGGAGCTCAGTGCTATTGATATGAACAATTGGACATATCAGATTGTCAGTGTCTATCATCAACATGCCAACTGCAATCCCAATGTTGATCAATGGGCGAGAAAACACATTCATGGACTTAATCTGAAATATTTGCAAGACTATGGCTTTTCTTGTGAGAGTGCTCTTCTTATTGACTTTAAACGATGGTTAGCTACTTTCAATGTTATACGCATCTTTTGTAATAATCCTGGTAAGGAGAGGAAAGTATTTCCCAATCTAATCATTGATGATATTTTGCTCCCGCCTTGGGATAGTAGAGTGAATCAACATTATCATGAAGTCACGAAACGTTTTAAGGATTTGTGTGTTCCTATTTTGTCTATTCGTTGTAGTAGCTACGTTCATAACCAATGCTTCTTTCCTCCTTACCTCAACACTGCCAAAGTCCTGTATGGTTATCATTGCTCGCTGTATGATAGTTACCAGCTGTATCTATTTTATCTCTTTCAAACCATTGATTTATAATGCATGCTTGTTATAGCGATTCAATAAATGTTACTATGAGAAGAGTTGTTTTCATGCAATGGATGGGTTAGATAAAGGGCGATCATGTCTTTCTCAAACGACTGCGGAACATTACATTTTTATAGGCAAAGTTTAAAAGGAGCTGTTCAAGATTATGTGATAAATTTTCATAAAGATGAGACCGACATCGAAGCAGTGGTCGATGATGCTACCACTCTATTTCTAGAGTTAATGAATACATTCTCTGATAGCATTATCATGGCGCGATTAGTTGCGAAAATTAAGTTTAGTCATTTTGGAAAGGAAGAGGTGGAAAGTCGCTCTTTCCATTTTGCTTCTTATTCAATGGAAGTGGTAGATCACCCCGAAGAATTTTTTAAAAGACATATGATAAAAATTGCTGAACGTCTTAACGCATTTAACCATCATGGTAGCAGTCTAGTGATTGAAGCGATTTCAGATATTCACATTCAACTTTCCATAAAGAAAAATTGAAAATGCAGTGGTACTTGATTGTAGCACAACTGGTTTTCGAGCTATGTCTGCTCACTCTCAAAGTATATTCCTTCTGTACATGCGTCTATTATTTAGAAAAGGCTAGCAAATTCATATCTTCAAAAAGACTTGCTATAGACATCAGTAACGGTGAAACTATGTGTTGCGATGTATGTAAGCGAAAGGATGGAAATGAAAAACGCATCTTCAAGAGATGTAAGCATGCTTTTTTTCAACGCTGTTTCATACGTAATTGCATTCAACTTTGCCAATGTAACCACTGTGATATTGCTCATTTCGAGTGTCACTTATGTCGCAATAGTTAGTACCTATGCAAATGTGGTAAAGATAGGTTTTAGCAAAGACTAACACGGAAAATGGCGAAACGTAAAATGACGAAACGTAAAAGTCAAAAGTCTTCAAAGTTTTCTTCAGCCATTCAAGCTCTCCGACGAATGAAAGCAGATCAGCGATACAATGCTATACGACATGCTAACGATAAATTCATTTGTGAAATTATTTCTCATGTGAGGAAGTTGAGGACGAAGAAATTAGCGCCAAAACAACGAAAGTTACTTAAGCGATATGCTACGAAATTGCGTTTCATCTCCAATCCTAAAGTCACCCTTCAAAGAAAGAGGAAAACTCTAACACAAAAGGGCGGTTTCCTTTCAGCAATACTTCCAATGATAGCTCCTGCCGTGGGCAACCTATTGGGTAATATCTTTGGCTCTAAGCGTTAATTATGCAAATGTTGAATCTCAAAGTAATAAAATGGATTTCAGACTTCAATGTGATAAAGTTCTGACTGTATCAGGTCCATCTCATGCAGGTAAAACTGTTTTCACGCTGAATTTATTGGATAAAAGAAGGGAGTTGTTTAAGGAAGCTATCAATCGAGTGATTTGGTGTTATGGTATTTATCAACCGTCGCTGTTTCAGGAATTGCAAAGTCGCAACTTTATTCGACATGAAGGAATTATTCCAGTGGATAAACTTCAGTCTAATGATGTTGTTGTATTGGATGATTTATTAAAAGAAAGTAAGAATTCAAAAGATGTTACAGATATGTTCACTCACGCAGCACATCATAAAAGGTGCTTTATCATCTATATCACACAAAATTTGTTTCCTGATGGAAAAGACGCTCGTACACGAAACCTGAATACACACTATTATGCTATTTTCAAGAATCCGCGAGATAAAAGTCAATTTGAAATTTTAGCGCGACAAGTTGCACCCAGAGGATCAAAAGCCTTAATTGAAATTTTTCAAGCAGCTACTGAAAAACCATACGGTTACTTATTCATTGACTTTACGCAAGAGTGTCCGGAAGAATTTAGATTTCGAAGTGACATTTTTAAAACTCCCATGATTATCTACAAACTATGAGTTCTTATTCTCGCATGATTGTTATTCCTCAAGATGAATATGTACAATTGACTGCCATGCAGCAAGTAAAGCAACCTCTTGCAAATCAAATGTATAGGAAAGAAATAGATTATCAGCAAAATGTTCACATCAAAGATCCACATCGTGCTGTATTATTACAATCGGAAACTGTTGAGCAATTGAAAAACTTGAAGAATAAGATGCGTGACTCTGTATCGACTGCTACACCTTTAGCATCTCGCGCACATGCCATATCTCTTTTCAACAGTATTGAACCCCATCTCAATGTAAATGATAGAGGAGAAATCATTACAGATGAAAATAAAGTGATTGATGCTTCACGTTATGAAGACTTGATTCAGTATGCGACACGTAGAAAGCGCCGTCAGGGCTATGTTCCACCTGGTTGGACATACTTTCTTAAACTATTGAAAAAGCATAATGTACCAAAATTTGCTTTGAATAATGAGACATTGAAAGAACTTGATTCAACAGTGGCTACTGCTCCAATGCTTCAGACGATGAAAATGCCAACAAATTGGTTTAAGACGTCACCTGCTACATCCCCTCCCACACTCACTAAGCAAACAAGAGGAAGAACTCGACGTAGATCTACATCGCCACTAAAACTAGTAAAAGGAAAACGTAAAACAGCTCCTCCTAGGAAATACATGTTCTCAGACTATTAATATGAAGCAGATGTGTTGCTTGTCATGTAATGAGCCGCCAGAGGTGAATGTCGTTGTCACTTGCACTTGCTGCGCCAGCTCTCACAATGAAACCCCTAAGCAATGTGAACACGATCGCAAAACCGCTAAAGCTAAATGCTGCAGTTGTTGTAAATGTAGAAAGGCAAGAAAGCAAAAAGATGAGAAGGAGGAAAAAGAGTCAGTCGTCATCGACTGAACGTTTGAAATCAATCTATTATGATTTAAAACATCCGGCAGGATTTGCATCTATCAAGAAATTATCAAAAGCGAGTGGTCTTCCACAATCACAAGTGAAACGATGGTTAAAGGGTCAGGCTACCTATACACTCCACAAACAAGCGAAAAAGAAGTACCGCACCCGCCATTATATTGTTCATGACATCGATGAACAGTGGCGAGCAGATTTGTGTGATGTTGCCTCCATTTCAAAACATAACTCGGGCAATAATTTTATTTTAACCGTCATTGATATTTTCTCGCGTTATGCGTGGGCTCAACCTTTAAAAACTAAAGAAGGGAAAGGAGTAGCAAAAGCATTCCAAACAATTTTTCGAGAAGGTCGGATTCCAAAAAGAATTCAGAGTGATCAAGAAAAGAATTTTTTTTTGATTATTTGAGAAGAAAAGATTATTTGAGAGGCATGACATTGAGTTGTTTAGTGTAAAGAGTTCTTATAAAGCTGCACTCGTTGAACGTTTTAATCGCACATTAAAAAATCGCTTGTGGCGACATTTTACTGCCAACTTGACACAAAATTGGACAAAGGTTCTACAAGATACACTCCATGCCTACAATCACTCTATCCATCGTTCTATTGGACTCAGACCAGTAGATGTAAATGCTGACAATGTAGATAAAGTGCGCGAATCATTCCAACGTAAACGCACTCATGTGAAAAGTGATGTGAAAATTGGTGATAAAGTTCGTATCTCAAAAGTGAAAAGTGTTTTTTGCTAAAGGGTACCTTCCGAATTGGACAGAGGAGGTATTTACAGTATCAAGGATTAATCAAAAAGACTCTCCGACCACCTACAAGTTGAAAGATTACGATAATGAAGAAATTGAGGGTAGCTTTTACCGCGATGAGATTGAGGTAGTCACTGAAAGTGAAACATATTTGGTAGAGAAAATCATTCGATGTAAAAAACGCCAAGGTGAAGAATGGTGTCTTGTTAAATGGACTGGTTATCCTTCAAGTATGAACTCTTGGATGCGTCGTGCCGACATCTTTCATCTAAGTGATCGACAGTGATTCATGCAAAGTTGTAACTAACAATGTTTAGGGTTTGAGCTATGAATCCAACTGCCTCATTTTATTCACGACCCTCCTATGTAAGTGGTGGAGGACAAATTTACATCGGCGCTCGCCGCCAACGTGGAGGTAGCATACTTGGTGCACTGAAATCTGTTGTAGCACCTCTCATATCCAATGTCGGTAGATCTTTAAAACGAAATGTTTTAAGTAATGCCGTTGACTTTGCTGGTGATGTTGCTAGTGATCTTTCCAGAGGTAGAAGTTTTAAGAGCAGTTTGTTGAATCGTGGGAAGGAACGCGGTTTAAAAACATTGAAGCAGACCTTTGCTGGTGTTACTCAAGGAAAGAAATCACCTAAACGAATGAATAAAGGAAGGAGGAAACATCGCGGAGCTGGTAAGGTGCGATCTTCAGTCAAAAGGCATTCACGCAAACGTCGCAGAGGCTCTAATCATTCATCAGGCGCTAAACGACGACGCTGCTATAACTTCTAATCATGGAGTGTAAAACTTCCGGTTTTTGTTTGTTTGATCAACAAGCCATACAGACAGATATTCTTAGTTCAAGTATTGTAGATTATCATCCTCGAACAGCTGAGAATGCTGGCCCCATTGAATTTGTTATTCCTGGTGGTAGTGATGACTACATAGATTTGAGTTATGCGATGGTTGATTTGAGGTTTAGAATTCAGCAAGCAGATGAAACTGCTATCGACGATACACATAAAGTTGGACTGAACAATTTACCATTGACTACATTACTTCGCGATGTTTCTCTAACGATTGGAGAGCAGCAGGTGGAAGGTGGTCAAAGCGATTATCCCTATAAATCATATTTCAATCATGTATCACAGTTTCATCCAGCAGCACAAAAAAGTCATATGGAAGCCATGGGATGGTACAGAGATGAAGCAGGAAAATTTGATGTTGAAACAAACAGTGGCTTTGTAAAGCGATCTGCTATGATTAAAGATAGTAAAGTATGTCAGCTATATGGTCCGCTGAATTTAGACTTCTTTAGACAGTCAAAGTTTTTACTCTGTAATACCAGCATGCGACTCAAGCTGACATTGAATAAGCCTGAATTTGCGCTGAATGCATTTGGTAAAGTTGACAATTTTAGAATTCATGTGGAAGATATTGCACTTTACATTCGTCGAGTAGTACCGAATCCAAGTGTCATTAGAGGACATGCTGAAGGTCTTAACCGCCAAAATGCCATTTACCCCGTTCAGCATACAAAGCTTCTCACCTTTACAATTCCGAAAGATCAAAAGAGTTTCATGAAAGATGGCCTCTTTCCATCGGAAGCACCGAAGCTCCTCATGGTGGCAATGGTTGAAAATGATGCATTTAATGGTAATATAAAGAAGAATCCTTTCAATTTTAAACACAATCAGTTAAGTGAAATTGCTTTACGTGTAAATGGTGTGAGTCATCCTGGTCCACCCTACAAACCAGATTTTGCTGCGGATCAATTTATGCGCAGTTATGTTGATTTTATGGATGTCTTTGACTTTTACAATACGGATGACACCAACGGACTTACTATGAAAGAGTTTAAGAGTGGATATACTATTTATGCATTCGATTTGACTCCTGACAGCGATATTAGTACACCCTATCGTCAAGCGAACGTGCCTCATAATATTCGTTTGGATTTGACGTTCAAAAGAACACTACCTGAGACGATCAATGTATTAATTTATGCAGTCTTCGATTCAAATATTGAAATTACAAAGTATCGTGACGTGATTCTTCAGTATAATCGTTAATGAGTGTGTTGACTGCTGACGATATTAAGACTAAAGTGCAGCGTAATGCAGACGAAGCGACGTTGAAAGCTTTCGATAATGTCTATTCACTCGATACCTTACCACCTGCAGTAAATCACTATCCCATCTTTATTGTGCTAAACACTCATTCGCAGAATTTAGGCGGTGAGCATTGGAAAGCGATCTTTATTGGAGAAGACCGACGTGGTGAACTATTTGACTCTCTTGCTCAACCTCCAAATATACCAACACAGCAGTGGTTGAGAAAACATACGCGTCAATATCAGCGAAATGAACGCATACTACAACATCCACTTTCATCAACGTGTGGTGCTTTTGTACTGTACTTCATCTTAAAACGTTCACATGTATCTCGATTTGTATCTGTTATTCAAAACTTTTCATGTAATCCATCCTCTAATGAAAAAATGATTTGTAAGTTCTATCATGATTTGAAATAAAAACATCATGTTGGAAAAATTGTTTTTTATTTTACAATCCGCTGGGTACGTACATACTCGATGAGATAGTCTAGGATCACATTTGCTTGTACATGAGATTTTAGTCCAGTAATGATCACTTTACTATTATGAAAGATTGCCACATGCACAGGTAACCAACAACTAATGAGAGCTGCAGGAAAAAGTTCGGGTTCATAACACAAATTGTAACTGCTGGTACGAATCTTCAAAAATGATACACTGTCACTCAATTGAGTAGAGATCACCATATTGTCCACAGTCAGATTCGACATCACACACCTCTCCCTCTTCCATATCCGACGTAGTAGTCTTTGTAGCTCTAAGCGCATTGACTGCGCCGATGAATGAGAAAGGGCGCCGAGAATCTGTACAGTCCCATTTGGGAAGAGTTGAAGATTCCGTGAATTGTTCATCTTCACCATAACATTTGAGGTCGGCCCGGGTAATACTTGCTGTTTGGAAGGTTTTGGTGTAATGTTGTGAGATCGATTTTGGTGTAGAGTCTGAAGCGACGGAGAATGTTGACGATGGTGTAGCGATGGCGCTTCATGATGAAAGAATGAGTAAATTGAGCGATGTACCTTCCTTTTATACTTTTCCCAACTACCTTGATGAAATGTGAAGTTAGTATGAAGTTGGGAATGATAGAGTTGAATTCGCCGATTGTTGACGCGCAACCAGATGCGATTTCCAATACGTGAATGTCTTTTCATATAGAAGTATTTCAAATCCTTCATGATATGATGTAGAGATTGAAAATGACGATAAGATAAAGCAAACTCTCTTCTCACATTTCCATTTGAATCTTTGAAATAGACGTTTCGATCATGATCCGTTTCAATACGTTGTAGGGAATCTAATTTCCAACTCATGGTGCGTGCTAGTCATGTCTGATTAAGATTTGCATAGTAGGGCGATGAACTCACGACGAATAAATGTCATGATGGAGCGATGTATGTATCTTCTATACTTCTCCTAATTGTATTTGCGAAATGAGAAACAGTTTGCGGAATGATAATGGTAGATTTGAATTTCATTTCTGTAATGTTGAAGCCAAACTTGATCACCAAAGGAGATGAATCTTAATGTTTCAAAATATTCCAAATCCCTCATGATATCATTGAGGTTGACAAATTGTCGCCATGTTAATGTAATACCTCTTGATGTATGACCATGAGAATTTTTGAAGTGTACGTTTCCATCACGATCAACTCTGATATATTGTAGAGAGTCCAAAATCCAAGTCTTCATGATATTATGCAAAGTCGCAGATCAGCAATATAAAAATGTCGTTTTATCATATTTTGCTTAGCAATACGGCCGCAAATAGATTTGCTAGTAATCGAGCCGCATTCTTTTCTACTCCCATTGATCATACACAACAGCTAAATGGAAATTGGGAAGTGGGTGTCACTCAACTTGTTTATAGCAACTGTGTCTATACTTTTGATCATGAGGTGATGACTATTAATATGAGACGTGCAGCTGCTTACCAATGTGAAAAGGGCTGCCGAGTATACATTCCACAGTGGTCAAAGAAAGATCTCTTATCATGTAAAAAGTTTATATATGATTTCCTGAATAAAGCGTGTAAACATATTGTCCAATTTACTCCGCACAATGATGATCATACTTATGTAGATCATGTAGTTGAGAAAGATTGGATTGTTGGTTTAAGTCCAAGTTTAAGAAGTGATTTAGGCTACCTCGCTAGCGCCTTAACAAGCTATGATAATTTTAACGTTAATTACCACATAAGTGGTCATAAACAGTTAATATATCGAGAGGAAGCTTATTATGTAGATCTTATTCCAAAAAATGAGAAGACGTTGGTGAAGAAGATTGTGATTAAGGCAAGAAAGACAAACATGACTCCTGAAACATTATTGAAGAAATTTAATTATCTCCTTCGAGTTGATGGTAAACAAGTGGCAACATTGACTTATATCAAATCATCTAATCATATTGCAATAAGTAAATTAAATGATGATGATCTAGTATTAGTTTGTTCAAAAGATTTTCATCAGTTCTTGCGACATCATTCTGCAGCTGTTCATGGAAAATTTGATATGCAACATTTACCATGTGAAAGGTCAAATCAATTTGATACAGAATGGACCGTATCTTTATACAGAAAGTGTGTAGAGCCTTAAGGTGGTATCTTACATGAAACAAGAGTGTTGATGCCTCGCATTATTACTTCGGTTAAATTGGTTGTAGATTATTTAAATGAAGTGATAAATGAGCAACATATTTCATTTTCTGAAAAAGAAGGTACTTTGTCTCTCACTATAAGTGGAAAAGGTATTGAACTAATTATGGATAAAACTCTAATGGACATTTTGGGTTTTGATCAAAATATCTTTAAAAGTGGTACTGTAACCAAAGCTAGCGCAGACATCTCGCTATCGCGTCGTATTGACTATTTTCAGATATATTCCAATATTGGTGAAGATGTACGTGTGGGAGATGTTGAAGCTCCATTGCTAGCAATGATACCATACCAGCCAAAAAGCTGCAGTATTTTATCTGAGCATACTTTCAAGAAAGTGCATTATACAAAGCTGAAATCAAACTACATCCCACAAATTGATATTGCAATTTATGACGATGCTGGTGCGTTGATTCCTTTTCATAAAGATGCTGTGACAAGTATCACACTCCATTTCCCAATGAAGAGTTAATGCAAAAGTATGCTAATATATTTTTCCAATGTGAATAATATGGAAAGTGAAAATAAGGACTCGTTTCTAATCTACTTACCAGTAATGCTTCTATGAATAAATTTCCCAAAAATAAACCATCAGACTATCGAGTAGAATTAAATCGTCCACTACATTTAGAAGGTGAATGGGAGGTTGGCGTTTCTAGTATTTGCTATGATAGCAATATTCAGAATGTGAATGATTTGGAAGAAATGATATTGACTCCTCGCACCCATGATGGAATAACGATGAATAATGCATTCCAGTTCCCATACAATTTAACATCAGATGGAAAGTGGAACTATGAATGGATTCAGATAAAATCAGATTATTATGAACCATTTGGGAATGGCAAAATTATTAAGGCGTTCAATAGTGGTAATACTTCCATCATGAAGAATAAAAATCAGAAAGCTTATGAGTTTACTATCTATCATTGGAGTGGGAGACAGTTCCTTCGCTTTCATTCTTTTACTAAAGGTCTTACACTGAGGTTGGATAATGAATTCTATCCACATCTCGGTTTTGGCCATGGACTACATCTAACGTCAATTGCTACTGCAAATGTTAAAAAAGTTTATTCAAATCGAATCAACAAATTTCATTATAGATTTAAAATATTTGATGAAGATGTTGTAGAATGTGAAGAGCGCATCATTTTGAAAAAGCGTGGTGTTCAACCTTTATCACTTATTGAGTTAGTAAAACGATGGAATGAGACTGTGGGTAAGAAGTATGGAGAGAAAATTATGGCGGACAAAAATAAGTTGGTTATTCAGAAATATAATGACAAAACTTACAGTTTATTTCTCTCCAACCTTGCGTCATTTTGTAAGACATTATAACCCCTATTATTGGAAGCGGTGTGGTGTATGCTTCTCATGAATATCACACTAAAGCTGATTCAGTTAATGATGAATGGTGGGTGACATCTATGGCGATCGCATCAAGAAAATTTACCAGTCTTATGAAGAATCTAAAGTTGTGCTATCAATATAATGCCGCGTCTATATCATACAGTTGAAAGCTTCATTCATGTAGTAAATCCTTATATACAGCAGAAGTTGAAGCATGTGATGAAAAGTAAATATGATGTAAAGACACACCACATTTCGTTTTTCAATTGAAAATCAACGCGTTGTTCTGAAACTGGGTGATGACATTCAATGTCAATTGAGTAAAAATTTGAAGAAACTCTTTGGTTTTTCAATGCTACAAACAGTGTTACTGCTGCGCATACGATTGGTATATAGAAACACCAATGACACTTGATAAACATGAACAGCACCTTCACATTCAAAGAGCTAAGCATCTACCATCATTTCCGTTGTTGCCACAACCCTCCCTAATCCCCACGTGCATATCACGCTTCAATAAACATCCTCTACCTCAGGCCACGTGCGCGCCGCTAAATCCACTAAAAACTCACCAATCCCCCCCGACCCCACCCCCACCAAGCACCCCTCCCCACACTATCTAACCCCCAACCACCCCAAAAATTAAACCCCCGCATCCATCCACCTCCCGTGCCCTCACCACCCACCCACCTCCCCTAACATAAACTGTCCCACAACTAGCCGTCTAAATACTCCCACCCAAACTTGCCACCAGTACCCACATATCCGCACACGCCTTTCCACCCCCCACCCCACCCCACTCTCCCAGCTCGTCCCTACCCACCCCCAATCACACACCCACCCTACAATAACCACAAGCTATCCTTTATGTCCCTCACCCCCGTTAACGTCCCCCATACTAACCGTTTCCACCGTCCTACCACCCCCATTTTCCAACCCTCATATTCCCCCACAACCCCCTGCCCCCCCCCCACACCATCCACCCACCCCCCCCCCAGTATCACAACACCCCTCCCACCCCCACCCCCACCCACCGAAACCTTAGGGTCATCACATCACCTCTCCTTACCTCCAGCCATATTACTATATTAAACCATCAAAAATTTTTTTAGTTCAGCCTGACACCTGCATACCCACTAGCCTCTCACATAACCATGACCACACCCCCCCCCACAACACCACACCTCTCCCAGCATCCCTCTTCCTCTGCCCCGAAACTCAACCCCCTACACCTAAAAATCACTCCAAGCGACTTCGATTATCCTCAATACCACCATGCCCCCCCCGTACACTAAAAAAAAAACATACTCAAGCACCCAATCCCCCTCTTCAGATACCAGAAAATAGTAGCACCCATTCAAAATCACATCCTAACCTCGCGCTATCCAGCTAACCCTCACTATCCTTTACTTTCCTAGAATCGCAAAGTAATATGGCGAGGCTACCACACCTTAACCTCCCGCAATACACCTACACAGGTGAATCCCAACCATACAACCACCAAAAAGGCCTTCAATAATGATGGAGACACGTGGATGCTCCTCCTTCAAATTTGGAATTCAACACAATATCTTACCACACACCCAGCAATATGTACCAACTTCATAAAATATACATCTTATTGGCTTTGCACCACCTACCAATAAACTACGACGTGAGGTCACCCACCACAACCCCACGCAGCCTCTATTACTCGAGGACCAAAAAAAAACAACAAACCCCAAACTGATTTAAATTATTTTATAGAAGAGTTGATACATTTCAAGCTTGGAGTAATCTAGAACAGCTTGACCAATATAGATGGGTTTGCACAACTCAACTTCAGATTTTTATCATTTTAATACCTACAAGATCCTCATCGATTATGTCTCTATCGATGAATAGAGGTGATGAGGTCAATTTGTGATACTTTTGATCATCATTAACTAGTTTGTAGTTTACGCGCTTTCTAACATCCTCCATCGTCTTACCAAATAGACTGTTGTTCTTATATTTATAAAAATCTTTTTCAAAATATTTTGGGCTAGTGCACGTTTCTGGCTGTTACTATCTATGTAGGGTTTGAGGAAGGCTTTCTGTCTAAATTTAATAATGCGGTGAACTCTTTTTAAAATCATGCCCATTTCTAAATAAAATTTTAAGATGCTAAAGTGGACTAGATAGTTTTCTTTATCATATTGAGTGAGCAAAAGTTTGCGGCAAGGCTTATACTTGGGTTGTCCACATGATTCTAAATCTTTATGAAATTGTTTCATAAAGTCGTAAAACATATCTTTACTCACTTCACCTGATTCGGGTGCGAGTGGAAAATCTACGGTTTTATGTTTAATATTATTTGGATAGATTAGATCTATCTCAAAATAATATCCCCAATCACCTTCATCTGGAATTGCTAGTATGTTAGAAGGGTTGGAGAAATGTTGAATTTCACTATCATCTAACCAGCTAAACTCAGAGTGAGGTAGCGGTTTGGATAATGAACTACCATACAAATTATTTTGGTCATAATACTTCAGATGGGTATGATCATTACCTACTGTTTCAGATTTTAACCTATGTTTATTTACAAATGTGAGACCACCGCGAATTCCTCGCTCAAATAAATTATACATCTCTGGATCTTGTAAGAGATGAATGGTCTCACCAGTCATTTTAAAAGCAGACTTAAATGACATGGCTGGTAGACTGACAAAGTGGACGGGATCTAACTTATCTTCTTCTAATGCCACTCGTCGAAACTCTTGGAAAACGTCAGCCAGCAAAAACACATCTAACTTAAGATAGGCAATCATATATTCACCAAATGTATGGCAGTCAAATTTTATCCATGCCTCTTGAGCATGTTCATAGTCCTCTACTGGACAATCTTGATCCGTCAAATCATTTTTAAATTTATCTATGGGTGGAAGAGAAGTCTCACCGAGTTTACTAATCGCATCAAGATATGCATATGGAAAGACTCCTTTCCGTGTGATGACTTCATTAGTTAAATTTGGATATTGTTTCTTAAGATTTTGTGTTAGTGGAAGAGACTTTAGATTTTGTACGAGAGAGGCCAGTGATGCAGCCATAAATTGGTAGGAATCTAAAAATTTTATATTAAAATAGACCGTCTTATTTTCTTTGGTTTTATCGACGGGTACTTTTGCTGTCATGGCCATAAACTTTTCTCTCGTTTGAGCTATTACATCAAACTTCCACTCTTTCATTTGGCCTAAACCTCCTTTTATTATCATATGGCTATCATAGCCCTTAAAATTATGGAAAATGACGGGTAATGTACGCCGCTTCATCCTCAGCGAAAAATTACATTTTGAACAGAGTGCGTTTCTAAATTTACCAGTAATGTGATCATGGTCGCACACTTTCTTAATCTTATCATCAAATGTTTTACTACATTTGGAGCAAACGTTGCAACTATCAAACTTAGCTTGATCATCTGCTGTCATATGCAATGATCTGCGATAGAGTTCACCATCATGTTTTTGTTGAAATTTTACAGCCTGTTCGAGGAATTGTAGGAAATGGTAAATACAATCCTCACCTTGCCAGACGCGCATTTTATTTTGCCTACCCCTAAAGTGATCATGCCATACTTCATAGCAGGAAATGGCTGCTGGTCGATGGATGTTATCATCGATATAACATTCGATGTCAGCATAGATGACACGAAGAGGACTTAGTTCATCGCCATTCTCTCTATATGAAAACTCCTTATCTTTGGGCATGCGTTCCATTTGCAGTTTACCTCGCTTACACCACTCATAATGAGTTTCAAATTTAGTTTTCCTCCTAAAGTGGCGAATACATCTGTCGCAGTAATATAACTCTCTACTAGAGTTTTCTAAGTGGTGGTATAAGCGAGAGATTTTGGGAATACCGCAGTAGTGCCATTCCTCACTATCATCCTGTTTTACTAATAACAGGTTTACTGTACGTTCATAACAACTCGAATGCGAGTTGTAGCGCACACCCTTCAATCCTTTTTCCCAAACATGGAGAACTATTTTAATGTTGTTCAATTTTTCAAATTTTTCTATATCTTTAATTTTCATATCGTCACTATTACAGTCATCGAAGTTTAATTCATTCTCCCACTGCCTATAGCTATATGTGCGATTTCGATTCGCATTGATGTCATTATAGTGGAGAATGGAGAGGACAGCATATTTAAAACATTGCGATTCGCAATCGACATTGATGACTGCTGTTTTGTTTTTTAAATTTTTTGGAAGTTTAAAGGAGCCTCGACCACTATGATTTCCTAATAAACTGATTTTAAATAAGGCGGACTCAATGCCGTCAAAAATGAGACCGCTATCGCGCTCGTTAAATTTATCAATATTTAATTTTAATCCTTGGATGTGAAAATTTATCCAAGACTCATAGTCTACAACCTCGGTTGCAGGAGAGGAGGGTATGTGAAACTCCAACCTCTCTATTATTTGTCCAGTATGGTGGTCGATTTTTACATATTTTATTTTAAGATAGATGAGCGCCTTCATCCTAAAATTGTCTAAATTGTTGAAGAGCGCTTCTATCAATGATGAATTTTGATGAAACCATTCCTCAAAGTTAGCAATGGTTTCTGAGGAGTCCATCTGGTAGTTCCTCACTAAATTATTTATGGACACTTCAGTGAGTCGGATAGAGGAGGTACCGTTGGTATAGGTATCGTTCGTGTGTGTATGTTGAAGTCTGTGCGAAGATAGTTCAAAACGTGTCTCGAAAGACTGAGCGCACAAGTCGCAAGAAAAGGAGACGACGTTAACAGAATCATCCCCACCTTCGGAGATTGATGCCGGCTTAGGTCGACAAACACCTCGCTTGATGTGTCGGGTGAGATCCCATTTCCTCGTGAAGATGTGCCCACAGTCAGCACATTCCCACTCGTTGCCATGTCGCGACAGTTCTGAGGTGGAACTCACATCACCTGAAAGAGAAATCATTCTATCATCTCTGTTCAAGCCTCAGTGTATTGTTACAACCTACCTTGACTCAATAACTCTAAACTTTCCTCGAGAAGGGAGGGCGTTGGTGATGAAGTTGATGCCTGAAATTGAGGAAGATGCTATTAGTCACACGTTTGAGGGAGATGAGAGAGGAAATCTTTAACTTACCATTTTAATGAAATATGATCAGACAGAATAATAGTCAAAGAGAGAGAGATCGTGCGTTCGTCACTTGTATGATTCACAGATTAAATGAAATGACATGACTGTCACTTTGCTTATATACTTTCATTCTCTTCATTCATTGGATGTTCATTCTGATTGGCTGCTTGTGTATACTTAAGAATTAGAAAAATGTTAAAGTTATCATTATTCAAAGTCAGCATTTCAAAGACAACATGACAAGTCCTCCAACAACACCAAATACCGCATTGGAGTTCTCCTCTCCATGCACATCAGCAAAGGTGCTCGTTACACCAAATGCACCAAGAAAGGCGAAGGTGGAGAAGACATACAATCTCGACAATATACGAAAGTTATCATTATCGGAGGACGATGAAGAGGAGTTGCCCGACCTAACAGGCATACGGTGGAAATATTTACAATATGATGCCGAAGGGGTGATGGAGATGACCAGCAAGTCGCACTTGCATCAAATATGGGAGTGGCACACCCCTAACTCCCAACCGCGAACCGAGGCGGAGTGGGCGTACATTGACAAAGTGAGGGACGCTGCAGAAGAACGTTTAAAGCAGCTCAACTGTTTTTGTAATCTATGTGAAGTCCGACACTGGGACGATATTGACAGCGAAGACCTTCTAAAATATATGTTATAATAAATGTTTATTTCATATTGTCGTTGCTTTCATGCTGACTTACTTGAATGGGACTTGAGTGAATGATTTAACCATGTATACTTTTTCATTTGGAAATAGTTATTTTTAACTTGTAAACAATTGAAACTTTATTCTATTTCTGACATATACACTATTGAAACTTTATTTTTAACTTGTAAATTGTTGAAACTATATCTTTCATTTAGAAATAGTAGCACATATAGTTTAACTTACAAGACTTTATATGGATGATGATATAGTTCAGTCACATTTAAGATAGCTTACACTTCTGATGTAGGGGATAGCAATCGATTGCGATCCATATGTAAAGAGCTTGTTCAACTACAGAAGAGAGAAGTGTGATATGATGCGTGTGGCGCGTGAGTGTCCTCCCATTTCATTCCATTCATCAATTTATCTCATTGATAGAGATAGGTAGAACTCATGGTTCTCATAACACATGCAATGGAAAGTTTATAAGGTAACCTTCGACAGATGGCTAAATGTCGCCCTGGCGCGAATGCATACTACATTGAAACAGAGGCAATCACTTGCAAACATGACGCAGAGAGGTTTAACAAGATTGATCATTGCCGAATGTCCCTTGCGGTATACATAGCTATGGGTTTCACCGCCGTCCTATACAGGAACGCCCGTCGAAAGGAAGTATTACACCGAACTTCATTTGCATTGTTACCTTCCCCTCTGTATCCATGCTTGAAAGCATGTCGTGGGCTTGGGACCACTTTAGCTACATTAGAAGGGGCCCTTAAGAGGACCTATGGTTCGTTCACGGGATTAGGTTAGTGGGTCGACTCAAGACTTTTGTAAAAACTCTGAAAATAGAAAGGAAATTGAATTAGATTAGAATTAGAAAATATATTTTAAAGTAACTTACTCGGCTTCTTCTTTTTCACTTTTCTGACGATGAAGTCCTCCAATTGTCCGTCTATTTTCAAATTTAAATGGAGGCACTTCACCCCCTCCCCCTCGTAGCACATTTGCGTTATATCAGGGTCATCTGTCATAGTGGGCACGTCGCAGATGTCGTTCTCGTAGAGGGGGAGGTGTACCTCATAGCTCCTCTTCACTCCTCTCTTCAACAAACCACTCATTCTCTCACATTCACTCCCCAACTTCTCATTTATCGCCCTCACTTCATCCACATCCTTCGCAATCACTCTCAATCTCTCACATTCAGCCTTCTGCTTCTTCAAAACACGCTTCAACTCATCACACTCAGACACCTTCGCCATCATCTCTTTCTTTTCCTCAGACCAACGCTTCTCCGCCTCCATCATCATCACCATCTCCTCTTTCATCTGCTTTATCGCACTCACTTTCCCTTTCAACAACTCATTTTCCGCCAGCACTCTCTTATTCGTATTCTCCATCGCACTCATTCGATCCTTCATCTGATTGTATTCAAAGCAATCACTCGACCTCTGATCTTTCTGAGGCGATGAGGAGGCTTTTGGCTTTCCTAAGGTAACCTTGTCACCGAAAAGCCTCCTCATCGTCGCGTCCCGCTCTTCAACAACACTCTTCTTCTGCATTACAACACCCCTCACCTCGCTCTCTTCCTCTTCACTACTCATCTCGCTCATAGCGAGATCGCGATCGAGGTCTGCATCAGTCACTACAGGCGCTACAGGTACTTTCTCAATCACCCTCACTACAGGCACTACAGGCGCTTTCTTAATCACCCTCTCTTCAGTCGCTTTCTCAACCGCAGCCTCAATTGTCTTCACCGCCTCATTCTCTTCATCCTCCAACAACAAACCCTCAAACCACGCCTTAAAATCGCTATCCGTAATCTTCCCCGACTCACACTCTTTATGCTTTTTATAAAAATCCTCCGCCGCCTCATCCTTCCCACACTCAACACGCTCAACTACGCACACTCTCTTCAACACACGCTTCTCATGTCCATCAAACGCCGCAACATGCTTTTTCAATTCAGTTCCGCGAGCAATTCTCCCACAGGAGCATTTCCCCACGAGGAATCGTACATTTTTCGAGGTAGTCATAACGTGAAACTGCAAGAAAAACAAAGTCGCTTGTTAGCAAACGAAATGATATTGTCTTACATGTAGTCGTCGAGGATAGACAAGTTAAGCTGATGAATCCGTTACAGGCATTACTCAGAGGGGATCTTATCCCAACTCCAAGGCCTCGGCCCACAAATCCAACCTCCGACGGACAGAGCGTGCGTCATATCACTTTGTTGGTATTCGGACCCCGATTTTGACATGAAAATCGGTGGAGTTATTTACATCAGGAAACAAGTCTCGAGCTGAAGCTCGCCTCGTACAACATTATAAATGCCTTAGTTGAATTCAGCAGGGTCGAAAACCCCAGAAAACCTCCAAAACTAGTGAATTTAAATTTTTCAACTTTTTAGCACTACTTATGAAATTTTATAAGTAGTCTATCACTTAGGGCAGGTCAATAGCGACCGAACCTTTTTTGAATCAAGTCAAACGGACTTGTAGAAGCAAAGTTACAAGCCTTTAAAGTTTTGGAGTCTTTTATGGCCTGGAGACGAAGGCCATCTCCTGGCTAACCTCTAAGTCTGACGCCTTAGCTGATATCAGCAATGAAATTTTCTAAGTCGGTTTCTTACAGAAACCCGGAATTTGGAATGTCCGAAGCTATCATCGGAGCTCAGAGAGACGACCTACCTCTGACAATCGCTCTCGTCTTAATGACAAGTCTCTGTCGGTTTCCGCTTATATAGTGTGTGGCGATCAGCTGATGACGTAATACCCATCATCCAAACACTGAAAACCGGTCTATCATCGATTCTGGAGGTCCGATTGAGCTGGAAATATACCATATCCATGTAGAATTTGACGCTGAATCCGAATCTGGCCTCCGTTTTCCCATCCAATGCTTCGTTTTGGCTCCACAGTAGGCAGCCATCGCAAAAATTCTAACTCGTTTTTTCGAAAAATGTTGAAAATTTTTCTCTCCGATTGACTTGAAACTCTCCGATTGACATGAAACTCACCATACAGATAAAGAATTTGACGCTGAATCCAAATCTGAAATCCGTTTTCCAATCCGATGCTTCGTTTTGGCGCTACAGCCCAAAACGTCCCAAATTCTAACTCTGTCGTTTTTCGCCAATGTCCCAAAATCTTAAATGGCGTCTCACATCTAAACGAAGACAGATAGGAACAAGCCGATTCTTTCAGTGAATTTGTCTCACTCTTAGCTTTCAAACGAGCTATGGCACGACTAAAAGCCAAAATCGAAGCTAGCTCTCCCGAGGGGGGGGTAGGGTGGGAAAAACTTGTCGACCTAACTTTTGACGAGGAAGACGATGGTAGTACTGGCGCATCGAATTTCGACACTTTGGAAAAAATTTTTCATTTTTACCGTACACAGTCACTCTGACACTTCGGATTTTTTCAACCTTTCCTAAAATCTTGTAACCACTCTAACTTTTGAACGGCTGATCGGATTGACTCGCGCCAAAAAATGTCATAGGTTAGTTTTTCATCCTCTTTCGAATGCAACCCGAACGAACAAAATCCGTCCACTAGAAGCCGAGATAGCAGCTAGCTCTCCCGGGGGGGGGTAGGGTGGGAAAAACTTGTCGACCTAACTTTTGACGAGAAAGACGATGGTAGCACTGGCGCATCGAAATTCGACACTTTGGAAAAAAAAAATTTTCATTTTACCGTACACAGTCACTCTGACACTTAGGATTTTTTCAACCTTTCCTAAAATCTTGTAACCGCTCTAACTTTTGAACGGCTGATCGGATTGACTCGCGCCAAAAAATTTCATAGGTTAGTTTTTCATCCTCTTTCGAATGCAACCCGAACGAACAAAATCCGTCCACTAGAAGCCGAGATAGCAGCTAGCTCTCCCGGGGGGGGGGGGTTGGGTGGGAAAAACTTGTCGACCTAACTTTTGACGAGGAACACGATGGTAGCACTGGCGCATCGAAATTCGACACTTTGGATTTCCTCCCACCCTACCCCCCCCCGGGGGTGGAAAAACTTGTTGAGACCATTTTTGACGAGGAAGACGATGGACACCACGTCCACCAGGCCGGCACACCACGTCCACCAGGCCGGCACCCAAGCCCACCCGGGCGGCACAACACCCCAGGACAGGGAGGAGGGGGGTAGGGGTAGGGGGGGTATGGTGGGAAACGGCCGCCATCTTGCGCTATCTGGTGTTTGTCACTTGCTTACTACTCCCGATAAATGGACATTTTGTCTTCCCATCTTGCAAGAGACAATTGTTATTTGGCGAATCCACCATTCCAAGAAAGAACTTAGGCCAACGAGCTCGCTGGGAATATCGCTCACTGTTATAGATTGTAAAGTATTCACTCGGCAAGCTTGGAATTAGAGTTTCTATTATATATTCATTTCCTTCTTGTTTTCTGGTGATATCAGGTACATACCATGTTTCCCGCACGTTACTCGATTTTCATCATATGTTCCAGTCTTTGATGTAATCATTAGATAAAGTTTCCGTTGAAATCTCCATTTTAAAATGCCGGATTGATTCACCATTCGTACCATCAAACTATGACGGTCTGTTGCAGTGATACATGCTCTTGAATACAGCAGACAACGTGAATTGTGATGATCAAATGTCATTGACATGCACGTCTTCAGAGCTTCGCAAGCGACAGCACAAGCCAACTTCGAATCGGCAGTTGTAGTGCTGATGACTGCTCTCGAGCATTCGACTGATCTTCCGACCTTGAAGTAGAGAGGATCAACAACGGAATAATAAGCTTCAGAATAAGTTTGGATCTCTGCCGTTGCTACAGTTGTAGCAAGTATGAACAGAATCAAAGCCTGCATTATCCCATTCAAGTGTTGGCATTTGTTATGAGCTTCTCAATATCATGTTTATTGTAAGCGAATGGAAGCAAAGGAACGTTTCAAAACGTGGACGTATCAAAACGTGAATTGCAGCAAACATATGTCGCTTAACATTGTCGCGGTGAAACGACTGATTAGGAAACCCATACATAATTCAACATTGATGCAAGTATATGTTAAATACATTCATAAAAAGACATACAGTGACATGTGAACACCATAGACTGGTTTCATAACTTTTCATTGAGAAATTTTGCTTAAAAGACAAGCCATAATAGGAAAAAAAAGATGATTTCATTTTTACGGTTCTACAAAGAGGTATGCATGGAAGATTTGAATACACAAGACGTTTAGGTATCAAACGATGAAGACAGTGAGTAACACTAGATTCTGCATTTAAATAAAGTCTTTTGCTTAACATAAAGCGACGCTTTGAAATTTCATCAATGGAGCAGTCACACATTCGTTCACTGTTTCTATAAATGATGCGATGTGCTCTTTTGTCTATTCTTTCTAATCGGAGAGACAAAGTTTTATTCAAGCTCACAAATGCGGGACATGCATACTCCAAAATAGATCTAACATAAGATGTATAGATGATATGCAATTCTTCATCAGATACAAACGGGCGGAATTTACGTAGAACATGAAATCGTTTGTTGGCAACTTTGATAATTTTGTCAACATGACAATGCCAAGACAGATCATCTGCAATATTAATGCCAAGTATTTCTACTGAAACAATAATATTCAAGGGGAAATTGTACAGACTGGGATCGCGCAAGACTTTACTCTTGAGACGTAACATTACATTTGATTTCATAAAATTTATTTGCATGTCATTCCCTTCCCACCAAGACATACATCCATTATAACATTCTTGACGAGGCTATCAACATTTGAAACTTCAGAATTAAATACTGGTACAATTAATGCGAGATCATCGGCATACTTTACACAATACACATCATTTTCATGGTTGCATTTATAGTCCCCAAAAAAAGAGGCAAAGATAAAGGGGGCGAGAACAGTTCCCTGAGGAACGCCGGACACAACATCAAAAAATCAAAAAAATTAGAATCAGTATTCAATAAACGAACACAAGCAGTTCTGCTACTTAAATAATTTTGCAGCTACAAAAGAAAACCAGTGGGCACACCTTTATCACAAAATTTTCTCAACACCATGTTATGATTTAACTGATCATTTAGCCCTTCTAAAATCAAAGGTTATCAAAAGTGAACCATAACAGATAGGGTTATCAAAATTTTCACACAGCTTGTTCACGATGGAAAGGACGGCTGTAGTGGTAGAGCCACCATTTATGAAAACCCAAGTGATGAAAGTCAAGAGACTCTTTGTGTCTAGAAAGTTAAGTAATGATGGCTCTAGCACTCCACTTTCAAACTGACGAAAAAGGTAATTAAATAAATAACTTTTCAAGGCAAATTCACACTGATTGAAAAGTCTGCCGCAAGAAAGTACTAAATGGCGAAGCGAGATATTGAATGTGGTTTATATTTTAGTTTAAGTTTGTTTGAACATCCCTTGGATGAATCGTCTTCCAAACATATTTTGCATTAACATATCTACAAATGAAAATAGAACAGCTAAATAGAAACACATCAATTTACTTTGAAATTGACAGAATGAGCAATCAATGGCTAATAGCGAGAAGTATTGGCGTTGTAGTAGATGTTCAACATACGATCGACAAGCGCAAGCACCTTGCTTGTGTAAAATACGACAAGTACATAGCCATAAACATATCCCGCTTTGCAGAGTAAACGAACAAGAATTGATAGAGCTGGATTTTTAGGTGAACTGACTGAACTGCTTAGCAGAAAATTAGAATGAGCGGAGAGTTGAGTGAACTGAAAAGTCGTCTCGTTCGAATGTCTGAAGTGACGCATCAACGGGCACCTCAAAGGAAACTCAGCATTAGATATCTCAATACTTTTAGATTCATCATCCAGTAACAAATGTAGAAGTTTTACGAAAAAGATGAAAGGACAGCTAAAACAATCTTCATAAAACACCACGAAATATCCGGAAAACAACCACATGAAATGGGAATATCTGCATCTCTTTTAATGCACATTTTCAATTTTGCATAGGTTTTCACCTGTCTTTCATTTTTGACTTTGATGCTGTGCCCTATTGTATAGAAAGTTACAATCTATCTTCATTTTACATGTTAATGTACTCAATCAATTTTGAATTGATGGAACCTATGTTCATTGTTCGACAACAAAGGTCTGTCTCAGTACATTCAATATCTAAAGGAAATGACTATGATTAAGTCAATAAAAGACACCAACACCCTTGATTCCCCGACCGCACTCGCTCATAAAGGAATTGAACCGAAGTCCTGGGCGGAGACGAGCTCGCACCTTGTTCACTAGGCCACGCTGACAATACAAAAGGAATGCGAGTGAAGGCAGTGGTGATCTCCAAGTGATATTGACAGCTTAATGTCGTATTATTATTGACAGAATACTACCAGCATTCATATTGTAGCGAGACATCATGTCAGCATGTCATTCGACTGCGTCTCACTGTAGATTGACAAGAATGGATTGTCAGTAGGACCTAATAATAGAACAATAAGCAGTCGATATGACTTGGAGATGACTACTGCCTTCACTCGCATTTCCTTTGTACCGTCAGCGTGGCCTACTGAAGAAGGTGCGAGCTCGTCTCCACCGCGGACTTCGGTTCGATTGCTCGGTCAGGTGAGTGCGGTCGGGGAATCAAGAGTAAGAGTGTTGGTGTGTTATGTTGAGTTAGTAGTTCTTGAAGAAATGAGTGGCCAGAGCTTCATGAAACAGGCAAGCTCTATTGCTCGCCATTTACTTTCCAACGGATGTGACCTCTCAGAGAGCGTTTAAGATTTTACGAAGATCCTGTGTTCAAAGTGCACTTTGTTTTCATGGAAACTTTAGCCAATCAAGAGATTTAGAAGTAGCTCTTGATTGGCCTTGGGTTGCCACGGCAATAGCATTGATTGCTGTTCACTTGCCGTCGTCTTGCTGTCCTTGTCTCACATTGTACGTTATTAAGATATTTTGAATTATGGTCATAAATGGTCCTCAACCGGTTTCAATTGAGCTTAGAGTACTGCCTCAATCTTCGTCAGGAAGTTAAATAAAAGCAAAATTACAAGCTAGGGGAAATTTTTCAAAATGTGCACTTGTTACATAGTACGAACCATGATGTATAAGAAATTAGTTGGAGTCTATAAGATAAAAAATTGTAAGTTGTAGCACTCTTTAGCGACACATTAATGATGTGATCATAGCACATTGGATTTCGGAGATTTAGGCTCAAAGATGGGCGACCTTTGAAGGACATGTTGCATGTTGACACCATTTGGCAGTCTGTCATGAATTGACGTATGAAATTTAGTTCTTCGATTTTACTCGTCGATGTTCTCCGTTAAGTTGTTTCAGAATTGATATTTTCATTTCAGAATCGCCATGCTTATGTTGGACGCAATAAAGATATACTACTTTCGTTTTATCTTTATGATTGATATCGTATCGATGCCCATTTACTCGTTCCCTTAGAGATCTTCCTGATTCGCCAATCTACACAAAGTAACAGTTTTCGAAGCGAATCGAGTAAATTATGTACTTCGTAATTCCTGACGAAGATTGAGGCAGTGCTCTATCCTCAATTGAAACCGGTCGAATACCTTTTATTTCTATAATTGAAAAGATTTGAGAAGACGTTGACCTTTTAATTCTGCAACAACCATTTGAATCGAATATCGATCCGTCTTTGAGGGCTGTTTTTAATTAAAGATGTTATTAAGTCACGTTCCTGTGATTGACACCAGTTCCGCGTCAACACAAGACTTAAAGCGGACGAAAGGCCTCGTGCTATGATTTTATTTGTTACTTCAATTGTTTTAAAATCGGCTACTTGCATTGAAAAATGACGTTATTATCATTTTTATCATGCCTTGGGTGAACAATCAGTCGTTTCAGATAAGAGTTCAAGTGCACCATATTAGTCCCCTACTCAATATGAAACTTTTCATTTGGTTGCTGAATTAAGTTCATTCCTACATAGTTTGACACATCGCAGCTGTGTTGTCCTACGCCATAGACTATAAATCCGCATCAATAATAATGATAAAAATCATGACTTTATTTGCTTCACAAGGCCATGAGGGCAATCAGTGATCACATGACATTATAAAAATTGTCCGTTTACATGACAAAATAGCGTATGAGAATAAGTTGAAGAAAGGAAGACAGATATTGCTCACAATTCGACGTAAAGAATAATCGCAGTACCTAGAGAATGGACGTTGAAGTGTATTTGAGGAACGAGTGCAGGATTCATCTCTCGTTTGGAAAATCGTTCGAAGTGGATGATCGCTGTATGTTTCAACTATTCGATAAAGTTTCTAACAGATTCTGTCTGTTGCATACGTGAACGGTGGAAATTTAGCACTGTCTGTTTCCATGATTTTAAGACATCTTCTTTCAAATCGGTGGATGGTGGTTGTGAGTCTGGAGGGCATGTTGCAGAAAGTAGGGTATGTGTATAGAAGCAAAGACCGAATCAAAGCAGCATATGTTTGATACATGATGGAAGGATGACAATTCGATCTACGCAAGTTACGTAGCACTAAGATTCTCTTCCTTGCTTTGTTGATTGCAGTCTTGATGTGTAGGTCCCATTTTATGTCTGAGCTGAACGTAACGCCGAGTAGTTGTAGGTTAGACTTTTGCTGGAGAAAAGAACCATCGGAGCACTTGACAGGGAAGAGTGTCAAGCCTTTCTTCGATATAATGTCCATCGTTCGGCACTTCGAGTAGTTGATCGGCAGTTTGTTGTTATTAGACCAACTGACTAAACCGTCGCATTCGTCTTGAAGATGATTTTCAAATCGTTCTCAGAAAAAATGGAGGTATGTGATTTCCTCAGCGTATTTAAGGACGAGAGTACTACTTGCTTGATTTCTTATTTTGTTGGTTGCAAGGTAGAATAGTGTAGGTCCTAAACGCTCCCTTGTGGAACTCCGCTGATCGAGAGTGTCCAAGATGATGACTTGCTGTCAACGCACATTCTGTGTCGCCTATCACTTAGGAAGTTGTTGATCCAGTGGATGGTCGGTGATGGGAAGTTAAATTTAGACCAAAATGCATGGTACACACAAATCAGAAGAGTAGAAGGTCGAATAAACAACACGACAAATTCAAAGGCACAGTCAGTAAGAAACGGCTGGTCGGTGTCGCCTAGACGATGGTAATCAAGGTGATCGGAGAGGTAGGACAGTATTCCTCCGCCATGGTTGTTTCTGTCGGATAGAGATATAGAGAAACCTAGGATAGAGAGGGAGGTGTTGGGAGTGTCAGCGTCAAGCCAAGTCTCGGTGAAGACCGCGATGTCAGGGCGAAGCTTTCTTAGTTTGGCTGATTGAACTTGTTTGAGATGGATCTCACGTTGGAGAGGAGGCTGAGATGAGAGTGCCATGGGAACTTTTGTGGCTGATCTTCTTTGCTTGGACGATCATCCAAAGTAGTTGTCCAACGCAGTTGATGTGCAAATCGACTAAAATTGACATGGAAGTCAATTTTCGAAGTTTCATTGAAAGGGCTTGCTAAATTGAATTTCGGTCCTTTTTGCAAAACATTTATTTCTTCTGTTGTCAGGGTACCAGTTAGGTCACTCACAAGTACATCACGTGGATTTTCTGATGGAGCTTCATTGTTCATTTCAATGCTGATTGGGTTATGCTCGTTGTATCCGTACAGTGTTTTCAGTCGTTCAAGTCTTTTATTCAATTTTCCGATCATTTTGGTTCCATTTCGGTTTCGTCCTTCTTGAATGAATGAATCTATTTATGACATCAAATTTTCATTCTGTATTATATCTTTGAGACAATTCAGTCTTGTTCTTGCTCTTGACTCTAATAGATTAATTCGTTGACTTACGTTTGTAATTTCTTTTCTCAGAATGTTTCGTGCAATTAATTTGTTCAAATGCTTGTGGAATTGATATTTCTTTGGTAGAGAAAACCATAACGATCTTGGTAGAACGTGTTCTCTTATACAGTCGTGTAAAACTCCCTTTTATGAATCAGAGTGTCAATAGAAATGAATTCTTTCAGTGTTTCTCTGAGGATGGATTAACGCCTCTTTCCGCAAGAGTTCGAAATCATAGTGAAAAGGCCCTGATTAGTCATGTTGTTTGATTTGATGTTGGAAAGAATCAGGAATATTTTGATGTTAAACGATTATATAATTGATATAGTATACAAAATTTTTCGGTCAGCATCCACAGACCATCTTCAGGTAAAAAAAGAAATTCATTGAAGGGTTAATAGTGCTATGTGAGCAATTCAAACATAAAACATAGTTTAACTTAATTCGAGTAGGGTCTGGCAAGAAAGGATAGGCAAAATGATTGACATTAATGAAATATTAAGATGACAGATGATGATGATATGCGACAGGTAGTACTGGGCTACAATTTACCAATAGCAATAGAAATTGACCTGACAAATAGTTTAGGTAAGAGTACAAAAATATAAAAGGAATAACGGAGGTAACTGCATGAAAAAAGGTTAGTAGAAAAGGAAGTTTCGATAACTGTAGAGCTCATTTTTGTTGTTAATAGAGGGCTGCAATTTTTTTGATGAAAAATGATTCACGTAAACGGAGATTAGTATTGTCATTATCATAGGCAAGAATTGAGCACGTAAAATTAAAGTTATTGATGTGACAGTTTTACATATATATTGCCTGAGAATGTAATTGATTGCAATTACAAATTACCCCGTTTTTATTTTACCCCGATTTCAATTACTTTGTAATTACTTTAGATACTTGTCAGCATTAAGCTATGCGCTTCCCCACCACTTTTTACATATGAAAGAGGATTTTCCTAGGTTAATTACAATTGCTTCCCGGAAAAGCAGACGACGCTTTTAGCATTGATATTAAATCAGGGTTTCTACTGGAATTTCAAGGTGGTGTTAGAGCACAATTTTGGGCAAAATAGAACACATTTTTTATGCAATAGAGCCCGAGAACGATCAAAATCTAGCTGTGATGATGAACGCAATTCTACGCGTATGATTACCTTCCTTACGGTAGGTCTACTTGACATTTATTTGTCCCGTTTATTAGTACACAAACAAATATCTTGTTTAGGGAAAGAAATGATTATTATCACTGCTAGAAAGCTAATACAAAAACCATAACTGATAAAACGGCTGAAACATGAAATAAAAATCTATAAAACAATCCATTTGAAACAAATTACAATAACAATTCATATATGATGAGAGTAATCTAGAAGACAAAAATGATAGCCAACAAGACCATTACGATTGTAACTGGAATAGCTGATAGTCATCACAAATATAATTGAAGGGGCTACAATGAGATTATGAAGAGAATGACATGGAACCTCTAAATAAAACTGAAACCATATTCTTTAAAATCACGACGCAGTGTTAAGGTGCACGCATGACATACATTAATTTAGAATAGTTCGGCCGGCTTTGAAGCACCTATCGATAACGAGAAACCTGTGATTACTTTTTCAAAACTGATTAACGTTAACCTAACTAACTTTTTAAATTGATCGATGTCTGAATACGGCTTTGCAGTCTTTTAATGTTCTAAATATCATAATTCAGGGCTAACGATTTTCACTCGATGATTTCGTGATAGGGCTGGAATCATGTTCAAACTATATAATGCAGCGAAACCTTAAATACGGCTTGGTAGAAAATAATTACATGAAAGTCAGTACTATTGTTAATTATTAGAAAAAAATGGAGAGATCCGGCCCTAATTCAAAGGGAAATAAATTAAGGCAGTAACGACGAGGACATTTGCGTACAGGCTATGTCATCAGTGTACAAGTGTACTAATAACTCTGGTTTTATTTCATATCCCTTTTAACTGAGACAGGCTCTCCTCATTTCTCGTTATGAGGTGTATATACAATGTAAATATTCAGTTGGGGGAATGAATGAATGATGGGTAATTATATATGAATGTCGCAAGATTCTATTTTTAAAAATTCAGTAAATTTTTAAAGGTTGTGACGGTGGATAGAAAGAAAAGTAATGGTTCACGAATTCTCAAATACACTTTACATAAGCTTCTTTCTCTTGGTATCTAATTCTGAGACTACCATTTCTCTTTCTTCAACAAGAACTCTCTTTTTCGCCTCTAGAATCTTGACTTCTTCTCATTGTCTTTGCTGTTCTTCATTGAATTTCTTCTTCTCCGCTTGTTCTTTTCTCTTTCGTTCTAGCGCCAATCGACGACGGTTACTTGCCATTCGACAAGAGAGAAGAAATTTCTCGCTAAATTCTACCTCCGTTGTTCCACCAGCTCGTCGAATTCCGTCTTGGGCATGCCGTAACAAAACGAAGGATTCAGTATGAAGATTCTCTTTCAGAAGTAAAGCATTGCCATTAAAACCCCGTTCAACAGCCGCATTCCCGTGTGAGAGAATGAGAACCTTCTGAATCATGGATGACAAATTTGGATAAGTTTCCTCATCCAAGACGTTGGTGTAGAAATCGTCGAGACGATCCTTAAATGGTTTATACTTTGATGATCTTTCGAGAATGTTTTCGTCCAGTACAAAGTTTCGCCATTCAGCATTCACTCTGTCACAATCAAGTATCGTAATGATATTACATTCGCTCAAGGTGGTGAGCGCACTGCGAACAAGTCGACATGTTCTATCAGTCAGATGAAATAATCGAGGATTGAATCCTGACAAGAATTCCGTAAACTGATATTTGAGGGGAGAATGTTCCGATATTTTCTTTACTGTAAGGATCAGAATTGCCCTACATTCTTTTCGGAAAGCAATGGCTTCATTGGGTTTCACTTTTTTGCTCTGAAGTGATCTCCGTGCACCTTCGACGATTTCTAGATCATCGATTGTGGTCCAGTTGTCCGGATCTTCGACCTTGATGCTCAGAAGATCTGAGCCACTCACCACTCATCTGAGCATCGATCGTATCTTTTCTGATGAATTTGGATAATAATTCACGAAACAATGATGATAACTCACCGAACAAGTGAGGTGCAAGTGGCATTTTTGATTGAAATTTGGTCAAAAATTCTCTGACATCCTCTGAAAGATGCACAAAGAAATGAAGACGAGCAGTCAATATCGTAGTATTGTTCTGCATTGCGCTGACAACGTTGCGGTATGACTTCGAGGCAGGAGTCCTCAATTTTGTTTCTAGGCCGCTAATAGTGACAGTCTCTTTTTTGTTAACCGCGGTCACATACTTTTGCAAGTAGTCTATCAACATGAGGGCCCTCCTTGCGACGGGTACATTTTCTGTCCAGCGAGTTGAACAGAATTTCAAAGGGAAAACGTCCGATCCTGTAACAGCACTGAATTCTCCACGTCGGGCGGTTGAATCACTAAATAAATAATAAATACCACGAAGAAATTCAAAGAGGTCCCAAGAAGGCGCATCTTTACTTTCGAATCCGAACTGCACTGCCCCGTGCACAACATGAAGTCCGCAGGATCCCATGTTCAGCAGATGTTTGTCTATGTTTTTCATCTTGATTTCACTTTTCATCAAGCGCATAAATTTCCAGTTCACATTCGAACCGTCCATTTGTATTTCGATTATCTTGTCCCAACACTTTTCAGGAATAGTTTCCTTGAACGACATCAGAATGTCTTCAGCTCTTGACTTATTCATGAAGTGAGAATCCAAATAAAAGCAGGATATTTGATTTGCTGAGCTATTCCATACGTTAACGTAGACATCAAATTGTCCCATTTTGGTCACCTTGTTAAAGGCTTCGTCAAACATAGCAACAATTGAAGAAGCACTTGTTACCACAGACAAAGTCTGATCTTTGAAAAATTGTCCTACTCCAAACGTTGCCAGATATGATGCCTTGTCCTTTTCAACACTGAAATCACGAATAATAGCGGAGTCTGGAGCCATTGCTCTAAGTAATCGCCCGCTGCTCTGGGATGATCTCATTGATTTTCCAGATTCCACTAGATCTATAACATAAAGTATCTGGGATTTAAATGTTGCCTCATTTGAAGCTAACGGCTGCGAACTGATCGACGATTGAGTCTGGAGACATTCAACGGATTGGTCGACATATGTGGCTTCTCTCGTAGCAGTTGTAGTATCCAGTTTACAAGTTGCAATACTGTGTTGAGCCTTCGTCTTGTGAGCAGTGCCTTTTTGATGTTGGTTAATAGCCCGACGCCCTGGTGTGCCACCGTAAATTCTACATTACATAAAGTGCAAAATGCTCCTCTGTCTTTGTCAGTCTTTCCTCTAGCAAGCCATCTGAAGAGAGATCCGTCCTTTAGAGTGAGGCTGAATCTGGGGTTTGATGCCCACTCTTGGCGATATAAATGGCGCCCCATCCTGAACACAAAACAGAAGGTATAATCATGCAAAAACAAAATGTGTAGTCATTTCTAAAGAATGCAGGAATTCGTAAGATGCCAATATCTATTACATAAATGTATAGCTTGAGTTGCTTGAAAATGGCAAACGATCTAAGGAGTATTGGAATCGAATATGATATCGTAATATTGGAAGCAGATGCTGCCCCGAACCGGTATAAGCTCGCGAACTGTTAATAGTTATCAACAACACCTGAGCCACTAAAATTATTACTAATTTTGTTTTTTTAACAACAGGCAACAATCGCAATACTGGATTTCCTTTCTGTCTTCGAGACTATATTACTTGGTCAACCTAATGGTGTGATTAACGAGATGATTTTGTTACTGTTATGACATTTAACAATTCAAAGAACATTTATGAATAAATGCATCGTGATTGCTGATACCGTACTATCTCTGAAACTGAAATTATTTGGTATTTTTCTCTCGTATACGTATACAATTTTCCTTTTTTCTCTTACCAAAACTTTCAATCACCAAGGAAAAGGCAAACAACTTTTCACTTTGAATTCATCTTCTGATGAAAGTACGGCACGTCTGACTGTCCCACCAAGACACGAGTACATGGAAACAAACGAACGAATATCAACGAAGCATTTAAACAAAAATTAAAACGGTGCAATCTAAGGAATATTATATTTCTGAATCTCAAGCATATATTACACAGTGGGAATAGCATTAAGTTGGTGAGGATCGATTGAAGTAAAGTCTTTGAAGTGAAGAACATCTAGCATCCAATCAATGAAACATCGAAAAACGTATACGCAGTCTCTTGACATTGAAAGCAAAGCCCAAAGTTGACGCTTAGAATTTACGATTCTTAATTGTAACAGTAGCATGTATGTCGATAAGCACCGACAGATTGAAAGGAAATATACCTGAAATTAGACAATGAATAATCGTAGATAAAAAGTCTAACTATAAATAATTATGTCTGACATCAAAATGTATCAATCCATTTACTACATTTGAAAGCAATGGTCAATTCCTCCGTTTTGTCCTATGTTTCCAATTGATTTATGTATGTAGATTTCGTGAAACGGGAAAACAAAAATCCAGCTCGTACCTTGATCAAATTCGGATTGTCGGCTGCGTTTGGAAGTCACATATGAGACTAGCCAGCTTAAAACTACGCATCATTCGAGTTTCGCAACAACTTCTATCGATGAAATCAACATTTATTCTCGTTCATTTGGACATGATTACTTTTTCTTATTCAAATACTGTGTATATTACTTAAAATACTTCGACAAGTTATTCTCGATTTGTATTGAAATAAAAATAAAATTACTTTGCAAGCTTTCGAGTGAGCCTGTCACTCGTCGTCTTGTCACTTGTCACTTGTCAAATTGCTTGTCTCACTCACTCTCTGTACTCGTGCCTGACGACGAGTGACAGGCTCACTCGAAAGCTTGCAAAGTAATTTTATTTTTATTTCAATACAAATCGAGAATAACTTGTCGAAGTATTTTAAGTAATTTAAATGGAAGTTCTCGAAGAAGAAGGAAATCAGCAATTCAAATACTGTGACTTACCGGTAAGTTGACTGATACCAAGGTACATAAAGGCAAAAATGTCATACGTGACGAATTTCAAGAATAATGGTAACGACTAACATCACCTTTTTAGGAGTAAAATTTGATATGTATCAGTCAATAAAATCAAAGTCAAGTTCAAAAATTTATATTTTTTACGTTATATTTTCATAATCTATCCAAATATATGCCAATAACGGTGGTATGAATATATTCAAGAATCAATCGAATTATAGTACGTTTACATGAATCATTTGCAACTTTAAATCTGAGAAAGTCATGCAATGTTTTTCATTAAATAACAAATCAAAAAAGTATTTTTCAAAACAAAGTGAGAAATAGAGCACTTGACTCTGATTAGAGCACAAATAGTGTGCTCTAAAGCACATAGCGCCAAATAGTGCACATAGAGCACATACAGCACTCAGTAGACACCCTGTAAATTACCTCCTTTTTTATTTCGCCCAAGTGTTTTCGCCTCAAGTCTCTTCAACGATTGAATTTGAAGATGCAGGATTGGGATATCGAAACTTGTGGGTTCTAGGAGACTTAACTAAGCTTGCAGTTACACCTGTGCTAAGATTTAAATTGTTTTAAAGATTTCAACTTTGACTTCTAGAAGAATTCCTTCGCTTCTCTTTTTCAAAGAGGAGTAGTGTTTTCTGATTTGCGTTTTCAGCTCAGGAAGATAAGGGAAAGAGTATCACAGCATCGCACTTAATTTAGATTTTGAAAATATGTTTCGTCATGCATGTAAATTTCTTTGAAATAACCCAGGTAGTTGTACACACATAAGCATGACAACGCATTATTGATGAGGACCGTAATTTTATACTGCTTTTGAAATGAATATTAAGCTGATTGCAAATTACTTCTCAATTACATAGTTAAAAATGAAATTGATTGCGATTACTAATTGCCGTAATTGTATTTGCAACTACAATTGAAACATAAGTCTGAATTAAAACTGCAATATCTTGGAGCAAGCTAGTCAGTTTATTGCTTAGAATTCAGAAGTGTAGCACAAAAATGACATTGTGTCATATATGACGCAACAGAACTGAAAGGGTTAACAGCGAATAATGTTTTCATTTCACCAAGAAAGCAGTCAGATGTTTTCAAAAGTATTTTCCTTCACATAGTGGGTAAAAAGACAAATAACAATATTCGTCATTCCATCCCAAGCGGTCATACGAGCTACTGATTGAATAATATTGAATGCTCAAATAATCCATGCAATTCGCAGTTTCACCATTCGGCTCACCGCTTCTGTACCCGATAAATGGACATTTTGTCTTCCCATCTTGCAAGAGACAATTGTTATTTGGCGAATCCACCATTCCAAGAAAGAACTTAGGCCAACGAGCTCGCTGGGAATATCGCTCACTGTTATAGATTGTAAAGTATTCACTCGGCAAGCTGGGAATTAGAGTTTCTATTATATATTCATTTCCTTCTTGTTTTCTGGTGATATCAGGTACATACCATGTTTCCCGCACGTTACTCGATTTTCATCATATGTTCCAGTCTTTGATGTAATCATTAGATAAAGTTTCCGTTGAAATCTCCATTTTAAAATGCCGGATTGATTCACCATTCGTACCATCAAACTATGACGGTCTGTTGCAGCGATACATGCTCTTGAATACAGCAGACAACGTGAATTGTGATGATCAAATGTCATTGACATGCAATTCTTCAGAGCTTCGCAGGCGACAGCACAAGCCAACTTCGAATCGGCAGTTGTAGTGTTGATGACTGCTCTCGAGCATTCGACTGATCTTCCGAGCTTGAAGTAGAGAGGATCAACAACGGAATAATAAGCTTCAGAATAAGTTTGGATCTCTGCCGTTGCTACAGTTGTAGCAAGTATGAACAGAATCAAAGCCTGCATTATCCCATTCAAGTGTTGGCATTTGTTATGAGCTTCTCAATATAATAAATGTTGCTCAGGTCCATATAACTTTAAAAAGTCGGAATACATCCGCTTTAAAACAATTTTCTCTAGCAATTTTGCTGGTAGTGTTGTTTGGGTTATTGGCCTGGGTCGTTTTTGTTTCAAAGCAATTCGTAAGGTTTTGCTCTTCCTTGTTATTCTAGCATCTATGTTTTCTCGGCGAAATACGTTCTTGATTTGTTTGTTTACCTCTTCGGAGATGAATGGAAATGAGAAATACATGCATTCAACATTTTGTTCACTTCGTTTTTTTTTCTTTTCATTTGTTTGTTGCTTGCTATTTTGATCATTGAATCAGGATATCCGTTAGGTTGAAGAGTACTATTAAAATTATTCTCACATTTTTTGTATATTGCATCATTCGAGCATCGTTCTGCTATTCTGTCTTCTTCGTTTCTTATAAAGTTCAGTTTTGCTTCTTGAGGTATATGGGAACGATAATGTACAAAAACGTTTTTCTTTGCTGGTTTACGACAAAATTCGAAAGTGGGTTCATCGAAACATGAGACATGTAGCGTAACTCAGAACTCATCAAGAAGACTCAGACGATTATCGTTGCCACAGGGTAATTAAATTTCAAATTTTGCGTTGTCATTTTGAAAATTAAGATGATGAAGAAGTGACATAGCTTGATCTTTGCTTTGTACAATAGCAAAACAATCATCGACATAGCGCATGAAAAGTGGTATATCGTGCATTGCTCTCATTCTTCTTAGAGCGGTAGTTTCAATGGTGTCCATAAAGACAATGGCTAGTATGCCGGATAATGACGATCCTATTTCTTCCCTTTTTTCTTCATATCCGGTCATTTACTAGAAATGCTATTGGTACTAAGTAACCCTTCACTACCTGCCGCATACCTCCTTCTCTTCTCTTACCATAGTTTGTATATTTTGTATATCTTTTTTATATATCTCTTGATGTGAATTTCAAATTTTATTCTGTAAATCATTCACTAACTGCTTGATGATACCTACGGATAGAAGGAGAAATATATTGCAGCAATTATTGATAAATTCTAACAATTTACTTAGCTCTTTCCAATCTATAAAATTAAAATGAATAGCCAAGGAATATTCCCAATTGTACTTTATAAATGAACATCAAATGGATGTGTCCTTAAACGTTAGCTGTGCAGGGTTTTATGCACAAGTGCAGCCAGATTGAAGACCTGGTGAATGAGCTACCAATGTAAAGCATGTAGGACGTGTTCATGTCAAGGAGATCGCGTAAAGAAACGAGCTGCTGAGTTCTGATTAGCCTGCAAAAGTTAATGAATGTATTTGGAAAGATTGTAAAGAAGCGAGTTGCAACAGTCAATGCGCAAGGTGACATTGAAGGTGACATTGACGCAAGGTAGGCATTGACTAGAGTTAGGGCCGCACTCCTGGTAACAGATCGGATGATAGAGCGAAGTTGGTAGAGTGTCGACTCAAAAAAGTATCTGTATACAGTGAAAATTTTTATATCGAAGGATTCAGTTTTTTGCGGAGATCACGTTCCCGTGGTTCAAAAAATTATTTGAGCACTTTTGAGAACAGTCAAAATTTTGCCAATTTATATACTACCGAGATGACTCTCCTATATAAGTAGTGTGAAACAAGTTGGATATCAAAAGGAATGAATATTTGCTAATAAGCATCCTAACTAGGCGGAAAGTAAGCTGATTATCGAGGGAATTTCATGATTCGTTTTATAATGGAAGACTTCATGAAAAAGTCGCGATATTCTTCGTGCTTTCTTGGCTGAAATTTATTCAATTTTCATCGGCATGATTTTATGATTCACTAGATTCATGTTTCATTTCTTGAATCTGAGTAGTGATGTGGACCCATTTACATCTTTCAAGGTTAATTGAAATCATTGTCTTTGATTATGCGATTTTGCTCTGCCAGTGGCCGGTTGCACTGCAAGTGAAATGATCACGCATAAGAAAATACACTCTTGAGGTTGAGCATGACACCAACAGCAGCCCATCGAATTGCTGATCTAACAAACATTAAATCTCCAAGGCTGTCATGACACTGAAAATCTGTAAAATACCATCATTCCTTCTGCATCACAATCATGATCAGTCAATTCCGTGGCAATTTTCTTGAACTGCAGAAATTTGCATATCTCCACAATTGGGTGACAATGCCTCGTGTATCTCCCATGAGTTCATTTCATAAAATCGGAAGTGTATACATATTGGGGATTAAATTTCATGCGGAGTTACCACTCTACCTAACATACTTACTCTATGGCTGTAACTTCTTCAGTTGGCTTTCAGACACCATCCACGTAGCAACAGCTCTGGCTGGGTCCAAGCAGATAATTATGTCATTACGTTAGCAAGTCGCACAGGTTATAGTGTTATATAAGTGTTTATAAGTTATATAGCATCACTTATCTAGTGTAAATACATAAGTCTATCGTTCTTTTGTTCGTTATTTCTATTCTGTAGGATTCCAACTTCAGTTGACGAATCAAGTGCGCTGTCAGAAAAGAATTCAATCACATGTGGCAGCGAAAGCAACACGTTGCTTCTTCCAACTAAATATTTGCTTGAAAAACTAAAATTTCGCCGCACTAACTTACAGAAGGCTCAATAGGATGCCTTTCGACGAATGCCAGCACGTTCAGGTATTCCGGGCTGTAACTAGTCGAGATTCAGGTGAATAAATTGCTGTCTTTCCGTCTCCATATTTGGAAACACTTATGGAAAGCAACATCCTTCGACGACGTTCCATCGCTCGACGCACTTGGTACTGCATCGTTAAGAGCCCATGGATAGGATGTTGTACTGAAATCGATGCACTAGCTTTTTGCATATTATTAGGGTGTCTAGTATTAAAAATTATTAAAAGCACAGAATTAGATTCACCTGCATGCGCTTCGGTTTCTTAGAAAGGAAGGGTTATTTGTAGCCTTAATATCGAAATGGCACATCACAGAATTAGACAACTTGCTCCTTCTCGAATGGATAATTCGTGTATCGTTTGCTATTGGAATTGGCAAACAACAAGCTGTCAGCAGAGGACACCAGAGCCAGTGAGAGAGGCGTCGTGCGTGCTGTGATATCACTTCGCACACATCAAAACACATGTCGCTGTGACAACTTAGGTGATGTTTGAGTACACTTGAGTCTTTGTTTGTGGCAAAGACTCAAGTGTACTCAAACATCACCTAAGTTGCTCTCCTAACATAGCTTTCCCGTTTACAGTCAAAATCATAACGTTTGATACAAACAGCATTAACCTACGTTTCAGAGAGGCCATATTATTAAAATCTATGAAACCAAGTCTCAATAACAAAGATGATTGTTCAACTTATCAGACATTGATATTTTGATTTTTATGTAAGATGTAATTTGAAAATCCTTTTTACGTGAACAGGCCGTCATATCGTTGAAAGTTTGTAAGATTGTATAATAATACAGCAGCTTGACTAACTGATAACTTTTTTGATTTAATTGTTTGTTTGACTTCAATTTCAACTAATTGATTGGAAAGAGCAATTAAATTGCAGTCAATATCTGATAATCTCTGTGTATGAGTCATTGAATTGCACGCTGTTTGACCATAAATTAACAGATTGCAAAACACTTGATTCATCGTCGATCGATTTCGTATCGTTTATTGATACATCATCAGGGCATCAAGTCAAATCAGCAAAATGAGGCTTACATACAAATTAAAATGATCAAGCAAACACAGTTCAGAACAGCTAAAATGAAATTTCCAATAGAATGGCATGGAGAGGTTATTGCGCATTAACAATTACCTCTATGCATTTCACGTTATTGATGTGAATTAATATGCTTCCACTGAGAGAAAGTAAATGTCTTTAGATGACAATGAATATGTGAGGATTCCTTCTAATATGTAAAGATGTTTACATCACAAAATTACTGCACGGAGATTTTTTCAACCTGGCAACTTCCCTCTAATCTTCTTGTTTCCATAGCTGCATAGAGTTGTGACTTCCCCGTATGTCATGATTCTCATCACTTTTCAATCGTGATGTAACGGAGCATCGCTAATGAAGTTGTTACAAAGCAGATCGTAGCGCACAAAAGAATGCAAATAATAAACCTGACCTTGAAGCCACCTGATCATGAAACTGTTGGAATTGCTTATTTTTAGAAATGAGTATTCGGTTCAAAGATCACATTATCTTTGCAATTATATAATTTGACTGAATGAAATTGAATAAAACTGCGGACGGTTGACTCCTGCTAAATCTGGTGTTGTGCTAGTATTCTCCTAATTACTTCCAGACCTCTTGTTTCATTATTATTGAAATGATACAAGTAAGAAAATACGAATTTTATCCTTATATTCTTAAATAGATGCCGCATCTAATCTGCATTGATATTTTGACTTTTATGATCGCTGCTAAACGACAATCATGAAAAATTAATTTGTAACATCATGAATTACAATGTTAAGCAAATGCTATAATTTTGATGAGTATTTATAATGTAAATATTCTGTACATCGTATTTTACTAACCATTTTATGTCGACAATCCATTTAATTATCGTATCAAAATTTCGGAGCCTCCATCTCTGATATTTTGTAATAATACGATTATGCTAATGTGCAAGCTTATTATCTCTTCATATCTCGTGAATATCATCTTGATATTTAAACTGATGTTGTTGCTATAATATTGACAAGGAAGGAAGTTCCACTGATGATGAATAACTATTGCAGTCTATTATAGTTTTCGACTTCAGAATATCAGTTCGATGCGACGGATCGTTTGACGGTACAAAAATATTTCAGTTATGTAAGAAAGGAAGCGTCGCTGAAATCTTGATAGTACAGATCTTTTGTTCTTATACGGGAGGTTCATTATTCAATTTTCCACGATGTAAACAAAAATATAGCTCTCCCTCAATTGAGACGATTTTTTTATTTTTTAAAAATAAATAAAGTTCCCGACGCGTTTCGTCACGGTGGACAGTATCAAGGGGGTAAGTAAACGAACAGGCAGTTGGCTCAAATATAAAAATGATTAGGCAGTGACGACTCGCTAGATCAATTCATGTTTGCGGTTGATTTGTGGCTTGTTCAACGCTATGAAGCGTGCTTCGGCCATTTTAGTTTGCATCGAATTCTTTTGTTTATTTAGGACAGAAAGCTGGAAATTATCGATGTTCATCATTCTATCGGCATGGTCAGTCAAACTATGTTCATTGATAGTACAGTATGAATTTAAACAAGTCGAATTGAATTTGTGTTTCATCCATCAATATTTCAGCGACGTTTCCTTTTCTGAACAAATGTCATCTGCGAACAAGCGATATCATAAGTAAATCGAAAATCCGCATATCCTTAGAACAATCGATATCGCAATAAGAAACAAGTTGATTTGCAGAGCAAATGAAATCACAATTGGCGATCGGCCTAGGCACACTGACCATTCGCATAGAGAAGTTGTCATGAGTTTCCATTCCTAGTACTCAGCCAGTCATCTTCAAGCACGCTCTGTTGGAGTAGCAGTAGCAGATACGGGAAAATGAAATGAACACGCTCGTCCATTCGAGGAAACAGTTGCGACGGATCTTTTCCAACATTCAATAATTTTCAGTGCAAGATTATTTAGAATCCTTTTATAAATGATGTTATCATATGATTAGAGTCATCGAAAGCGCTTATTATTATGAGTTTATTTTTACTTTCCTTGCTAAAATTCACTCGAATAAGCAACCGATAGAATCGAATCTCGAAGCTTTGCACGTCCCTAATTTGCAGAGATTCTGAAAGCGCCCTATTTGTTCAGTGGCTGTTGTTGGTAGGATACTAAGGAAACCATTGCCATGTTGATGCTACTTTACCAAATACTCGTTGCTGTACAGTCTGGTATTTATGCTCTCCACATTGCTTAATCTTCTCAAAAATCATCTACTCGTACGATATCAGGAACAATCACATTTAGTCCGTAAATACAGATGACTGCAGATCATATCTGTTGTTGATGCAATAAGCAATCTGAATGCGTGCATCATCACTCAAGGGCAATCAATCGTTGTGAGTAGGAGCTGCTGATGCTGCTGATATCAGCTGCAGTTTGTGAATAAGTGTGTCATTGTTAGGAAAACAGAGTAAGTTGACAACTGCCGTTGCAGCTCCTGAAAGCGCAGGTACCACTACACTGTCGGATGTTCAGACGATGTTCTGCTATGTCGTGTCAAATCCCAAAAATATGCTTTCCAGAAGCTTCGGATAGTCATTCGACATTGACTGTGTGTTTAACTGTTCTGTACCCTACAAACACAATCAAAACAACTGATCCGAATATATCCCCTAAGCAAGAGCTTTGAATTTAAGACATTAAGAAACTTGACAAGCTCTTTTGATTAAGATGAAGATAACGCAATCCGTTAATTCATATGCTGTTTCAACTTTCAAGATCAGGAAAAAAGTATGTGTACAATAGGTCAGTCAGTAAGAAATTTGCCCGTTGGGCTCCTTCCAAGCCGAAGCTCTTGGCATCCAAATGACATTTTGGAGCACATAAGCAGTGCCCGAGCATTTGAGCGTTGTAGTGTAATGCTCATGCGTCCATTAACACCGTACTCCACGCTGTCTCTTGATGTCAAGGTGTTGATTGACAGGCGGGAAGAAATGCGTCTGAAGACGCTTCTCGCGGTCTCACCCCATTGTCTATAAACAGTGACTGCCAAGCACTTACACTTTAGGGCGATACACTTGGAGAGATTCGCGGAGATTTCAAAAATGATACAAGATTTTGGACAGATAGTGATATCAGTGACTTAATCATCTGTTGTAGCTACCTAATTGATTTACAGACAGCGTTCATTTTGAGCCGACTGATGATGACTGATCAATCCCAAGTGATGATTATTTGTCTCCGTCGACAAGTACTGCTACCGTGATGTTGCATGTAAGAAAGAGGGTAGCAACCTGGGAAACCGTTTAAAATTGAACAAATGTTTTCTTCAATGAAAACACATTCATCTCACGCGTTTCCAATGTCTAGAAGCATGGGTGTGGTTGAATTCACGCATCAGTTATCGTCATTTCAAAGTATCTTATCGGGTAGAGCATTATCTCACTCAATCGCCTCTATGAATTATTTTTATTCTTCCTGTGCTGTGCCTTCTTGCTTCTCCAGTTTGGAGAAACTCTCCATTCTATTCATTCGAACCAGTCGTTGTAGAGATTGGTGACCGACAAATTTCTTCTTGTATTCTCATAGTTCTTCTACAACAACTTCGTACATAGTTTTCTTTTGCATCTTAATTCAAATGGCACAATTGATATCAGGAGTATATAAATCCAAGAATACTGTCAACTACATCTCCCAACTCCATTCTTTAACCAATCCACTGATTCTCATTTGTGCCATAAAGTTGAAGCGTTTGATATTCAACTGGTTTAAATAGAAATCCACCTCCCGAAAATAAAAAGGTTTAAATAGAAATCCACCTCCTGTGAAGACGAAGCGACTGAGCAACTCCTTCTTAAAGTTTTGCAGCATATGACCTTGCTTTATAATTCCAGCCATTCACTCACTTCTACCTTCCATTTTCATGCTGCTTTGTGTAATGTACTGACCGAGTTAAACGCTGTGAGTCAATAAATATATCCCTATTATTATGATCATTATTATTTAGAAAATTATAGACCTCCATCAAAATGTACTTGACTCTCCTTAAAAATATAGTGACTAGTCAGTGCTTTTTATTTATGTGTTTAGTGTAGCTAAATAGTGTTTTGTGTAGCTAATTAGTGTAGCGCAATGTTTACATAACATACACAGACATGTTATGTAAACTCACACAAATTTGGATGTTTGTGGGTTTTCCCCCCACCCGTTTTCAAATTTGTCTAAAATCTGCAAAAATTAATTGTCACCAAGTTCGGGTAGACGTACTAAAGCGTACTTTCTACCCACATACAAAAATTTATGTAGATCGGTCAAAAACTTCTTTTTGCATTAGAGTCGATAATGTGAAGCGGAGCGATGTCTACAGATTGATATCTCTTCGTCTGTTCGAAGCATTATTGTTATTGTGTGCAGTATTCTCTCACTCTCTTCGTCTCATCCACTGCTGTTTGAAAGCTCTACCCACGACCATTACCTTGCCACACATATTTTAAGTAAAAATGTTCAGTGACTGTAAGTGATGTAGCCTGGTCATCATCACTTGGCAGTTGACGGGAAATTACTTTGTTGACCTCAAGTGCTTTCTGCTCAGACGATGAGGTCAGAAGAAGCAAGATCAAACTGCAGAGTGCATACATCGCTGCCACTTCAAGTTATCTCCTCTAATTCAAAAAGTACGTGTCCGATTTGCACAAATTTTTTTATGTGGGTAGAAAATATCCTCACGTGTGCTTAAAGTTTTATGACGATTGATTCATTTATGCGGATTTTAGGCAAATTTTAAAGCGTGGGGGGAGATAGCCCATTCTTTTATTCCGGCAATGAACCACGACGAAATCAACATTGATTTGTAGTCAATTATCACTGATATTTCTTAGTCGAAAATGGGTTGCGTGAGAATTTACAAAAATAGGAATTGAGATTACTGTATGTTTCGAATGTTCATAGAGTAGGTATATTAGGTAGAGTGGTAACTCCACATCCATTATTTTTTTATTGGGGTAAATCCCCAATGTGTTTACACTTTCGAATTTGTTAAATGAACTCGAGGGGGATATAGTTCGTAATTGCTACCAAATGGGAGATATGCAAATTTTTGCAGTTTTGAAGAAATTGCCACAGAATTCAGTGATCATGATAGTAATGCAGAAGGAATGATGGCATTTTACAGATTTTCAGTGGACAGCCTTGATGATCTAATGTTTGTTAAATTAGCAATTCGATAGGTTCTTATTGCTGTCATGCTCAATCCCAAGAGTATTTTCTTAGGCGTCATCATATCACATGCAACCTGCCACTGGCAGAGCAAAATGACATAATCAAAGACAATGATTTCAATTAACTTTGAAAGATGTAAATGGGTCCACATCACTATTCAGATTCAAGAAATGAAACATGAATTTAGTGAATCATAAAGTCACTCCGATGAAAATTGAATTAAAAACTTGAAATTTCAGCCAATAAAGCACGAATAATATCACAACTTTTTCATGAAGACTTTCATTGTAATACGGATCATGAAATTCCCTTGATCATCTTAATTTCCGCATAGTTAGAATGCTTGTTTGCAAATGTTCATTCCTTTCGATGTCCAACTTGTTTCATACTACTTATATATCTCATCTCGGTAGTATATAAATTGGCAAAATTTTGACTTTTTTAAACTGCTCAAATAATTTTTTGGACCACGGGAACTCAATCTCAGCAAAAAACTGAATCTTTTCATCTAAAAATTTTTACTTTATACAGATACTTTTTTGAGTCGACACTCTACCGATATATCCCTACTCTCTGAGATGTTCATCTATCTTTTCGACCTTCGAATAATCGAAAAAACCACATCATTAACTAAGTGAATTGAAAAGTGCGCGTAATCAGCATCATAAGTAAAGGAAATTTTTATCATTCTTCTGAATACAATCATTAGAGTTTTCATTGACGTAATCTCAGAACTGAAATATAATCATGCTGGTATTTCTGTAAATAGTCTCTGTCGAAATTTCAATTTAGCTTAAAGCCGAATGACGAATTGGTTGAACAAGAAATTAATCTTAGCTTTATTGACTTGGTTCATGCTCTAATCCTAGTGGGTGTTTAGAGAAGTTTCAGACCTATTAACGATGTCAAGTTGCGTTGATAATCCGAATGGATGACTGAGAATCGAAACAAAATTAAAACCGGATGACGTCGGTTCACGTGATTTATTGGGAATAATAGATTTTCTGTACAGCGAAATTGATTTCAACATGAGGTCATATGCATCAACAAGGATGGAAACTTTCCATAAGTAAGCATTGAATAACTTATTTGATGTATATTCTATTTCCTGATTCAATAGATGCTTTTATTTTTCATTGAACGAATAGAAGCTCCTCATGTTCTCCTAAATCTGATGTACCGAATGAGATGAAATCAGATCAGAAAAAAGATAGAAGATCAGTAAACATGATTTTCTTGTTTCTTCAATGTGCCTCTAAACACACGACAGTTATGATGGTGAACCTTCAATAATTTGTCATCGTTTTGTGTGTACTTTCATGATTATCACAATGATAAGTTTTCTATTTTTTTTTTAATTGTTCAATCAGATATTGTTCAGATATTTAATTGTTCAAATTACATGGAAGAATCATTTAATGTTTTCTAAATTTAGATTAATGAACTTTTAAACAGTGGTAACTGGGGACATGACGTTCCTATAGAAGGACGTTAGACACGTCTGAGAATATGTGTTTTCGCTCTACCTTCAAATCGAAACATCTGATTGACTTCAAGTTTAAGACAGAGCGTTTAAGTGTTTTGTCTACAACTTTGGTCGATAAGCATTTGACCTAATGGACAATCTGGCAGGAATGTAACATTTAGTAAACATTGAGCTGCCACCAAGTGTTAGCGGGAGGCCTACAAGCAGAGTTGGTCAAGAAAAGTGGTTTATTTATTTTATACTCTTCTTTCCTTTCTTCCTTCGTTCAGAAGAGCTCGTCCTGTACTGTGTGTCTGCCATTCGTGTATCGGATTGAGTGCAATGAGAAGGACTGGCTTTGCCAACGTCGATAAAGGTTGTAGCCTTTTAGGTGTCGGCAACAGGAATACACGAGATTGATCAAGGAGCTTGTTGGTGATGGATGCGAATTGACTAAGTGTTTTGTCGAGACAGACCATGCCATCCATCTCAAAGACATGAAGATTATTGATCGAGTAGATGATGAAACGGAGAGTTGTTAAGCGACGTGGACTAAAAGTTTGACCTCATGTGAATCATGTGAAAATGTTGAATCATAAAGCAGACATCAGAGATCTACCTTTTGTGCCGTCCGTGACCTTTTTTCAGCCATTCTAGATATCTTAAATATTCTTTAGTTTGAAACCTTAAAAGAATCCTAAATCTAAAAAAGTTTGGGCCATTCTGAGCTGTACTGACGAGTCCTTGTAGGGCGAAACGCAGCATCTACGGCTGCCAAGGAATTTTCGTGCCTAATAACAATAATATCTTTATTAGTCCTGCAGAGTAAGAATCGGTGAGAGCTTTACAATAAAAACCAAGCGCGGTGCTGGCGAAGTGTCACAAAGAGTCATCGGGAGAAGGTAGGAGATATACCCGTCACACTGCGTCGCAAGCGATGTAAAGATAATGTAGATAGACACTTGGCGAGAGATAGTGTGCAAGCGATAGCAGCGAGAGAATTCTAAGAAGGATAAATGTACAATGGGAAGTCGGTGACGAGACGAACATTGGCACCATAACAGCGTTGCAAAAATAACCGTATATGACGTTACAAATATAAATTATAAGCGTTGTAGTCCGAAAATCGAATGTCGAAATCACACAGGCAAGCAAGTTGAAGTAGGTGGCGATATAATTCGAATACATAGAACAGCAGCAGATATAATTATCATGAAGAAAGCGGCATAACTGAGAAAGCTGAGACAAAAAAGCAGATAAGCAAGCCGCAGACAGGAGCTGTACGTCAGCACGGCACCCTATCTAAGTGGCGAACCAATTTCTTCAAGTCTGAGGACATCTTTCTATTGTATGAAAATATATGGACCTGGGGAGCTTTTGCGACGATCTAAATTTTGTTTACCTGCGTTTTTTTGTTAATTAATATTTTACTTTTGCTGCGGTTTCTTTTATCACGTTTTCATCATATTTCATAGCTAGTATCGCGTATTTTCCTATTCAGTATTTTTGTAGACTTGTTTGAATTTCTAGCTTTCTATGTACGTCATAAGTTCAGTGTCACTGTCAGAGTTCTGTTCACAATCCGCAACTTCTGTTTCTCTCTGTGTTCATTGTTGTCGCTGAATATGGTCTGTCGATAACCTAAGAAGCTGCTCACGAAATCAGTTATCTATTTTCACTGCATCCATATGTGGAATCCCTTCAACCAAACGGTCCTAATCAACGATCCTCATTATGCAGAAATTTAGATACTATGTTTCCCATGTAGCATGAAATGGATACTAGGCCTACTGTTGATATCACCTTAGTAGTCTGGTAATCCAATCAATTATAAATCACCAATTTGTTGGAGCGATCTTCCAAAAGAACTTGAATATGAAAAGTCTCAATTCATGGCCACGCTCGTTCTCTTCGTGAAATACACCTAGTAAATGATGTACAGCATTTGGAAACATTAATATATAATACTGAATATAATTCATTAACAACCAATGTTATGCAGCTACAAGCCCTGATATGTAAGCATTAATGTCATTGTATAACTGATTTGTAGATAGTACTAACAAAGATAAATAGTAATAACAGCAAAATTCCAAAATCACTTCTTCTTCTTTCGGCTTTTCCCGATCAGGGGTCGCCACAGCGGATCAGTTCCTTCCACTTCGCTCTATCCTTCGCGTTTTCCTCTTTTCCTCCGATCACTTTCAGGTCGTCTGACACCACATCCATGTATCTTAGGCTCGGTCTCCCTCGTCTTCCAATGTATTCCTCCTCTCTCCTCTTCACATGTCCGTACCACCTGAGTCTAACCTCTCGCATCTTATCCTCAAACCTTCCAACATGAGCAGTTCCTCTGATGTAATCATTCTTAATCCTGTCCATTCTAGTCACCCAAAAGACATTCTAAGCATCTTCAACTGTACTACTTCCATTTCGGCTACTTGTCTCTTTGCTAATCGTACCGTTTCCAGTAGCGGACTCAGTGCTGATCCCTGGTGAAGTCCAACATCTACTCTGAATCCCAATGTCATTCCAGCTGCACATCTGACTCTGGTCTCACTCTCCTCATACATGTCTCGCACCACCTCGATAAACTTGTCATTTACTCCCGACTTCCTCATGCAGTACCACAATTCCTCTCTCGGCACCTTGTCATACGCCTTCTCCAGGTCAATGAACGTACAGAAGAGTTTCCTTTGACCTTCTCTAAACTTCTCAATCAGCATCCTCAGTGCAAAGATGGCGACCGTCGTGCTCTTTTTGGGCATGAAATCGTACAGTTGCTCAGAAATGGTGACCTCCTTACGTAATCTAGCCTCGACAACTCTTTCCCAGAGCTTCATAGTATGGCAAAGTAATTTGATGCCTCTGTAGTTGTTACAGTTCTGTACATCACCCTCATTCTTGAAAATTGGCACGATGACACTTTGTCTCCACTCACTTGGCATTTTCGTTCCCAACAGTATACGATTAAACACTCCGGTCAAGAAATCAAGCGAGATTTCTCCCAAACATTTCCAGGCTTCGACTGGTATGTCATCAGGACCTACCGCTTTGCCATTTTTCATTCCTATCATAGCTTCGTAGACTTCGCTCTTGCTTATTTCTTGGACTTCTTCGTACACCCAATCTATTTCGTCAGTTCTTCTTTCTATCTCATTTTCTTCATTCAAAAGCTTCTCAAAGTACTCCTTCCAACGATTCAGAATGCTATCGGTGTTCGATAATGCTTGTCCATTTTCATCCTTAATCACTATCACTTTCTTCACGTCCTGACTATCTCAATTCCTTTGCCTTGCTATTCGGTACAGCGCCTTCTCACCTTCCTTAGAATTAAGGTTCCGGTACATCTCGCCCTTTGCCATTGCTACAATCCTTTTGGTTTCATGCTTTTTCTGCTTGAAATCCTGTCTGCTTTCTTCATCTTGAAGTTCATCCATTCTCTTCTTTGCACACTTTTTTGTTCTCACACTTTCTTGAACCTCTTCACACCACCACCACGCTTCCTTGTTATCTTTGAGTCTCCCATTCGACGTTCCCAGGGATTTTCTAGCCAATTCCTTCACAATTTTAGCCATCTCATCCCATTGTATTCGCTCTTCCCTTCTAGCCAAAGCTTCTGTCACGGTATTGCGAAATACATTGCAGCAGTCCTCATCCTTCAATTTCCACCATCTAATTTTCTTTTGTGGGTTTTGGCGGCGGCATCTCTTCATTACTTTGATATTCATTTCACAAACAACAATTCTGTGTTGAGTAGTGACACACTCGCCCGGTATAACTTTACAGTCCGTCGTTTCCTTTAAGTTGCGTCTCCGATACAAAATGTAATCGATTTGTGACGTTCTTCCTCCGCTTTTGTAAGTTGACTGGTGTTCATCTTTCTTTTCGAAGAAAGTATTCACAACGGCCATCTCCATTCGCTTTGCAAAGTCCACTACCAACTGTCCTTCTGCATTACGTGATATAAATCCGTGACGTCCCATTATTTCTTCATCACCTTGGTTTCCTTGACCCACATGTCCTTTCAGATCTGCTCCTATCACAACTCTCTCTTCTTGGGGCATTAAGTCCATCAGCTCTTCGAGATCACTCCAAAAGTCTTCCTTCTCATCCCAATCGCAGCCAGTCTGTGGGGCGTACGCACTTACAGCCGTCATCGATACTCCTTGCACTTCAATTTTGACGCTCATCATTCTATCTGACTTTCTTTTCACCTCTATGACATTTTCTACAAGCTCATTCTTCAGTATTACTCCAACCCCATTTCTCTTTCCGTCACCACCACAACAAAACAGTTTGTAACCTCCACCTATGTTTTGCGCTTTGCTACTTTTCCACTTTGTTTCCTGGACACATAGGATATTTATTTTTCTCCTCTCCATCAGATCAGCTAACTCTCTTCCTTTGCCTGTCATGGTGCCAACGTTCAACGTACCAAGCTTCAGCTTGACCCACATTTCTCTTCTCTTTTCTTCATGCTTACGAACATTTGTTCCACCTCTCCTTCTTCGTTTGCGCCCAGCAGTAACCCAATTTCCACTGGTGCCCTGTAGAGCATCAGCACCGATGGCGGCCGTTGTTAACCCGGGCCTCGACCGATCCGGTATGAAAAATTGTTCGTTTATGATCCGCATATTGGTTTGGCAAACATATTTTGACCGCATGCCTTTGCTGACGTCAAAACTATCGTTGTAAGCGATAGACCTAGCCTTTCTCTGACAAGAGACAAACCTACAAGGCAGCAGGTTGGTTTTTTTGCTCATGTGTTGGCTAGACTGAGAGCCATGAGCAGCCCTTCACTCCACTGGAGGACCAGGTCTGCCAGTAGGGACATATCCGTAGCCAACGGGCCCTTGCCGTGGTAAGGTGCTACCTCTCAGTGGAGTGACGGATGCAGTTTAAGGTCATACCCAGGACACGAAGAACTCAGGACAAAATTCAAAAATCACTGAAGATCAATAAAAACTGAAGTATGCGTTTACGTATACATTATACATTTGCTGAATTCTATATTTCAGTTTTTATTGATCTTTTATGATTTTGGAATTTTGCTGTTATTACTATTTATCTTTGCTGTTGCTATCTATGAATCAGTTATACAATGACACAAATACCTACATATCAAGGCTTGTAGCTGCATAACATCGGCTGAAAATGAATTATATTAAGTATTATAGCTTCATGATTGCAAATGCTGTACATCATTTACTCGTTGCATTTCACGAAGAGAACGAGCGTGGTCATGAAATGAGACTTTTCGTATTCAATTGTAAATCGTTTTGAATTTCCATGTATCCCGATGATATCGAAAATTTTCCATGAAAAGATCTTTTTCTGACTTTCTTTCATTTCAGGCTCCTCCAGTCGGTACTGAACCTCTGTGCACATTGACGGCTCACACAGGTGACGTCAACTGCGTCACATTCAATGATCATTTCCTCGCTACCTGCTCAGGAGATAAAACTGTTCGCCTGTGGAATTGGACAGGAGCCGCTTCTCATCAGCAGAATCTTATCCCCGAAGCGTCTCAATCTCCTCTCTTGGGTCATGATTATTACGTCAACTTCTGTCGCTTTTCTCCAATTATGGGTAGCGACCAATTGGTGACCTGCTCCACTGACGGGCGAGTCATTTGGTGGAACGCAAGATCAGGCAGCCGCGGACAATCGCTGGCTCATCCCAGCCAATCAGGCGTACGTGTCGCCGCTTTTTCTCAGGATGGTGAATACTTGGCTACAGGGTGTGAAGACGGAAGCATCTGTGTGTGGAAATGCAACACTGCGGCTACTTCTGCCCCTCCTTTCCTACTGAGGTAAATATTAGAATGTACCTGGTCTGATGAATTCCATGCAGTCTAAAGCTATGTTCACACATGAGAGAAAAACCTGAGAGTTGGCCTCAAATCAAACGTTCACATTTGAGAGAGAGAGAGAAAGATCTCAGGAAAAGAGCTGCCTCTCATTTTCATGAGCCACTCTTTCACTTAACTATCGAAGCTGAGACATGACCTGAGATCTGCTGAGACCTAGGTCTCAGACCCGTTCACACTATCGACATCAGGTTGCAGATAAATTGAAAAAATGTTTCTATTTGTACCTTTTTGTTGCGCTAGCTCTCAGGTTCCGTTCAGACTATGTGAGAGCTTGCTGAGACTCATGATTCATTTTGCTATAAATCGTCATGAAGAATAGACGCAGGCAAGCCGCTGCGGTTATTACCCTTCTTCGTTAAAGAAAAAGAACGGGAACACGAAGCTGTTGGCAGTGGTACGCTTTGGGGGGGGGGCTGAGCCTGCCCAATTTTTTTTAGAACCTCATTCCGGCGGGTCCCTTATTTTGAGCGGTTTATTGATAAAAATGAGCACCGTCTTAAATTTCTGTCATACTTAAAAATTCTTTTACTCATACACATTTATCATCCGTTGTGTAGCTGTTTGCATGATGAGTATAAGGGTATGAGTATTCAATCACGAGACCCGATAGTGGCATGGCGTTGCCATTATTGAGAGTTCACCCGGCGCATGAAATCTCATCAGACTTCACTTTGTAAACGAACAGAATATTCTTGCTTTCTACATTCTTGATGATCACAAGCTGTGAATCGATTTCTATGTCAGGTTTTTGACCTCAACTAAGGACTGTTTTACACAAGCAACTTTTTGCCGCACGGTTGTCGCTGAAATTAGGATTTGGTTTTTCACATTGAACTTCGATCTCTCGATCTTGCCATCTTACAAAGTTTTAGTCCGGCAACCAGAACGAGTTTCTGCAGGGAACGAAACCGAAAGTGAGACTTTCACAGAATGATGTACACCCTATACCTACTTCGTATCGGCATGTCAGCCGTTCTAGTGAGTTCCTCTTCTTGTCAGACAGGATCAAAGAAAAACATATGTAAATCCAATGGGACGCAGATCGCATTTTTTGGCTAAAATGAAATTTTGTATATTTTCTCTGATTAAACGAAAAGTACTAAGCCCAGAGTCATAACTTTTGGCATGATATGTCTTCAGGTCATCTCCTTTCATTTTTATGCACCCCTGTCTATATAGCTAAAAACGCATTTAGTTTTGGTGAGCCTCTTAATGTTGTCGGCAAACACAAACATTTTGAGCAGCTTAATCCACATTCAGCTACATTCTCACATACATTGCCGATTAGATGCATGATAAAAACACATGCACATCATAGGAAATGACCTGAAGACATATCATGCCAAAAGTTATGACTCTGGGCTTAGTACTTTTCGTTTAATCAGAGAAAATATACAAAATTTCATTTTAGCCAAAAAATGCGATCTGCGTCCCATTGGATTTACATATGTTTTTCTTTGATCTTGTCTGACAGGAAGAGGAACTCACTGGAACTCGGCAGACGTGCCGATTCGTAGTAGGTATAGGGTGTACATCATTCTGTGAAAGTCTCACTTTCGGTTTCGTTCCCTGCAGAAACTCGTTCTGGTTGCCGGACTATTTAGGCAAATGAACACATTTTCTAACTTTAATGATTTCACAACATCGTTTTACTGATTGCTTTTTGGTGTGTTATATTTCTATGCCTGATGTGGGAAAGACAAAGTAAAATGAAGTCTCCGCTGCTATTAGCTGATAAAGTGACGAGATTTCGCGATCAACCATTTCTGCCATAACAGAACGAGCACTGCTAACGAATGTCATGTCAGTTCATCACATGTGCTTACATGATGATTTCTTTTTGATGAGGCGCACAACTTCATTGGATGTTTGCTTCTTCGGGGAAAAGTGTCACTCTTCACTTATTCTTAGAAATGATCTAACATATTTCTTTTTGTACACGGTCGCTACTGCTTCGACTTAAGCAGAGAAAAATTAAGAAAGCCAGCTAACACTTCTACTCAGGTTGAAAATCCCAGGAACACGGAATTCATGCAGCCATCGATATGTCCACATCTGCAGATCATCCTAAGATTGTCAGAATGAGCGATAATTCTTCTCCGCTACATGCTATTCAAATCAGGATGATGTGGAGGTCTTTTTCAGTTAAATCTAAATTTAGCAGTGGGAACATGAATCGGAAAAGAACTTGAATTTATAGAATTCTCTGTCTGTTTGTCACACTGTCTCGTCAGTGTATGTACACGTACTTTATTTATGAATGAACGTTCGATAAAATAAAAAAGCAAAATTTGTGCGAGTGGTTTGACATGACATACGAGCCTAGGTTCGACCTGTCATTTTCTTAATATTTGCACTTAACGTTGTCGCTTTTTATTCATAAAGTGCTCAGCCAAACTGCATAAGATTAAGCATGTGGTAGAAAAATCCATCATATGCTATTTTCATGGCAATCTGTTGCAGAAAGTCAATTTAGACCGAATTCAAAAACTGACTGCAATTGCCTGTTAATCATAGATCAAATTCTGAAACCAATCTTTGAATTTCCAGATCCTACTCAAGTGCTCATGAGTCGATGGTCCTTGGTCTTTGTTTTCCACCGGACTCTGATCTTTTGGTGTCGTGCTCAAGTGTTGGCGATGTTCGCATCTGGCGCACGACTCAGCCAAATGAGATAAATGTCTTCCGCCGACCAGACTGCCACGATTTGGGCGTTTCAGCGATGGACATCTGTCCGGATTATGGTATGTTGCTTCATTCAAATCATCTTTCACACTACTTTTGAGAAATTCAGGAGTAACATGATGATGTTGATATTTCAGATGCTGATATAAAAACGGGTCGACAGGATTACCTGTTGGCTACTGGCGGACACGATGCTCTTCTTGTGATTTGGACTTTAATTGTGGAGGGTTCAACATCTCTCAGTGGTGGCAGTTCCTCAGGTGCAGTACGAATGGTGCCTCGAACAACGTTAAAGGGCCACTCTCTTCCTGTTAATTGTTGCGTTTTCTCCCGAGATGGACGTCTCTTAGCTTCGTGGTGAATTTCTTCCGTTTTCCATGCTTTGTGTGATTGGTATACTAATATTGCTTGTTTTTCAGTTCTGGTGATCATCATGTGATTATTTGGGACCCAATGTCTGGTTGCCAACTTCATCGCATTGAAGCTCATTCTCGATATGTCACTTCAGTGGCATTCTCTCCGGATATGAGGTTATTAGCGTCAGGATCCAATGATAGAACAGTCCGTGTGTGGAGAGTCATTCTTCCAGATGGTGCAACATGTAAGTCTGAATTATCACCTTTTCAGGCAATCTGACAATAATGACATTATCCTCTTGGTAACTTTCATTGACATTAGTGATGCGCGGTTAGATCTTCCTAACCGTAATCAACCGAAACCGTCGAATTTCTAACCGCAACCAACCCACACCGTTGGATTTTTAACCGTGACCGACCGTTAACCGCATAAACACATGTATATCCGATTGTTAATCGTGTGTGTTAACACTAAATTAGTTATATGCTTGTCCGTCGTAATGATTTGCAACTTGGATAGCAGACATCTTACATCACAAGATTCACATATCGACAAAATATTCATTGACAGCCTAATAGGCGTGGTGCAGTTTGGAGTACCCTAAGTCCTATCTACTACTATACAAAGCTTTACTCGCATAAATTTCGTGGTTATACTCCAAATGTGTAGTATTTAAATTTCCAGCGGATTCATGACTTTTTTGCCCGATTTTTGAAGGCAGCCCAATGCGCAACAATTATAACAGATGATGGAAGCCAAAATGATGAATTGGCGAGTAATCGATTCCAACAGTGGCCTCGACCGATGAGCGCACGTGATATTTATACTCGTCGCACATTCGGGCAGACATATCGAACGACGTGCTACTGTCACGAAGACTGGATAATTCAGAAAGTTAGTCAATGTAATGAAAACTAAGTGGTGGGTTGAATAAAAACAAAAGCTAAAATTCTTGGTGCAGAATTCCTACGGCATTCATATATGTATACAGTGAACTTACATGAATTATGCATTCATTGTTTGTCGAACTGTTCTCTCTGAAAAACTAAATTTTCAGCCATTATTATATTACTGTTAGCATTCCGTATCTATGAACAGAGGATTCTGTGGTAATGCTTTTGGTTTCCATTTTTATCCAATTCATTATGCTGCTTAGACGAAATGCCATTTCAAATGGTGAATTGGTGGAGGTATAGAGGGAAATCTGCCAAAGTCGTGACTTCCGAACAATTTAAGCTCCCATCTGTGATACAGTCTTTATTCTGTGATGGGCGATGTTTGATTAATCTCTTATGAAGATCGATGTGTTGTCCTTAATTCACTTACATAGAAGAGAGGAATGAACGTAGCAGTAGCTCGATATCAAAATCGAGCTGCACGTGACTTTGATATCCGATTTCCGTGCGAATTATTGCTTGCTTTTGAAATCCGGGATTGCCTCGACACTAACTTCAGCTCAGTTAATAAATGCATTGTTACGGTATTTTTCGATCGGCGAATGCTTACTTCTTCCTTAGCGTCGAAAACAAGGTGTCTTTTAGGAAGCACACTAATCAATGAGTGTATTTGAATTAACCTCACACTGATCTAAAATTAACGCAGAAAAACAAATCTATTTGCTTGCTGTGACAACAAAGCTGCACTGCCTCTTTCTACCTCACAAAATTGAGTCTGCTTAGAGTGCATCTTAATTTGGTATACATTGTCCTGTTTTCTCAGTTTGTTTCAGAAGCAAACCTTGCACGCATTGACTGAACGTGACTTAGCCAAAGTTAAATGGAATTAATATTCCCTGTCAGCGTGTGAATGGTCTGGGACTGATTCATTGTCAAATAGGAATTCTCAGGATCATCATAGATAACCAGTCAGGACTCGAAGTAAGAAACTTTCAGTTAACATGCACGGAAAATCATGCATGCATCTTCTGCTTGAGTTTCGTCTTAAACCCTACTTACCTGGAGGTTGTTAGCCCCTCCAGGAGCCGACTAGACATTTTGATATTGCATCAAACTATGATATTTACGACTCCAACTTTTTGCTACTTTTAGTTTCTACGCAATTCCGATAAGCAACTCAGATTCCACCAAATTTGGCCCATGTGAACATTAATTAGATAGCATTAGTACATTGATAGATAACATTACTTTTTGAAAATCAAAAATTTTTGTCAGTTTTTTACAAAATTGAGCATCTTAATCTAATTTTGTCGCTTACAGAACATTGGCAAAGTACATATTGAGTTATATAGTTTCCATTTTCACTCATTCACGAATACATCTATGTTATTGTTATATAAATAACAGAAATATACTGTAAAAACTACTTATAAAAGCGTTATAAGCAATGCCGGCAGTTTCATGCTACAAATTATTGTACAGGGTGGCCCAGATATAGCTTGCTAGTTTTAAAAGCGTGTAGCTTCAAGTAGAACAAACATATTCTAATGCAGCATGTGTCATTTTAAAGGTGAAGACAACCCATTTATTCTCCAAAATGCATCTTGACTTATCTCAAATTCTTTTTTCTATTTGTGCTCTAAAGCATTTTTTTGTTTTTTGTAAAAGTCAATTTTTTATACCAGACCTGTTTAAAACAGCGGGAGAAGTAACAATGTATCAAACGTAAAAAGTAACACTGATCTACTCAATTATGTATGTTATATTGTCTATTAACTGCGCAATCAATTCACATTCAAATTTCAATAAATAATCAATCAAAAACTCATTGCAAGATTAAAACGCAAGTCAGTGGCATTTCTGTTCAATGATGAGTGAAAGATTCACACCACAGAACGGTTTACAATCGCAGGCTGGTATGAGGTGTAAAGTTCCTCAATAATCGTAGACAGACATTTCCGATAAAGGTTTTACCGCTGCAGTTCAAATGTTCCATCTTCTGCTACGATTATGTCCATTCATCAGAGAGTCTCCAAACATGGAACGCTTCAAGATCTCTCGAAGTCAAGACGGCAGGTATCGAAACCAGAGAAGGTAAAGTTAGTAAAGGAGAACTTGTTAGCCACCCCAAAACACTTACAAGTAGAGCATCTCGTGAACTCGTTATTTCAGGGTCAATTGTGCAGAGGATCGTCCATCAAAACAACCAGTACCCTTATAAAATCAAACAACTACATGACCTGACGTCGGAGCGTCATCAAGAGCGCAAACAATTTACGGAAGACTTTGGCCAGGCTTGCTATCGTGCTATTACACGTTATGTTTTAAGGCTCTAAAAGATGCTTCAACTTTATCTCAATTGGCTTTAGATGCAGGCATTCAGCTACTAGATGGAGTTGGGTGTACGGACAAGACCAACTTCCATCTCAGTGGCGAGATCAACAGACAACTGTCGCTATTGGAGCTTCAACAACCCACATTAGTAGTAAGCAAGTGACAAACACTCGACCGGCGCCCCTCCCCTCCCCCTCCCCTCCCCCTCCCCCCCCTCTGGAACGGCAGAGTGTCGTGGTCGGCCGCCGTGGTGCTTTGGGTCTGAGTGTCGTGGTGGACTTGGGCGACCGCCAGGATTAGTGTTGAGGCTATAGTGTGTGATGTTTTTCGTGCTGAATGTTGGGTTGTAAAATGGGTTGTTTCGAGTGGAAGGAGTGGTCGGATGAGAAAACGGAGGTCGGATTCGTGTTCAGCGTGAAATTCTGCATCGGTAGGGTGAGTTTCAAGGCAATCGGTGAGTAAAAATTTTCAACATTTTTCGAAAAACGACAGAGTTAGAATTTGGGACGTTTTGGTGTGTAGCGTCCAAACGAAGCATCGGATGAGAAAACGGAGGCCAGATTCGGAATCTACGTGAAATTTTGGGTTAGGAAGGATGTTTCCAGCGAAATCGGAGAGAAAAAATTTTCACTGACGTCCCCCCCCCCTCTGGACAGCTTGCTTCGATTTTGGCTTCTAGTGGATGGATTTTGTCGTGCGATAGCTCGTTTGAAAGCTAAGAGTGAGACAAATTCAGTGAAAGAATCGGCTTGTTCCTATCTGTCTTCGTTTAGATGTGAGACGCCATTTAAGATTTTGGGACATTGGCGAAAAACGACAGAGTTAGAATTTGGGACGTTTTGGGCTGTAGCTTCAAAACGAAGGCTCGGATTGGAAAACGGATTTCAGATTTGGAATCAGCGTGAAATTCTTTATCTGTATGGTGAGTTTCAAGTCAATCGGAGAGAAAAAATTTTCAACATTTTTCGAAAAAACGACAGAGTTAGAATTTGGGACGTTTTGGTGTGTAGCGCCCAAACGAAGCATCGGATGAGAAAACGGAGGCCAGATTCGGAATCTACGTGAAATTTTGGGTTAGGAAGGATGTTTCCAGCGAAATCGGAGAGAAAAAATTTTCACTGACGTCCCCCCCCCCTCTGGACAGCTTGCTTCGATTTTGGCTTCCAGTGGATGGATTTTGTCGTGCGATAGCTCGTTTGAAAGCTAAGAGTGAGACAAGTTCAGTGAAAGAATCGGCTTGTTCCTATCTGTCTTCGTTCAAAAGTTAGAGCGGTTACAAGATTTTAGGTCGGAGCTCGCTTACCTGAAAAAATCCTAAGTGTCAGAGTGACTTTGTATGGGTAAAATTTTGAAAATTTTCCAAAGTGTGGAATTTCGACCTGGGACCGTCACCAAAACATTTTTCATCAAATTCTGAAATTTCACTGACCTCCCCCCCCCTCTGGACAGCTTGCTTCGATTTTGGCTTCCAGTGGATGGATTTTGTCGTGCGATAGCTCGTTTGAAAGCTAAGAGTGAGACAAGTTCAGTGAAAGAATCGGCTTGTTCCTATCTGTCTTCGTTCAAAAGTTAGAGCGGTTACAAGATTTTAGGTCGGAGCTCGCTTACCTGAAAAAATCCTAAGTGTCAGAGTGACTTTGTATAGGTAAAATTTTGAAAATTTTCCAAAGTGTGGAATTTCGACCTGGGACCGTCACCAAAACATTTTTCATCAAATTCTGAAATTTCACTGACCTCCCCCCCCCTCTGGACAGCTTGCTTCGATTTTGGCTTCCAGTGGATGGATTTTGTCGTGCGATAGCTCGTTTGAAAGCTAAGAGTGAGACAAGTTCAGTGAAAGAATCGGCTTGTTCCTATCTGTCTTCGTTCAAAAGTTAGAGCGGTTACAAGATTTTAGGTCGGAGCTCGCTTACCTGAAAAAATCCTAAGTGTCAGAGTGACTTTGTATGGGTAAAATTTTGAAAATTTTCCAAAGTGTGGAATTTCGACCTGGGACCGTCACCAAAACATTTTTCATCAAATTCTGAAATTTCACTGACCTCCCCCCCCCCTCTGGACAGCTTGCTTCGATTTTGGCTTCCAGTGGATGGATTTTGTCGTGCGATAGCTCGTTTGAAAGCTAAGAGTGAGACAAATTCAGTGAAAGAATCGGCTTGTTCCTATCTGTCTTCATTTAGATGTGAGACGCCATTTAAGATTTTGGGACATTGGCGAAAAACGACAGAGTTAGAATTTGGGACGTTTTGGGCTGTAGCTTCAAAACGAAGCATCGGATGGGAAAACGGATTTCAGATTTGGAATCAGCGTCAAATTCTTTATCTGTATGGTGAGTTTCATGTCAATCGGAGAGTTTCAAGTCAATCGGAGAGAAAAATTTTCAACATTTTTCGGAAAAACGACTGAGTTAGAATTTTTGCGATGGCTGCCTACTGTAGAGCCAAAACGAAGCATCGGATGGGAAAACGGAGGCCAGATTCTGATTCAGCGTCAAATTCTACATGGAAATAGTGTATTTCCAGCTCAATCGGAGCACTAGAACCGGAGATAGACGGGATTTTTAGTGTTTGGATGATGGGTATTACGTCATCAGCTGATCGTCACACACTATATAAGCTGGGAACCGACGGAGACTTGTCATTTAGAGGAGAACGATTGTCAGAGGTAGGTCGTCTCTCTGAGCTCCGATGATAGCTTCGGACATTCCAAATTCCAAGTTTCTGTAAGAAACCGACTTAGAAAATTTCATTGCTGATATCAGCTAAGCCGTCAGACTTAGAGGTTCGCCAGGAGATGGCCTTCGTCTCCAGGCCATAAAAGACTCCAAAACTTTAAAGGCTTGTAACTTTGCTTCTACAAGTCCGTTTGACTTGATTCAAAAAAGGTTCGGTCGCTATTGACCTGCCCTAAGTGATGGACTACTTATAAAATTTTATAAGTAGTGCTAAAAAGTTGAAAAATTTAAATTCACTATTTTTGGAGGTTTTCTGGGGTTTTCGACCCTGCTGAAGTCAATGAAAGCATTTTTAATGATGTCTGAGCCAGTCTTCTCATGGTATAAGCGGCTTTTCACTGAAAGCGAGCAAGACATGGAGAGTTTTGCTGTAATATTCCACTGACAGGGTGTTCCTTCGGGACGGCGGACGATGCCGTAGTGATAAGTGTGGCAAGGGAATGTGTCATATTTAAGACCGTAACCGCTGGGGCAACTCATGTTGGGCATTTGACACAGCTCTCAACGTAGCACTTTGAACGCCAATCGGTTGAGTCTTAGCTATCTTGTCATGGGTGGCCTCTAAACATCTCCATTGCAAAACGCTGGTGAATCAAGCACTCTACGGCTTGCTATCAAGCTGATCAAAGCAATAACTTGGGATGTTTCCTCAAGGTTTTCAAGTATGCTAAGTTCAAATCTGATATCATGTTTCAAATTTAACTAAGTCTAAGGCAGCTTTGAGGGGTTAGATCCCAGCTACTGTTCACTACCTTTGACTCGGCGTTGCTGTTACCACTTCGGGGCAGTGACAATGATGTCTTCAGCTGTAAATAGCGGGTATCGGGGAAGATCTCTCACTTCCCTAGTGATCAGTACAAGGCCTTCGGGCTGTCGACGGGATCGAGTGCCACTCACTACACTCAAATCTATCATTCCTCACTAAGTGTAAAAATCATTGTTTTCCGTTTTTCGCTTCAGAAATGCCGAAATACAATAATATGAAGACCAGTTTCAAACTGTGTCAATGCCGGAAGGTATTCCGAGCTGACGCCTTCAAAAAGCACGCTTGTACTAACAAGAAACAGATAGGGGTCGCTCGCTACTATTGCGGAGTCCACAAAGTCAGTCGCTTAAGTGAGCGGCTGGAGGATTGGCACTCACAACACAGCGAGTGTCAAACAGGCGAAGTAGGCGAAGAAGAACGGAGTTCACTCTTCGCCACTGAGCTCCGTTCTTTAGAGCTACAATCTGCCAACGAGCAAGAACGGAGTTCACTCTTCACCACTGAGGCCACTGAGCTACAATCCGCCATTGAAGCGATTGCCGCTGTATCCTCGCTTAGTAGCGAGAGTTCGCTGACCAGCAGCGATAGTGAGGAGGAGGAGGGAGAGCTACAGTCGCAACTTATCAAGGACGTCGACCTCGATCGCGAGACCCCTACAGCCGTAACTGTGAGTGGAATTGCAACACAATGTCGCAATTTTGTCAAGCGCCCGCCGGTGATTGCCGAACGGGATAGATTAAAGAAAGAGGCGGAGAAGTTGAAGGAGGAAGTGGAGAGACTCCGTGTGCAGATGGCTAAGGTTGTCGAGACGAACCACGAGCTGCACCGTTCGGCGCAGCTGGTGGATCGCGATCGAAGGGTGCGTTCCAGTCGTCTGCACATCCCTATTAGAAAGGGGAGAGTAGCAGAAACTCCTCTCTTGTACGAGCGTGGAAGAGGGGAGAAATGCTACTCTCGGGTGAAGAAAGGGGTGGAGTGTCTACACTTCACCTTCGATCATCGTGATCCGATCTCGAATTTCCTTTATGAGGAAGCGTCCGAGAAGATCTGTAAGTAAAAATGACTAAATTGATATGTAAGATGATAACTCACTACTTCTTTCTTTACAGACATCCAAGAGAAGCGACCACCCGCCCCGTTGCCGGAGCCGCAGTCGAAACAACAAGCCTGAGTCCCTACCACACACCCCGAGAACGAACCATCGGCTCTCTTAAGGGCCACCATGGGGCAAGACATGATAGAACCTCCACGCGGTTTGCCCTGGGCAGTCTTTAGACTGGCGAATACTATCATTAAGTTGAATCTGCTATCAGTCAACTTGAACGTTACATCACATTAGAGGGGTATATAAACCACTACCTCTCATTCCATTTCATTTCAATCATGGAGACGCCAAACGCTGCAGTCAACTCTCCTCGCGGACCACAGTTAAGACCGCGAAATTTATTTGATGAATTTGCTAGAATAGAGGAGCAAGACAGAGTTCACAACAATCTTGCTCAGATTGGTAATGCGATGACAGCAAGTGTTGTCAATCCAACGGAATGGCGCTACATTCCACTTTTTAGTCATGTGCCAGTTAGTGTGGAAGTCGACAGTGCTACCAAAGAGAGAGTCAAAGACTCTCTCAGCAGAATTGGTAGGGTGTAAGATGACGTTACTCCCGAGAACGAACCATCGGCTCTCTTAAGGGCCACCATGGGGCAAGACATGATAGAACCTCCTCGCGGTTTGCCCTGGGCAGTCTTCGGACTGGCGAATACTATCATTAAGTTGAATCTGCTATCAGTCAACTTGAACGTTGCAAATGAAGTTCGGTGTAATACTTCCTTTCGACGGGCGTTCCTGTAAAGGGCGGCGGTGAAACCCGTAGCTATGTATACCGCAGGGGACATTCGGCAATGGTCAATCTTGTTAAACCTCTCTGCGTCATGTTTGCAAGTGATTGCCTCTGTCTCAACGTAGTATGCATTCGCGCCAGGGCGACATTTAGCCAACTGTCGAAGGTTGCCTAAAACTTTCCATTGCATACGTTATGAGAACCATGAGTTCTACCTGTCTCTATCAATGAGACGAATTGATGAATGGAATGAAATGGGAGGACACTCACGCGCCACACGCAACATAACACACTTCTCTCTTCCGTAGTCTAACAAGCTCTTTACACATGGATCGCAGTCGATTGCTATCCCTGTATCAGAAGTGTAAGCTATCTTAATTTATTTGACACTATTTCATCTATTATCATCATCGTCCATATGAAATGTTTTAAGATTTACAAGTTAGACTAAGCGTTCTACTATTTGTAAATGAAAGATATAGTTTCAACAGTTTACAGATTGAAAATAAAGTTTCAATAGTGTGTGTGTGTGTATGTTAAGAATAAAGTTTTATCTGTTTGTATGTTAGAAATAGAATGAAGTTTCACCAGTTTACAAGTTAAGAATAAAGTTCTATCTGTTTATATGTTAGAAATAAAATAAAGTTTCAATAGTTTGCAAGTTAAAAATAAAGTTTCAATAGTTTACAAGTTTTAAAATAAAGTTTAAATAGTGTGCAAGATAAAAAATAAAGTTTGAACAGTTTACAAGCTGAAATAAAGTTTTAATAGTGTACACGTTGGAAATAAAGTTTTAATAGTTTATGTGCTTCAAAATAGAGTTATAACAGTTTATATGTTAGAAATAAAATGAAGTTTCATCAGTTTACAAGTTAAGAATAAAGTTCTATCTGTTTGTCTGATAGAAATAAAACAAAGTTTCAACCGTTTACAAGTTAAAAATAAAGTTTCAACAGTTTACAAGTTAAAATTAAAGCTTCAACAATTACAAGTTAAAAATAAAACTTCAAAAGTTTACCAGTTAGAAATAAAGTTTCATCAGTTTACAAGTCAAAATAAAGTTTCAACAGATTATAAGTTAAAAGAAAAGTTCCAATAGTATGTGCATTAGAAATAACGTTTCAGCTGTTTGTATGTTAGAAATAAGATAAAGTTTCAATTGTGTGTACGTTAGAAATAAAGTTCTATCTGTTTCTATGATAGAAATAAAACAAAGTTTCAACCGTTAACAAGTTAAAAATAAAGTTTCAAGAGTTTACAAGTTAAAACTAATGTTTCAATAGTGTATGTATGTTAAGAATGAAGTTAGAACAGTTTACAAGCTGAAATAAAGTTTTAATAGTGTACACGTTGGAAATAAAGTTTTAATAGTTTATGTGCTTCAAAATAGAGTTATAACAGTTTATATGTTAGAAATAAAGTTTCAACAGTCTACAAGTTAAAAATAAAATTATAACTGTTTCAAGAGTTTACAAGTTAGAAATTAAGTTTCAATGGTGTATGCGTTAGAAATAAAGTTTTAGCTGTTTGTATATCAAAATAAAGTTTCAAGAGTTTACAAGTTAGAAATAAAATGAAAGTTCACCAGTTTACAAGTTAAGAATGAAGTTCTATCTGTTTGTATGTTAGAAATAAAACAAAGTTTCAACCGTTAACAAGTTAAAAATAAAGTTTTAAGAGTTACAAGTTAAAACTAATGTTTCAATAGTGTGTGTATGTTAAGAATAAAGTTTTATCTGTTTGTATGTTAGAAATAGAATGAAGTTTCACCAGTTTACAAGTTAAGAATAAAGTTCTATCTGTTTATATGTTAGAAATAAAATAAAGTTTCAATAGTTTGCAAGTTAAAAATAAAGTTTCAATAGTTTACAAGTTTTAAAATAAAGTTTAAATAGTGTGCAAGATAAAAAATAAAGTTTGAACAGTTTACAAGCTGAAATAAAGTTTTAATAGTGTACACGTTGGAAATAAAGTTTTAATAGTTTATGTGCTTCAAAATAGAGTTATAACAGTTTATATGTTAGAAATAAAATGAAGTTTCATCAGTTTACAAGTTAAGAATAAAGTTCTATCTGTTTGTCTGATAGAAATAAAATAAAGTTTCAACCGTTTACAAGTTAAAAATAAAGTTTCAACAGTTTACAAGTTAAAATTAAAGCTTCAACAATTACAAGTTAAAAATAAAACTTCAAAAGTTTACCAGTTAGAAATAAAGTTTCATCAGTTTACAAGTCAAAATAAAGTTTTAACAGATTATAAGTTAAAAGAAAAGTTCCAATAGTATGTGCATTAGAAATAACGTTTCAGCTGTTTGTATGTTAGAAATAAGATAAAGTTTCAATTGTGTGTACGTTAGAAATAAAGTTCTATCTGTTTCTATGATAGAAATAAAACAAAGTTTCAACCGTTAACAAGTTAAAAATAAAGTTTCAAGAGTTTACAAGTTAAAACTAATGTTTCAATAGTGTATGTATGTTAAGAATAAAGTTAGAACAGTTTACAAGCTGAAATAAAGTTTTAATAGTGTACACGTTGGAAATAAAGTTTTAATAGTTTATGTGCTTCAAAATAGAGTTATAACAGTTTATATGTTAGAAATAAAATGAAGTTTCATCAGTTTACAAGTTAAGAATAAAGTTCTATCTGTTTGTCTGATAGAAATAAAACAAAGTTTCAACCGTTTACAAGTTAAAAATAAAGTTTCAACAGTTTACAAGTTAAAATTAAAGCTTCAACAATTACAAGTTAAAAATAAAACTTCAAAAGTTTACCAGTTAGAAATAAAGTTTCATCAGTTTACAAGTCAAAATAAAGTTTCAACAGATTATAAGTTAAAAGAAAAGTTCCAATAGTATGTGCATTAGAAATAACGTTTCAGCTGTTTGTATGTTAGAAATAAGATAAAGTTTCAATTGTGTGTACGTTAGAAATAAAGTTCTATCTGTTTCTATGATAGAAATAAAACAAAGTTTCAACCGTTAACAAGTTAAAAATAAAGTTTCAAGAGTTTACAAGTTAAAACTAATGTTTCAATAGTGTATGTATGTTAAGAATGAAGTTAGAACAGTTTACAAGCTGAAATAAAGTTTTAATAGTGTACACGTTGGAAATAAAGTTTTAATAGTTTATGTGCTTCAAAATAGAGTTATAACAGTTTATATGTTAGAAATAAAGTTTCAACAGTCTACAAGTTAAAAATAAAATTATAACTGTTTCAAGAGTTTACAAGTTAGAAATTAAGTTTCAATGGTGTATGCGTTAGAAATAAAGTTTTAGCTGTTTGTATATCAAAATAAAGTTTCAAGAGTTTACAAGTTAGAAATAAAATGAAAGTTCACCAGTTTACAAGTTAAGAATGAAGTTCTATCTGTTTGTATGTTAGAAATAAAACAAAGTTTCAACCGTTAACAAGTTAAAAATAAAGTTTTAAGAGTTACAAGTTAAAACTAATGTTTCAATAGTGTGTGTATGTTAAGAATAAAGTTTTATCTGTTTGTATGTTAGAAATAGAATGAAGTTTCACCAGTTTACAAGTTAAGAATAAAGTTCTATCTGTTTATATGTTAGAAATAAAATAAAGTTTCAATAGTTTGCAAGTTAAAAATAAAGTTTCAATAGTTTACAAGTTTTAAAATAAAGTTTAAATAGTGTGCAAGATAAAAAATAAAGTTTGAACAGTTTACAAGCTGAAATAAAGTTTTAATAGTGTACACGTTGGAAATAAAGTTTTAATAGTTTATGTGCTTCAAAATAGAGTTATAACAGTTTATATGTTAGAAATAAAATGAAGTTTCATCAGTTTACAAGTTAAGAATAAAGTTCTATCTGTTTGTCTGATAGAAATAAAATAAAGTTTCAACCGTTTACAAGTTAAAAATAAAGTTTCAACAGTTTACAAGTTAAAATTAAAGCTTCAACAATTACAAGTTAAAAATAAAACTTCAAAAGTTTACCAGTTAGAAATAAAGTTTCATCAGTTTACAAGTCAAAATAAAGTTTCAACAGATTATAAGTTAAAAGAAAAGTTCCAATAGTATGTGCATTAGAAATAACGTTTCAGCTGTTTGTATGTTAGAAATAAGATAAAGTTTCAATTGTGTGTACGTTAGAAATAAAGTTCTATCTGTTTCTATGATAGAAATAAAACAAAGTTTCAACCGTTAACAAGTTAAAAATAAAGTTTCAAGAGTTTACAAGTTAAAACTAATGTTTCAATAGTGTATGTATGTTAAGAATAAAGTTAGAACAGTTTACAAGCTGAAATAAAGTTTTAATAGTGTACACGTTGGAAATAAAGTTTTAATAGTTTATGTGCTTCAAAATAGAGTTATAACAGTTTATATGTTAGAAATAAAATGAAGTTTCATCAGTTTACAAGTTAAGAATAAAGTTCTATCTGTTTGTCTGATAGAAATAAAACAAAGTTTCAACCGTTAACAAGTTAAAAATAAAGTTTTAAGAGTTTACAAGTTTAACTAATGTTTCAATAGTGTGTGTATGTTAAGAATAAAGTTTTATCTGTTTGTATGTTAGAAATAGAATGAAGTTTCACCAGTTTACAAGTTACGAATAAAGTTCTATCTCTTTAAGTTTATAAGTTAAGAATAAAGTTCTATCTGTTTATATGTTAGAAATAGAATGAAGTTTCACCAGTTTACAAGTTAAGAATAAAGTTCTATCTGTTTATATGTTAGAAATAAAATAAAGTTTCAACAGTCTACAAGTTAAAATAAAGTTTCAACAGATTATAAGTTAAAAGAAAAGTTCCAATAGTATGTGCATTAGAAATAACGTTTCAGCTGTTTGTATGTTAGAAATAAGATAAAGTTTCAATTGTGTGTACGTTAGAAATAAAGTTCTATCTGTTTCTATGATAGAAATAAAACAAAGTTTCAACCGTTAACAAGTTAAAAATAAAGTTTCAAGAGTTTACAAGTTAAAACTAATGTTTCAATAGTGTATGTATGTTAAGAATAAAGTTAGAACAGTTTACAAGCTGAAATAAAGTTTTAATAGTGTACACGTTGGAAATAAAGTTTTAATAGTTTATGTGCTTCAAAATAGAGTTATAACAGTTTATATGTTAGAAATAAAATGAAGTTTCATCAGTTTACAAGTTAAGAATAAAGTTCTATCTGTTTGTCTGATAGAAATAAAACAAAGTTTCAACCGTTAACAAGTTAAAAATAAAGTTTTAAGAGTTTACAAGTTTAACTAATGTTTCAATAGTGTGTGTATGTTAAGAATAAAGTTTTATCTGTTTGTATGTTAGAAATAGAATGAAGTTTCACCAGTTTACAAGTTACGAATAAAGTTCTATCTCTTTAAGTTTATAAGTTAAGAATAAAGTTCTATCTGTTTATATGTTAGAAATAGAATGAAGTTTCACCAGTTTACAAGTTAAGAATAAAGTTCTATCTGTTTATATGTTAGAAATAAAATAAAGTTTCAACAGTCTACAAGTTAAAAATAAAATTATAACTGTTTCAAGAGTTTACAAGTTAGAAATTAAGTTTCAATGGTGTATGCGTTAGAAATAAAGTTTTAGCTGTTTGTATATCAAAATAAAGTTTCAAGAGTTTACAAGTTAGAAATAAAATGAAGGTTCACCAGTTTACAAGTTAAGAATGAAGTTCTATCTGTTTGTATGTTAGAAATAAAACAAAGTTTCAACCGTTAACAAGTTAAAAATAAAGTTTTAAGAGTTACAAGTTAAAACTAATGTTTCAATAGTGTGTGTGTATGTTAAGAATAAAGTTTTATCTGTTTGTATGTTAGAAATAGAATGAAGTTTCACCAGTTTACAAGTTAAGAATAAAGTTCTATCTGTTTATATGTTAGAAATAAAATAAAGTTTCAATAGTTTGCAAGTTAAAAATAAAGTTTCAATAGTTTACAAGTTTTAAAATAAAGTTTAAATAGTGTGCAAGATAAAAAATAAAGTTTGAACAGTTTACAAGCTGAAATAAAGTTTTAATAGTGTACACGTTGGAAATAAAGTTTTAATAGTTTATGTGCTTCAAAATAGAGTTATAACAGTTTATATGTTAGAAATAAAATGAAGTTTCATCAGTTTACAAGTTAAGAATAAAGTTCTATCTGTTTGTCTGATAGAAATAAAATAAAGTTTCAACCGTTTACAAGTTAAAATAAAGTTTCACCAGTGTACAAGTTAGAAATAAAGTTTCAATAGTGTATATGTTAGAAATAAAGTTTTAGCTGTTTGTATATGAAAAACTAAGTTTCAAGAGTTTACAAGTTAAAAAATAAAGTTTCAATGGTGTATACGTTAGAAATAAAGTTTTAGCTGTTTGTATATCAAAATAAGGTTTCAAGAGTTTACAAGTTAGAAATAAAGTTTCAACAGTGTGCACGTTAAGAATAAAGTTTCAATAGTGTGTATGTTAAGAATAAAGTTCTATCTGTTTATATGTTAGAAATAAAAATGAAGGTTCATCAGTTTACAAGTTAAGAATAAAGTTTTATCTGTTTGTATGTTAGAAATAAAATAAAGTTTCGACCGTTAACAAGTTAAAAATAAAGTTTCAGATTAAAATAAAGTTTCAATAGTGTGTATGATGGAAATAAAGTTTAAGCGCTTTGTGCGTCAGAAATAAAGTTTCAACCGTTTACAAGTTAAAAATAAAGTTTCAACAGTGTGTACGTTAAGAAAGAAGTTCTATCTGTTTATATGTTAGAAATAAAAATAAAGGTTCACCAGTTTACAGGTTAAGAATAAAGTTTTATCTGCTTGTATGTCAGAAATGAAATAAAGTTTCACCAGTTTAAAAGTTAAGAATAAAGTTTCAATAGTATGTATGTTAGAAATAAAGTTTCAATAGTGTGTATGTTAAGAATAAAGTTCTATCTGTTTATATGTTAGAAATAAAAATGAAGGTTCACCAGTTTGCAAGTTAAGAATAAAGTTTTATCTGCTTGCATGTCAGAAATGAAATAAAGTTTCACCAGTTTAAAAGTTAAGAATAAAGTTTCACCAGTTTAAAAGTTAAGAATAAAGTTTCAATAGTGTGTATGTTAAGAATAAAGTTCTATCTGTTTATATGTTAGAAATAAAATGAAGTTTCAATAGTGTGTATGTTAAGAATAAAGTTCTATCTGTTTATATGTTAGAAATAAAATGAAGGTTCACCAGTTTACAAGTTAAGAATAAATTTTATCTGCTTGTATGTTAGAAATAAAATAAAGTTTCACCGATTTACAAGATAAAAAATAAAGTTTCAATAGTTAACACGTTAAAAATAAAGTTTCAATAGTGTGTATGTTAAGAATAAAGTTCTATCTGTTTGTATATTAGAAAGAAAATGAAGGTTCATCAGTTTACAAGTTAATAATAAAGTTTTATCTGTTTGTATGTTAGAAATAAAACATAGTTTCAACCGTTGACAAGTTAAAAATAAAGTTTCAATAGTTTGCGAGTTAAAACTAATGTTTCAATAGTGCGTATGTTAAGAATAAAGTTTTATCTGTTTGTATGTTAGAAATAAAATGAAGCTTCGCCAGTTTACAAGTTTAGAATAAAGTTTTATCAGCTTGTATGTTAGAAATAAAATGAAGTTTCACCAGTTTACAAATTAAAAATAAAGTTTCAATAGTGTGTACGTTAGAAATAAAGTTTCAACCGTTTACAAGTTAAAATAAAGTTTCAACAGTGTCTACGTTAGAAATAAAGTTTTATCTGTTTGTAAAGTTCGATCGTAGGATTTACTAGTTTGCAAGTTAGACTCAGCATTCTACTAGTTGTAAATGAAAATAACGTTTCAACAGTTTACAGATTAAAATAAATTTTCAATAGTGTGTATGATGGAAATAAAGTTTAAGCGCTTTGTGCGTTAGAAATAAAGTTTCAGCCGTTGACAAGTTAAAAATAAAGTTTCAACAGTGTGTACGTTAGAAATAAAGTTTCAACAGTTTACAAGTTGAAAAATAAAGTTTCAACAGTGTGTACGTTAGAAATAAATGAAAGTAAGAACTTCATCGTATGAGTATTCAAAGCATGTTTTGTAAATCAAATGTGTGTAGTCCTGACATGATAGAATCGCGTTAGAAATAAAGTTTCAGCCGTTTACAAGTTAAAGATAAAGTTTCAACAGTGTGTACGTTAGAAATAAATGAAAGTAAGAACTTCATCGTATGAGTATTCAAAACATGTTTTGTAAATCAATTGTGTGTAGTCCTGACATGATAGAATCAAATGAACTTGACAAACGCGTTTGTCAAGCTTGATTCTATCATGTCAGGACTACACACATTTGATTTACAAAACATGTTTTGAATACTCATACGATGAAGTTCTTACTTTCATTTATTTCTAACGTACACACTGTTGAAACTTTATCTTTAACTTGTAAACGGCTGAAACTTTATTTCTAACGCGATTCTATCATGTCAGGACTACACACATTTGATTTACAAAACATGCTTTGAATACTCATACGATGAAGTTCTTACTTTCATTTATTTCTAACGTACACACTGTTGAAACTTTATTTTTCAACTTGTAAACTGTTGAAACTTTATTTCTAACGTACACACTGTTGAAACTTTATTTTTAACTTGTCAACGGCTGAAACTTTATTTCTAACGCACAAAGCGCTTAAACTTTATTTCCATCATACACACTATTGAAAATTTATTTTAATCTGTAAACTGTTGAAACGTTATTTTCATTTACAACTAGTAGAATGCTGAGTCTAACTTGCAAACTAGTAAATCCTACGATCGAACTTTACAAACAGATAAAACTTTATTTCTAACGTAGACACTGTTGAAACTTTATTTTAACTTGTAAACGGTTGAAACTTTATTTCTAACGTACACACTATTGAAACTTTATTTTTAATTTGTAAACTGGTGAAACTTCATTTTATTTCTAACATACAAGCTGATAAAACTTTATTCTAAACTTGTAAACTGGCGAAGCTCCATTTTATTTCTAACATACAAACAGATAAAACTTTATTCTTAACATACGCACTATTGAAACATTAGTTTTAACTCGCAAACTATTGAAACTTTATTTTTAACTTGTCAACGGTTGAAACTATGTTTTATTTCTAACATACAAACAGATAAAACTTTATTATTAACTTGTAAACTGATGAACCTTCATTTTCTTTCTAATATACAAACAGATAGAACTTTATTCTTAACATACACACTATTGAAACTTTATTTTTAACGTGTTAACTATTGAAACTTTATTTTTTAACTTGTAAATCGGTGAAACTTTATTTTATTTCTAACATACAAGCAGATAAAATTTATTCTTAACTTGTAAACTGGTGAACCTTCATTTTATTTCTAACATATAAACAGATAGAACTTTATTCTTAACATACACACTATTGAAACTTCATTTTATTTCTAACATATAAACAGATAGAACTTTATTCTTAACATACACACTATTGAAACTTTATTCTTAACTTTTAAACTGGTGAAACTTTATTCTTAACTTTTAAACTGGTGAAACTTTATTTCATTTCTGACATGCAAGCAGATAAAACTTTATTCTTAACTTGCAAACTGGTGAACCTTCATTTTTATTTCTAACATATAAACAGATAGAACTTTATTCTTAACATACACACTATTGAAACTTTATTTCTAACATACATACTATTGAAACTTTATTCTTAACTTTTAAACTGGTGAAACTTTATTTCATTTCTGACATACAAGCAGATAAAACTTTATTCTTAACCTGTAAACTGGTGAACCTTTATTTTTATTTCTAACATATAAACAGATAGAACTTTTTTCTTAACGTACACACTGTTGAAACTTTATTTTTAACTTGTAAACGGTTGAAACTTTATTTCTGACGCACAAAGCGCTTAAACTTTATTTCCATCATACACACTATTGAAACTTTATTTTAATCTGAAACTTTATTTTTAACTTGTTAACGGTCGAAACTTTATTTTATTTCTAACATACAAACAGATAAAACTTTATTCTTAACTTGTAAACTGATGAACCTTCATTTTTATTTCTAACATATAAACAGATAGAACTTTATTCTTAACATACACACTATTGAAACTTTATTCTTAACGTGCACACTGTTGAAACTTTATTTCTAACTTGTAAACTCTTGAAACCTTATTTTGATATACAAACAGCTAAAACTTTATTTCTAACGTATACACCATTGAAACTTTATTTTTTAACTTGTAAACTCTTGAAACTTAGTTTTTCATATACAAACAGCTAAAACTTTATTTCTAACATATACACTATTGAAACTTTATTTCTAACTTGTACACTGGTGAAACTTTATTTTAACTTGTAAACGGTTGAAACTTTGTTTTATTTCTATCATACAAACAGATAGAACTTTATTCTTAACTTGTAAACTGATGAAACTTCATTTTATTTCTAACATATAAACTGTTATAACTCTATTTTGAAGCACATAAACTATTAAAACTTTATTTCCAACGTGTACACTATTAAAACTTTATTTCAGCTTGTAAACTGTTCAAACTTTATTTTTTATCTTGCACACTATTTAAACTTTATTTTAAAACTTGTAAACTATTGAAACTTTATTTTTAACTTGCAAACTATTGAAACTTTATTTTATTTCTAACATATAAACAGATAGAACTTTATTCTTAACTTGTAAACTGGTGAAACTTCATTCTATTTCTAACATACAAACAGATAAAACTTTATTCTTAACATACACACACACTATTGAAACATTAGTTTTAACTTGTAACTCTTAAAACTTTATTTTTAACTTGTTAACGGTTGAAACTTTGTTTTATTTCTAACATACAAACAGATAGAACTTCATTCTTAACTTGTAAACTGGTGAACCTTCATTTTATTTCTAACTTGTAAACTCTTGAAACTTTATTTTGATATACAAACAGCTAAAACTTTATTTCTAACGCATACACCATTGAAACTTAATTTCTAACTTGTAAACTCTTGAAACAGTTATAATTTTATTTTTAACTTGTAGACTGTTGAAACTTTATTTTATTTCTAACATATAAACAGATAGAACTTTATTCTTAACTTGTAAACTGGTGAAACTTCATTCTATTTCTAACATATAAACAGATAGAACTTTATTCTTAACTTATAAACTTAAAGAGATAGAACTTTATTCGTAACTTGTAAACTGGTGAAACTTCATTCTATTTCTAACATACAAACAGATAAAACTTTATTCTTAACATACACACACTATTGAAACATTAGTTAAACTTGTAAACTCTTAAAACTTTATTTTTAACTTGTTAACGGTTGAAACTTTGTTTTATTTCTATCAGACAAACAGATAGAACTTTATTCTTAACTTGTAAACTGATGAAACTTCATTTTATTTCTAACATATAAACTGTTATAACTCTATTTTGAAGCACATAAACTATTAAAACTTTATTTCCAACGTGTACACTATTAAAACTTTATTTCAGCTTGTAAACTGTTCTAACTTTATTCTTAACATACATACACTATTGAAACATTAGTTTTAACTTGTAAACTCTTGAAACTTTATTTTTAACTTGTTAACGGTTGAAACTTTGTTTTATTTCTATCATAGAAACAGATAGAACTTTATTTCTAACGTACACACAATTGAAACTTTATCTTATTTCTAACATACAAACAGCTGAAACGTTATTTCTAATGCACATACTATTGGAACTTTTCTTTTAACTTATAATCTGTTGAAACTTTATTTTGACTTGTAAACTGATGAAACTTTATTTCTAACTGGTAAACTTTTGAAGTTTTATTTTTAACTTGTAATTGTTGAAGCTTTAATTTTAACTTGTAAACTGTTGAAACTTTATTTTTAACTTGTAAACGGTTGAAACTTTGTTTTATTTCTATCAGACAAACAGATAGAACTTTATTCTTAACTTGTAAACTGATGAAACTTCATTTTATTTCTAACATATAAACTGTTATAACTCTATTTTGAAGCACATAAACTATTAAAACTTTATTGCCAACGTGTACACTATTAAAACTTTATTTCAGCTTGTAAACTGTTCAAACTTTATTTTTTATCTTGCACACTATTTAAACTTTATTTTAAAACTTGTAAACTATTGAAACTTTATTTTTAACTTGCAAACTATTGAAACTTTATTTTATTTCTAACATATAAACAGATAGAACTTTATTCTTAACTTGTAAACTGGTGAAACTTCATACTATTTCTAACATACAAACAGATAAAACTTTATTCTTAACATACACACACTATTGAAACATTAGTTTTAACTTGTAACTCTTAAAACTTTATTTTTAACTTGTTAACGGTTGAAACTTTGTTTTATTTCTAACATACAAACAGATAGAACTTCATTCTTAACTTGTAAACTGGTGAACTTTCATTTTATTTCTAACTTGTAAACTCTTGAAACTTTATTTTGATATACAAACAGCTAAAACTTTATTTCTAACGCATACACCATTGAAACTTAATTTCTAACTTGTAAACTCTTGAAACAGTTATAATTTTATTTTTAACTTGTAGACTGTTGAAACTTTATTTCTAACATATAAACTGTTATAACTCTATTTTGAAGCACATAAACTATTAAAACTTTATTTCCAACGTGTACACTATTAAAACTTTATTTCAGCTTGTAAACTGTTCTAACTTCATTCTTAACATACATACACTATTGAAACATTAGTTTTAACTTGTAAACTCTTGAAACTTTATTTTTAACTTGTTAACGGTTGAAACTTTGTTTTATTTCTATCATAGAAACAGATAGAACTTTATTTCTAACGTACACACAATTGAAACTTTATCTTATTTCTAACATACAAACAGCTGAAACGTTATTTCTAATGCACATACTATTGGAACTTTTCTTTTAACTTATAATCTGTTGAAACTTTATTTTGACTTGTAAACTGATGAAACTTTATTTCTAACTGGTAAACTTTTGAAGTTTTATTTTTAACTTGTAATTGTTGAAGCTTTAATTTTAACTTGTAAACTGTTGAAACTTTATTTTTAACTTGTAAACGGTTGAAACTTTGTTTTATTTCTATCAGACAAACAGATAGAACTTTATTCTTAACTTGTAAACTGATGAAACTTCATTTTATTTCTAACATATAAACTGTTATAACTCTATTTTGAAGCACATAAACTATTAAAACTTTATTTCCAACGTGTACACTATTAAAACTTTATTTCAGCTTGTAAACTGTTCAAACTTTATTTTTTATCTTGCACACTATTTAAACTTTATTTTAAAACTTGTAAACTATTGAAACTTTATTTTTAACTTGCAAACTATTGAAACTTTATTTTATTTCTAACATATAAACAGATAGAACTTTATTCTTAACTTGTAAACTGGTGAAACTTCATTCTATTTCTAACATACAAACAGATAAAACTTTATTCTTAACATACACACACACACTATTGAAACTTTATTTTCAATCTGTAAACTGTTGAAACTATATCTTTCATTTACAAATAGTAGAACGCTTAGTCTAACTTGTAAATCTTAAAACATTTCATATGGACGATGATGATAATAGATGAAATAGTGTCAAATAAATTAAGATAGCTTACACTTCTGATACAGGGATAGCAATCGACTGCGATCCATGTGTAAAGAGCTTGTTAGACTACGGAAGAGAGAAGTGTGTTATGTTGCGTGTGGCGCGTGAGTGTCCTCCCATTTCATTCCATTCATCAATTCGTCTCATTGATAGAGACAGGTAGAACTCATGGTTCTCATAACGTATGCAATGGAAAGTTTTAGGCAACCTTCGACAGTTGGCTAAATGTCGCCCTGGCGCGAATGCATACTACGTTGAGACAGAGGCAATCACTTGCAAACATGACGCAGAGAGGTTTAACAAGATTGACCATTGCCGAATGTCCCCTGCGGTATACATAGCTACGGGTTTCACCGCCGCCCTTTACAGGAACGCCCGTCGAAAGGAAGTATTACACCGAACTTCATTTGCAACGTTCAAGTTGACTGATAGCAGATTCAACTTAATGATAGTATTCGCCAGTCCGAAGACTGCCCAGGGCAAACCGCGAGGAGGTTCTATCATGTCTTGCCCCATGGTGGCCCTTAAGAGAGCCGATGGTTCGTTCTCGGGAGTAACGTCATCTTACACCCTACCAATTCTGCTGAGAGAGTCTTTGACTCTCTCTTTGGTAGCACTGTCGACTTCCACACTAACTGGCACATGACTAAAAAGTGGAATGTAGCGCCATTCCGTTGGATTGACAACACTTGCTGTCATCGCATTACCAATCTGAGCAAGATTGTTGTGAACTCTGTCTTGCTCCTCTATTCTAGCAAATTCATCAAATAAATTTCGCGGTCTTAACTGTGGTCCGCGAGGAGAGTTGACTGCAGCGTTTGGCGTCTCCATGATTGAAATGAAATGGAATGAGAGGTAGTGGTTTATATACCCCTCTAATGTGATGTAACGTTCAAGTTGACTGATAGCAGATTCAACTTAATGATAGTATTCGCCAGTCTAAAGACTGCCCAGGGCAAACCGCGTGGAGGTTCTATCATGTCTTGCCCCATGGTGGCCCTTAAGAGAGCCGATGGTTCGTTCTCGGGGTGTGTGGTAGGGACTCAGGCTTGTTGTTTCGACTGCGGCTCCGGCAACGGGGCGGGTGGTCGCTTCTCTTGGATGTCTGTAAAGAAAGAAGTAGTGAGTTATCATCTTACATATCAATTTAGTCATTTTTACTTACAGATCTTCTCGGACGCTTCCTCATAAAGGAAATTCGAGATCGGATCACGATGATCGAAGGTGAAGTGTAGACACTCCACCCCTTTCTTCACCCGAGAGTAGCATTTCTCCCCTCTTCCACGCTCGTACAAGAGAGGAGTTTCTGCTACTCTCCCCTTTCTAATAGGGATGTGCAGACGACTGGAACGCACCCTTCGATCGCGATCCACCAGCTGCGCCGAACGGTGCAGCTCGTGGTTCGTCTCGACAACCTTAGCCATCTGCACACGGAGTCTCTCCACTTCCTCCTTCAACCTTCGTATCTCCTTCTCCCTACTTTCCCTCTCTGCTAGCAAAGCCTCTTCTCTGGCTTTCCCCTCGAGAGTCTTGAGCCTCTCCTGCTCCAACTCGCCATCCCGCTCGCTTAATCTCTCCTTCACCTTCTTCATCTCTCCGGCCACGTTCTTTAGGTCCTCATACTTTGCCTTGTATGAGAAGGCCTCCTCCTTCAACTTCTCCGCCTCTTTCTTTAATCTATCCCGTTCGGCAATCACCGGCGGGCGCTTGACAAAATTGCGACATTGTGTTGCAATTCCACTCACAGTTACGGCTGTAGGGGTCTCGCGATCGAGGTCGACGTCCTTGATAAGTTGCGACTGTAGCTCTATCGCTGCTGGTCAGCGAACTCTCGCTACTAAGCGAGGATACAGCGGCAATCGCTTCAATGGCGGATTGTAGCTCAGTGGCCTCAGTGGTGAAGAGTGAACTCCGTTCTTGCTCGTTGGCAGATTGTAGCTCTAAAGAACGGAGCTCAGTGGCGAAGAGTGAACTCCGTTCTTCTTCGCCTACTTCGCCTGTTTGACACTCGCTGTGTTGTGAGTGCCAATCCTCCAGCCGCTCACTTAAGCGACTGACTTTGTGGACTCCGCAATAGTAGCGAGCGACCCCTATCTGTTTCTTGTTAGTACAAGCGTGCTTTTTGAAGGCGTCAGCTCGGAATACCTTCCGGCATTGACACAGTTTGAAACTGGTCTTCATATTATTGTATTTCGGCATTTCTGAAGCGAAAAACGGAAAACAATGATTTTTACACTTAGTGAGGAATGATAGATTTGAGTGTAGTGAGTGGCACTCGATCCCGTCGACAGCCCGAAGGCCTTGTACTGATCACTAGGGAAGTGAGAGATCTTCCCCGATACCCGCTATTTACAGCTGAAGACATCATTGTCACTGCCCCGAAGTGGTAACAGCAACGCCGAGTCAAAGGTAGTGAACAGTAGCTGGGATCTAACCCCTCAAAGCTGCCTTAGACTTAGTTAAATTTGAAACATGATATCAGATTTGAACTTAGCATACTTGAAAACCTTGAGGAAACATCCCAAGTTATTGCTTTGATCAGCTTGATAGCAAGCCGTAGAGTGCTTGATTCACCAGCGTTTTGCAATGGAGATGTTTAGAGGCCACCCATGACAAGATAGCTAAGACTCAACCGATTGGCGTTCAAAGTGCTACGTTGAGAGCTGTGTCAAATGCCCAACATGAGTTGCTCCAGCGGTTACGGTCTTAAATATGACACATTCCCTTGCCACACTTATCACTACGGCATCGTCCGCCGTCCCGAAGGAACACCCTGTCAGTGGAATATTACAGCAAAACTCTCCATGTCTTGCTCGCTTTCAGTGAAAAGCCGCTTATACCATGAGAAGACTGGCTCAGACATCATTAAAAATGCTTTCATTGACTTCAGCAGGGTCGAAAACCCCAGAAAACCTCCAAAAATAGTGAATTTAAATTTTTCAACTTTTTAGCACTACTTATAAAATTTTATAAGTAGTCCATCACTTAGGGCAGGTCAATAGCGACCGAACCTTTTTTGAATCAAGTCAAACGGACTTGTAGAAGCAAAGTTACAAGCCTTTAAAGTTTTGGAGTCTTTTATGGCCTGGAGACGAAGGCCATCTCCTGGCGAACCTCTAAGTCTGACGGCTTAGCTGATATCAGCAATGAAATTTTCTAAGTCGGTTTCTTACAGAAACTTGGAATTTGGAATGTCCGAAGCTATCATCGGAGCTCAGAGAGACGACCTACCTCTGACAATCGTTCTCCTCTAAATGACAGTAATGGACAAAAGACCGTTCCAGGACACCATAAAATCAAAAAAATAGTACTTTTAAAAACGACATAAATTCATGA